>JAFEMH010002735.1:0-316418 GCA_022495995.1 Adenophora triphylla var. japonica
TCATTGTTGAGAAATCGGGAAAAGAAAAATAGAGGGAGATGAAGAAGAAAAACGCACCAGCAAACGTTGCTTCACGAGAGAAGAAAGATTGAGAGGTGGATTCGGAGAAGCTTGATGGCGCGGGGGTCGCGGCAAGATTTCTGCTACTCAGCTCTCAGAAGGTTTGGAAAGCGGTAAAGGGTTTAGAGGTTTAAGGGTTTTGAGTATTTATAGAGGCTTACTTATCTGGGTTAACAGATTAACAGTATTAATTAGCCCATACAAATCTGACCTCGGACCATTGGAGCCGTTTTCAGCGTTTGAAAATTCGAAAAATTAAATACCCTTTGCATTTTATTGCCCCCCTTGGATGGCAGCCTTGGCAACGTTACCCACGGCGTACCCAGCTAACCCGGGTCTTTTCATACGCGAGGAATTGCCAGCGCTTCGATGTGGGGCTGCGCGCCTGCAAGGACCGCGTGTCGTCTAAACCAGCTGGTGCCTCCCAGAGCGTTCCACTTTGGCCCACGTAGGACAGCAGTGACCAATAACAAGGAAAAGCGTGCCCACTGGCGGTGCTCGGCTCGAGGAAGCGGTGGAATGCCAGGCCAGAGCTTCTGGTAACTCCTCGCTCGAGACCATAAAATAATCCACCGCCTTGGAGCTAGGTAGGCCATTGATGAGCCGGATCCTCTTGTGGTACCGAGGGCCCGCGCTGGTACAGTCCAGAGAACCGATGGCGTGGCCCGTTTATGGGCGGAGGAAGGCAGCGGACCGGAAATAGGCCACTTGTGGTCGAGAGCTAGTGTCCTCTCACTCGCATCGTACCTTGCGTCGAGGACCAGGTTGGGACCACTGCATCATGGATCCGTGCCCCGCATGGAAGTCGTACCGCATCCCAGCCCAGGTGCTCGCGTCTTATATCTTTGGCCCAAGCGGGAGCCGCAACGTTGGCCCGCGGACGCATCTGGCTACTTCCCGGTTAATGTCGAAGCACTTTCTGCCCAGAGCAAGTTAGCTCTGCTTTGACTGCTGACAGGCGACTTGTAAGCTCCCAGTATCACGCATTCGATGCGGCTCGATACCGCGCCTCTTATTTCCATTTGTCACAATGACGATTCAAGCATTCCCTGCGGCTCGGCATGTCCGCACTTTCGAGGGCCGTGTCCCAAGACGATCGATGTTCATCCTGCAGCGACGGAGGACCCAATTAAAGGCTGCCCAGAGACTTAGCATCTGTAGGCAGTCAAATACCAAAAGTGCCACTGATTTGATGCTCATTAATTACCTACAGCAAGTATTGTGGCATTGCACTATATAATAGAAGGCCTTTACCCCCAGGCGAGGTAAGTTCCATATGATTGAGTCAAGCTGGCTACCTTACTCTGCAAAGCCTAAACAATACGCGCACAGCATCCAGAGGTATTGAAAGCCTGTATTACTCGGTATTCTTACTCTTTTTCGCTGGGGGATTTGAGGTTGGAGGTAACATCCAGCTTGTGACCTTAACGCGGTGCTTGTTTGTGTTGTATGATCCTAGGTACATCGAGCCACAAATATATCTGGCAGATAACTCCTTGAACCGCTCCTCGACCCTAGAAAATTTTGTGGTCGTCGCTTTAATTAGCTTTACTTGTTTGTAACTTCCCAAAATTACTCTATAATTGGACCTCATTTTATACGTGTCATATATTTTGGGACAGACCAAAAGGAGAAAGAAGTGGAACTATGCGCTTCTATTCAATTTCTATTGGTATATACTTCAATATTGAGTTTTCTTTCCAGAATTTTGCTTTCGCTGAAAATCAACAAGCATGCGGTGCTTAAAGAGCTCACAGCTTATGGGTGAGATCGGGAAAGGGTTGTGGACCGCTAGGCTAAAATTTCATGAGAGACTGACCTTTCACTTGCATTCCAAAGGCAAGAGGCCGATTCCGTGGCTTAAACACCGCCACTGTGACCACTCCCGTATCGCGCGGCAGCCAACTCCCGACCATTGCGCCCCAGCTCCGTTTCAAGTTAAATCCTTTCTGATATTAGGAAAACATTATGAACCTATATTTGGTTTCATTTAATTGACTTTTATAATATAAATACATTATCATATATTTACTCTTGTATGCTATTTTTTGTTCCTACAAAATTTCACTATGCCTCCCCTACATAGAAAATCATGATTACACCACCGGCTTCATATCCTAATGAAGTTATGATCAACAATATGAGTTCCAACCACAAAGTAGCAAACCTCTACGGATGCCTATGATTCTCATCATTGTTAGACTATAACTCCTCAAAAAACGAATTGAAACACTCATACACACAGTCAAAAGGAAAGAGATGAAAACATCATCAGTAACGATATGAAAATTTTCATCATGCTGGCATATCCCGGTAAGGAGAGAAAATGTGCAGCTTGCACACAAGGCAAGAGTTGAAAGTAGAAAACTATTAAAGCAACAAACAGATTTGGTGCATTATAGAGTGAGCCAGAAATGAAAATGCTCACCTCCTCCTGAAATCTCTGAAGCATGAGTCGCTTCTGTTCAATATCTGCCGAATGAGGATCAAGCTGACCTTGACCCTCTATGGGTGACGACCACGTTTGTCCCTTTTCTCTCTTCTGCAGGGTTATGTGCATAATACCATCCTCTGCCGTAAAAATAAAGGGCGCACTATTATAATAGCCCCATTCACAATCCAAAGAATTGTCATTCTTGTCATGTCCATCAAAAAACACACTTGAAGACCAAACATGAATGTTTTCCATAATCATTCACTCGTCCCCAAAATTAATGACTAACAAAAATAACTTTGCGGGCAAATAAGAGTCAGCTAAAGACATAACTTACATACCTAGAGTCCAAAACGATGAATCAGTCTTTACAGCTGAAGACAAATTGTGCTGCAAACATCGAATATATGAATCAATTGGGAACCAAAACTTATCACGAGCTATAGGTTAGAGAAAATGGGAATGTTGATAAATACATTGAGATAAGGAGAGCTGCCTTTAATTCCAACTTCAACATGTTTGGACTGAATTTTGCAGTAAAAGAGCTTATTAGGGACGTCTGGAGGAAGAGTGATGTACATATTCACCTCGTCTAGGGTTTGATCCCATTCGAAAACCTTTTGACCTGAATTGTTCATTTTAAGCATAATTGTCAAGATGAAACTTCAAACCCTAATAGAAACAAAATGCCATCCGTTCTAAATTGATCAGAAATGAAATTCAATAAGATAGATATGGGAGGCGGGAAATAACTCACTTCCATGGTAGAAGCTGTGACGTTTTTCCGGTGCCAATTTCTCCGCCATTTTCCGGTCCGGCTTCCTGTTCTCCTGTTCTCCGTTGGGTCTTCGATGGCTTCCCGGTTGAAATTCCAAAAATAGAATATGTTCAGCTACTGCTAATTCATTGCCTTTGCAACCTCAAGGTTTCTGAAAGTTCGCCGTTACTATGAGGGTTGTTAAAAAAATCGTGTAACCGGACTGGGCCAGCAGAACCGCCGGATCGGATAAGTAAATACCAGATCAAAAATAGCATTGGTAATTTGGTATGATCCTTTATGAAATCGATTACTTCCTCCTCTCTCCCGCTACAAATCGCACACTTTCTATTTTGGGCGTTCCATTACAAAACGCACACTTCCTAAAATGACAAAGAATCTTTACTATTTTCTCCACTCATTATCTCTCCTATATTATTTTAATACTCACAACACCATTATAATTTACTATTCCCTCCACTCATTCTCTCTCCTATTTTACTTTTACACTCACAACATTTATATTATTATTTTTTCTTAATTAAAGCGCAGCGTGTAAGTAGGTCTTGCGGTTACTAGCGAGACCCGGAGGAAGTATTTGGTATAATCCCGATTTTGAAAAAATATACGTGATTTTGAATCGAAATCGGATCGAACGAGATATATATATATATATATATATATATATATATATATATATATATATATATATATATATATATATATATATATATATATATATATACTCCCTCCGTCCCAATAGTAGCTTCCAATTTTGCCATTTTGGGTGTCCGTTAATAGCTTCCACTTTCCTTTTTGGCAAATGAATCTTTCTTATTCCCTCCACTCATTTCTCTCTCCTACATTATTTTAATACTCAACACCATTATAATTTACTATTCCCTCTCCACTCATTCTCTCTCCTATTTTCAAATTATACTCACAACATTTTTTCTTCCCACCCATTTTATTAATTTGCGTGCGAGGCAAAAAACGGGCGCTCTTGTGGGACGGAGCGGCGGGGCGGATCCGGGGGCGAGTGGGGTCAATTGCCCCAGCCTGCGGCGAAAGCACTTGAATTTTTTTTTGTTTTGCCCCCGGAGTTAGGGATTTGGCCAGGAGAAGACGATTTTGCTTGGGAGAACGGGAGAAGACGAGTAAGAAACGTATTTTTTTTTTTTTAGTAATCAAAACGACATAGTTTTGATAAGTTTCTCACTTATTAAAAATACGTCGTTTTAGTTTTGATTAATTAAAAAAAAAAAAAAAAAAACGTTTCATTTGAAAAAAAAAAAGAAACGAGGTCTTCTCTCTCGACAGTCTTGCTCCCAAAAACCTAGCTCGCCAGCTCCCTCTCCGCCCCCACAAAGCCGCTGCCTCTCCGCCTCGCCCGCCGCCGGCTCCTCCTTCTCGCTGCCATTGCCCGCCAGCTCCTTCTCCTCCTTGTCGTCGCCGTCTCTCTCTCGGTAATTTCCTCTCTCTCTCTCTACAAATTTGAATGGAGTTTACAAATTTAAATGTGTTTTGATTAATTTTAATTTCTTCGCAAATTGATAAGTTTTCAATTGTATTTTTTGTTCATTTAGGTTTATCAATGGATAGATTTGTATTAACAAGGCCTAGATCTACTGCTTCTTCTAATTCTAGTGTTGGAAATGAAAATGTGGTTGTCGAAATTGATCAAAATGACATTGTTTCTGATCCCGGTCTACGAAAGTCAATTGATAGTTTTGATGTGAATATTCAGGACCGTATTCGTAGAGAATATGTTGCTAAAGGTCCTTGTCAACCAAAAGGTCATGCATTTCCAAAAAAAGGAATTCCAAGTCGTAATTTTAGAGATGATTGGTTTGGGGATTTTAATTGGCTTGAATATAGTATGTCTAAAGATGCCGCATATTGCTTTTGGTGTTTTCTTTTTAAGCATGGTAAAGTGGCACCGGGAGATGAAGCATTTACTAGTATTGGGTTTAGCAATTGGAAAAAGGGTCTTGAAAGGTTTAGAGCACATGTTGGTTCTCCTTCTAGTTCACACAACCAAGCAAGAATCAAGTATGAAAATTTTTTGAATAAAAAACAAAGCTTGAGTCATGTTATTGATAGAGGTTGTGCGATAAAAGACAAGGCATATCAAATTCGTTTGACGGCATCCCTAGATGTTATTCGTTTTTGCTTGGGTGAAGGTCTTCCTTTTAGGGGACATGACGAGTCTTCAACTTTCATAAGACCGGGTACTTTTTTATCGTTATTGCGATGGTACAGTTTAAGGAATGAAGAGGTTGGTAAGGAGAAATAATTTTTCTAGTACAGAATTGAAAATTTAAGTATATGGCATGCCTCAATCCGAGAAATAATTTTTCTAGCTTCAATGTCGAGAAACTTATCCGTCTTGCCAAACTATATCCACTAGACTTCTCAGTGACGGATCTTCTAATAATTCGTGATGAACTTGAAATTTTTCTTCTTTCTGTAAGACTTGATGAACGATTCTCCGATATTGAAGACTTGAGCAGTCTATCAAAGAAGATGGTTGAAACTATGAAAGAGAAAATGTTTCCATTAGTCTATCGCTTGATTGAATTGGTCTTGCTCTTACCTGTAGCGACTGCAACTGTTGAGAGAGTATTTTCTGGGATGAAATATTGCAAGTCAGAGCTGCGAAATAGGATGGGAGATAAATATTTGAACGATTGTTTGTTGGTGTACATTGAGAAAGCTCTGTTCATAGATATTTCTAATGAACGAATCTTGAAGCGTTTTCAAGATATGGCTACTCGTAAAAATCTTTTGCCGAAAATCACTAGTGCCACTAGTGCTATTTAAATTGTAAGTTTTTTTCGGTTATTTCCCGTTACGTTGAACTAATTTGAACATGATTTTGTGTATGAAATATTATGACATTTTTCCTTATTTATTTGTTTTTCATGGATCCGACCCATTTTTTACTTATCCGACCCGACGAGTGGGCGCTCGCCCCGAACCCCGTGTAATCTTGCCCCCTTCTATCCAGGGAATTCTGGATCCGCTTCGACGGAGGGAGTATATATATATATATATACTCCTCCTCCGTCCCACCCATTTTGATACCAACTTTTTGGACATGCGGATTAAGGTAAAGTAAGAGAGAGAAAAAGTGGAAGAAAATGTTGTGAGTATGAAAAATTAAATAGGAGAGAGAATGAGTGGGAGAAATAGTTAGAAGAGAGAATGTTGTGAGTGTAAAAGTGAAATAGGAAAGAGAATGAGTAGGGTAAATAGTGAAGATTCCTTTGCCATTTTGGACAGTATCAGTTTGGCTGGACGGACCAAAAAGGAAATAAGTATCAGTTTTGGTGGGACGGAGGGAGTATATATATATATGTAGGTGCTCAAATGAGAATCATAACAAAATGAGAATCGTGAGAACCACTTATATACACGTGTTTACAATAGATACTTAACTATTGTATACATATACTCCCTCCGTCCAATGTCAATGGACACCAACTTTATGGGTGTGGAAATTAAGGAAAAGTAAGAGAGAGAAAAAGTGAAAGAAAATGTTGTGAGTATGAAGAATTAAATAGGAGAGAGAATAAGTGGGAGGAATAGTTAGGAGAGAGAATGTTGTGAGTGTAAAAGTGAAGTAGGAGAGAGAATGAGTGGAGGGAATAGTGAATATTCTTTTCCATTTTGGGCAGTATCCATTCACGTGGGACGGAGGGAGTACAGTTTACTGTATATGTATACAGTAGCTAAGTATCTACTGTATATGTATACAGTCTATTGTATATGTATACAGTAGCTAATTATCTACTGTATACAAGTGTATACAAGTGGTTCTCACGGTTCTCATTTTAAACGGTTCTCATTGGAGCGTAGCCATATATATATATATATATATATTAATTTATAGAACCGGTGAAACCGAACCGAAATTGGACCATTAGAACCGGTCCTATAATGTAATGGTCTGGTCCTAGTCCTAAATTTTTACAGAATTGAAGTATTTGATCCGATCCTGTTCTGAAATTTTGACAAAAAGCAAACCAATCCGGACCGTGAACACCCCTAGTTACTATACTATCCATCAATTAGGGTCGGGCCCCTCGGTCAGCCCAAGGGTGGTTTGAGTTTTAAAACTACCAACCCAAATAAAAGTGGGCTAATTTGGTCTGTCCCATATGGGAGTGGGGCTGACCAGGATTTGGGCGTAGGCGGGGTAGGGGTTTCTATGGTCGGCCCTATATTTTTATATTTTTTTTGCCACAAAATAACGTCATTTTTAAGTGAAAATTCTGGAGCTAAATCGACTATGTGGACTCAATCCGTGAATCGTTAATTGAGAGAGACTCGATAGAAGTAAAGAACAAAAATGGAGAAACCCTAAGTAGACGTCGCCGTTTCCATCGTTGTCGGTGCACTCCATCGCAATCAATAATTCGTTGTCGTTATTGTATCTGATTCACACACATGTATCTCTCTCTCTATCTTCATTCTTATTGATATAAATTTGTATTTCTGGGATCATCATTTACATGTATTTGTTTGTAGCAAAAGAATTAGTTTATATTGATATAAATTTTTTTTTGTATTTGTTTGACTGTTATGATTTTTGTTATCTTTTAAGATATTATTGTGTTTGTTTGACTATTATGATTTTTTATTTTTTGTTATCAGTTATGCACAATTTTAAGCCCAAACTTTATCTATTTGTTGGCTCGCATGATCCGCCTGGCCCACCAACCCAAGATGGGTTAGGTTGGGATGAAATATTTCAAGCCCGTCACAAATTTGGGCCAGCCCGCCCCGCCCCGTTTAATGGCGGGCTTTGGCGGGTTGGACCCGTCCCGCCCTGCCAACCCGTATTGACAACTCTAACTACCTCCTTGTGTAATTTTCAAATAAGTCCCCCAAATCTAGAGCATTTCCTAAAGAGGACAATCTTTTTTTATTATTTTCCTTTGGTTCATGTGATGAACATTTAATCCCCTAAGAACCCTCATAAACTTAATAAAATATTGAAACATATTTGTATTTTTTAAAACTATAAGGGCTAAAACATAAATTCCAACTTATGTATATGCGTTCGGGTCGGATCGAGTCGGGTCTCGGGTCGGGTCGGCAGTGGTACCGACCCGATCGGGTCATAAAAATTGAAACCATATCCGAAAAATTTGAATCGGATCACCTTCGGTACGGATCAAGTTCGGTTAAATTGCCATCCTTAAGTTTGCCTTTAGTTGGTTTGAATTATTTTGTTTGTTTGAAGTTGGGTCAAAGAGTTCTCTCAGACAAGAAAATTAATAGACAAGAAAATTAATATAAGAGATATTTGTTAGACCATAAATTTGGTATGAGACATAATTCTTAAAGCAATCCATGTATGCTATTTTGCCCTTATCTATCAAATTTTAATTATGAGAGCCAATTAACAATTTTTTTTTCTTTGATAGTCATCTATTAGAGTTATTTTTGTTCCGATAGTTGGCTACTAACGGTATTTTTACTATCATAGTTGTTTATTAGAGCTAATTGTCTTTTTTTTCACTAGGGTGCACATCAATAAGTCTGGAGCACGCAATCGACTAGAGTGTGCATTAAGAGGGGCAATATGGGATATTTTTGACCTAGGGGCACTAGAGAAATTAGAAAAATATTATATTTTCTTTAAGCATTAATGTTAAGCCAAAGGGCTTTTGAGAAATTGTTAAAATACAAAAAGTTTACAAATATGTGCTTGATCATAGTCAGTGTGTGAACAATACATGATATTTTTCATTCAAATGCTTAACATACATTAGGACAGACACAAAATTCTAACCAGAAAAAATTAAAAATTAAAAATTAAAAATATTACTACCTCAGACCCACCTCAATTGATCCACTTTTCTTTTTGGGACGTCCCACCTCAATTGATCCATTTCTTAAATGAAAAGTTTTCCATATAGTATTTATATCCTTATCATCTCCATATATTTACAAAAAAACCATTCATTATACCCTTATAAAGTTAACATATTTTAAAAAAAAAAACAATCATTAACTTACTATTCCTCCCACTCATTCTCTCTCCTATTAAATATTTTTAACTTTTACATTCACTCTCCTATTCCCTACCACACATTTAACTTTTACATTCTCTCTTCTCTAATTTCTATCCACTTTATTCATTTTTTTAAAAAATCGTGAAATAAACCAATGGACTAATTGAGTCGGGACGGAGGGAGTACTAACTTGCAAAGGATAAAATCACAGACCCTAACCGCAACATCTAGAAATCATTGGGGGCAAAGTGAAAATAACAATGCATCGGAAAATCATAACAAGGAGCGCGATATGCGTTTCTAAACCCTGGAACTTTTGCCGACCGGCGCTTACACATCGATACAAAATTAAGCTGTTAGAGCATCTTCATCAATGACATTAGCTAAAGTCGTGGCTGAGGTGGAGCTTAGTTGACATGGTTTGGCATCACCATTCATGAACTAGCTAAAGTCATGAAATGACTTTTCATAACATCCTTTTGACAGAAGCCGTGTGTCACGGCATGAAAAGTGGAAATTAATTTTTTTTTTTTTTTATAAAAATTGCAATTGACATATAAAAAAATAATAAAAATACAAAAATGTTGAAATAATTTAATATAGTAATAATAAATGTAATATAAATTCGTAGAAAAGAGAAAATATGGTGAAGTATAATAAAAAGTAGGAGTGAGAAACTGATGGCTTTTATCATGAATGGAGAAAAAATTGTTTGGAGTTTTGTTTTTGATGACTGATGACGTGGAGCTGAGGTGGAGGAGAGAGGGATGAGAATGAAGTTTCATTGTTGCATACTCCCTCCGTCTCATAGAAATATAGATTTTTGCCAATGCACGAAAATTAAGGAGGAATTATTATATTGAAAGTGTTGTGAGTGTAAAAATAAAATAGGAAAGAGAATGAGTGGAGAGAATAGTAAATTATAATGATGATATGAGTATTAAAATAATATAGGAGAGAGAATAAATAAAGAAAATAGTAAAGATTTCTTTTCATTTTAGAAAAGTTATAGAATATTGTGGGTCATCAAAAAAGAAAATTTTATAGATTGTCGTGGTACGGAGGGAGTATGCTCTTAGGCTAAAAACAGTTCGAAGGAGGAAGACGCCGGTTGGAAAATGAGATTCAATTTCGACGACGGCAATAGCAGCAGCGATCGACGAGAACGGACGTCATCCTATTCTACCCCTAAAGAGGAGCTGGAATGGCTTCCCCTCCACCAGCACCCTGTCTTCGCCGCCACTACAATCACCGGCGCCACCGCAAGAAACCGTTCGCAGACCAATCTCTTGGCGTGGGACGGAGCCTCTCGCCTCTACTTATGGGACTTGAATAATCAGTGTCTTCATCGGATCTCCATTCGGTTGGGGGAACCTGACCCGACTTCCGTCCTTGCTGCTTCCCCTTCTAAGGTCACATCTCCCTAAATTTGCTTTAATTTAACTGTTTCTGCCTATGTTGCTTTATGCATTTAGTGTGAATGCTTAGGGTTTAGGGTTTAAAGCATTCTTTTGGTATGGAAATTCTAACTGTATCACTTTGAGCTCATACTTTACTAAGTAATTAATTATTGTTGCTGTCAAAAGAGAGTGCTTGACTCAATAGTAAAACTTTCCAGGTGTTGCAAGCTGATGTTGAACTTGATTTTGTGGTTGATAGAATCTCCATCAACAGACAGGGATCAGCAATGGTCCTTACCGGATCAAATGGATTATGTGTTATGTTCCTTTACGGGCGTGCTTCGTCAAAAGACAGTTCCATTATTTGCAGGTATGAACAAAATTAGCATGTGGAAATTCATCTGCGTAAATACTAGCAGGTTTTAAAGTTTTTTTTAAGAAGTTGTTTTGATGTATTTGAATTTTGAGGGTTTGGGGTATGCATATTTTTGTTGTGCTCTACTCCCCCCGTCCCAGAAAATGCTTCACCTTTTACCCAAAATGACATCCCGTTTGAAGCTTCACCTTTCCTAAAATGGAAAAGTTTTATTAATATTCTGTTATACCCACTCACTATTTCATCTCCTCATTCTCTCTCCTAATTCACTATTACACTCACAACACTTTTTAAATTTACTATTTCCTCCACTAATTCTCTCTCCTATTTTCAAATTACACTCACAACATTTTTTCTTCCCACCTATTTCCTTAATTTGCGTGCCGGGCCAAAAATGGTGAACCATTTCCTGGGACGGAGGGAGTATATAACTTGTGCTGTAAGCAGTGAGTTATGCAAAAAGTTAGCTCCTTTGTTTATGGGACTTCATTCAAGTGAGCTCAAGCTTGTATGCAATGCAAGACAGAATGATTTGTTCCAGCTCTGCACCAATCATGCTTGAATCCTTCTCTGAGATATTAATAGAATCATCAAGAATTCATCCCACTCTAGAACAATCAAGGGATATTGAATTGGGAACTACCCGGGAGTTCAAAAAATAATTGATATGCACACTTATGCTTATAGCTGTTGGATGTAGCATGCAAAAAAAAGAAACAGTAGCATTCGGAATTTAAGTCTCAAAACTTGAAAAGGGGCTTCAGCTTGTGCTTATTTAGTTAATTCACGAGCTTGAACAGACTCCAACTAAGACAGAGCTCCAGCTTTCATGAACAAATAAGTTCGTTTGAAGTCAAATGGAAAGGACTGTATGTTTTGGCTTGTGAACGACTCGGTTTGTTCTGTTAGGACCTAGAGAGCCACGTGGCTATATATATTTCAGTCGGTGTTCTGGAGCTCAATTCATTATAATTTTGGGGAAGCAAATGCTGTTGCAACACAACAAACCACCCATTGTTTGAGTATATTTCATCGGCATACATCACTAAATTGTGGTTAGGATGATTCTCAGCTACAAAGAGTATATATTTCTGCTTAGGACAATCATTTGAAAATAATATTTTACAGTTACGAGAGTGAATTCCCATTCTTGAGCTCAGAAAAAAAAAAGGGCAGCCCGGTGCACCAAAGCATCCCCGCGTAGCGAGGGTCCGGGGAAGGGTCCCCACCACAAGGGTGAAATGTAGGCAAACCTTACTTTGCATTTATGCAAGAGGCTGCTTCCAGGACTTGAACCCGTGACCTCAAGGTCACACGGCAACACCTTAACCAGTGTGCCAAGGCTCCCCTTCGAGTTCCATTCTTGAGTTGAAGGGAAGAAAATTATTCACAAGCCCAACCCATGTAGTTGGAAAGGCCTTATTTAATGTTAAAGTTACTGTTGATGAGTAAATGTTTAGGGCCATATTATAGCTGGTCGCTTGCTTTTCATCCAACCTTCTTACTCTTGACATACTCTTGCCTGGATCATAAGCTGAGGAGCGGGATGCTATATTCTTCAAGCAGAGATGAATTATTTGAATAGAGAGGGAGAACCTTACATTTCATCAGTAGAGTCTTCAATTTTTCATACAAGTGTATTGATAAATCTTGGCATTTATCCATAGCATAATAGTATATGGCCTATGTCTCCCCGGGTGTGTCGTGTCTTACGAGTTTTAAGTTAGCGTGTCAATGTGGTGTCCATTTGTGATGTTGCATTGACATATCAAGGCCTGGATTGGTTAAATTCGTATATTTTCTGTGGAAGAGTTTTTTTGTTGACTTATCTGATCTTCGATAAAACTGTTGATGAGTGTTAGTATGAACATTACTTGATCAAACTTCCTTTTCAAGTCAGTAATCGATCAATGTTTTTAAACTGTGGATTGTGTTATCATTTGCAGGACCATCTCTATTGGCTCAGAAATCTACTTCAACAGTAATAATGGGATAAGGACTCTGCGTGTTTCGTGGCACCCTTACAGTGATACCCATCTCGGAGTCCTTTCTTCTGATTCAGTTTTCAGGTACAACTTTTAGTATTTATCATTGCCTGCTTAAAATTAAAGGTGATGGCAATTTAAAAGATGGTGTTGATGCGGTTTAAGTCATAAGAATGCTCGTCGTATATGGGAAGTACCTAGAGATTGCATTATGCTCAAGGTTAGGGCGGTGAAATATTTTTTTTGCTTGTTCAATAATCTCTATGGGGGATACCTCTTTGTGCTATGAACTTTATAGATTACTAGAGATACGTAATCTTGCTTGGTGAGATTTTTCAATTGGGTATTTAAGCGCCCTCTCATTTTTTATAGTATTCTAATGACATTTCAGCAAAATCGTTCAATGTGGCTGATTGCTCCCCTCCCCCCCCCCCCCTTCTACTAGTCTTTGATTATATTACCCGTAGAAAGGCTGTTGATAAACGATTATGAATTTACATTTTTCATCCGGCATAGAATGAGTAATATGAGCTGAGATGTGACCTGATATTTTCTTCAGGCTTTTTGATTTGTCTTCAACTCTTGAGCAACCGGAGCAGGAATATTTTTTGCAGCCCGTAGAACGCGGTAGATCAAGGAATGCTTCATCAATCCGCCCTGTTGATTTTTCTTTTGGCGGTGATCACTTGTGGGATAGATTTAGTGTATGTTAAAATAAATTTCTCTCTTTCCCCTCTCACTTACTCATAGTCTCTCTTTAAGGTACTATGCTGATGCTTGTTTCCCCGTGCAATCATGCATCTAGAATATAGTTTTAAAGGCTTAAAGCAAAATATATCTGGTGCCAGAGTGAATTAATGCACATAATGAGCAAACCACCATTTTGAAATATAGCATACAAATTAATAGATTCAACAACTAACAAAAAGTAGAAGTTGAGGAACTTTTCATCTACTCCAATCTTTATAGGGAACTCTTCGGTCTCCACTAACACTAGTCTCGTACACAAGTACTAACTCCATTATACATGTCCTTGATAATATCAATATATTTCTTTGAAACACCCTTCTTTGCTAATGCCCACCAAAGTACCTCTCTTGGCACTTTATCATACGCCTTCTCCAGATCAATGAAAACCATATGCAAATCTTTCTTTTGATCCCGATATTTCTCCATGGTTTGTCTCATAAGATATATTGCCTCCATAGTCGATAAAGTGCGCAACCGTGTGATATCCTCGTATTCATCAGTGCCATGTGAATTGCATCCTCAATTATAGATGTAGGTGAAGTAGTTTGCCTCTCTAGTTGCTACCACGCTCTAGAGATTAGTAACAATGATCAGGTGTTAACTAATCATCTGCATTACAATCTCCATATCCCCGAAATTGTAAGCCTGACAAAATTTCCACGATGCCAATAATAGTTAAATCTAATCCTGACAAAATTTCCAAAATGCCAATGATCAGGCTTCAATTGATTGGCTGCATTAACTCAATATAAAAGACACTAAGGATATATTCTAGGACCATTGAGAAATCTAAGCTTCTAAATTCCAAGCTGGACAGAGATTTTTTCAGTATTGCTTGGATGCACCCAGGCACTCGAGCAGAGCCTTGGGCCCAGGTCTAACAACAATAATCTAAGGATGCATATTGGGTATTGGCATTGGGGTAGCATGGTCTATGATAGGCACCAACTTTACTTTCAGTAGTTCGGTTTATGCAAACAATCAAAATAACATAAAGGAAATCACACTAGTTCAAATGGTTAATTTTTTTCTTGCTTTCCACATTCTGAAATTAAATTATTACATTCCTTAAAAACAGCTAAATTTGCTTTGTCTCCGTCGAATTGGTGTGTGGCATTTCTAAACTTAATACCATTTAATCTCATCACTGCACTATCACTGCATTTTGTGATCTCAATATCCATCAGAACAACAATATACGGTAATGCTAGTAAAAGTATTAGTGTTTCACCCAGATATCATGTTTCTTAAGATTTCTTCTTTGTTCTCTATAGCGCTCCTTCACTTTGTTGATGTTGAGATGGAGATTAAAGTTGCTATTTTAGAACTTTTTTCATGACTTGATATCTCAGAGATTGTCACTAAGTTCTCTCAATCTTTAGCTTGTTGTCTTCTGCTGCTATCATATTTTGCTCTTGCTCTTGCTCTTCTCTTTTACTCTTAGCTTTCTCAATTTATATATGTGTATATATAATACCATCTGTCCACTTTTTCTTTGTTTTCTCACCTCTTCATTGACGAGTCCATACAAAGATTCATGTTAGCCATCCCCAAATCTTTTTGGGACTAAGCATTTGTTTTTGTTGTTGTTCTTCTCTTTTACTATGGCTAGTTATCAAGATTAGTGACGATGTCAATCATGCTGCAGTTGATTTATCAATTAATTGTTTTATTGAATTATGTAGGTATTTATTTTATTCAGTGACGGTGCAGTTTTTATCCTATGTCCAGTTGTTCCTTTTGGAAGGTAAGTTGTTATTTGATATGATGTTACTCTTTTTGTAACCTCTTTTCTGCAAGTTATCTTATTTAGTTAAGGATGTTATCGATGTGATGACTTGCCTTTTCCTCCATATAGAGTCAGCTAAAAGTCATTGATCACCTTTGCCAATGATGAGCTTCCTACTCTATGTTGGGATCACAGAAACTTTTCCTACTGGCTTGGGTTCTTCCTTCCCTCTTCTGTAGCTGCCATCGGCTGTCTCAATCTTGGTTTTGTTCAAGGGTTCATCACTGTCAAGCTCATTATTGCACCCCCCCCTTCCAGCTTGGCAGGAAGTTATCTGGTGCACTTACTGTGGAGTTTAGAGTTAGATGTATGGTCTTCTGGAACATAACTTGCATCATTAATTGAACCACTAACCCACACCGAAAATTGCTTCATTTGAGGATTGTGACCTTTTATATTAATTTCCATGTATACAACAAAAGAAAAGGAAAAAATAAAAACAAAATTTGGAGGTTAAAAAGCTTTCAGGCATAAGCAGAAATTGGCTCGGGGGAGGGGGGGTTTGGGTTGACTTCCAATTTCAGAATTTTAAGGAAATGCATAAAGAAGGGCAACCAGGTGCACAACGCATCCCCGCATAGCGAGGGACTGGAGAAGGGTCCCCACCACTTTGGTGAAATGTAGACAAACCTTGCACTGCATAAATGTGCATAGGTGCAAGAGGCTACTTCTGGGACTCGAACACGTGACCTCAAGGTCACATGGCAACACCTCAACCAGTGTGCCAAGACTCCCAGAATTTTAAGAAGATACATAAGAAAAAAAAAAAGAGGGGTCTGGTTCCAAGCTTATTCAAAGACTAAATTTCTTTTGAATGGGTAAATTCTTCTTTCTTTGCTTTACTTATGTAATGAGCCTGAAGATAGGGGGTAAATGCGTTTAATTAGGAATGATATGCCTTTTGATACTCACGTTTGCAGTCTCGTAATAAGCTCAGATGATGGTATTAAGACCGGCTGTGTAATCAAAGGAAGCATCTCACAAGATATCCTACCCTGATTTTTTTTTTTGGCAAGATGCCTTGATTTGTCATCCAGTTTGCATCTTGTTGAAGTATGGATTATGTCTAGAAAATGCCTCTTCAATCTTTGCAGTTGAATTAGCTAACGCTTCATATTGGGAACTCATTGCTTTGAGTTAATTTCTTTTACAGTGTGTTCAAATGGGAATCAGTACTGGAAATGTATAGTGATGCTCACACATTTGGGCTCAAATCCAGCAGTCCGAAAGCCATTAATAATTCCAGTATGGCAATCTCTTGGTTGGAATCAACATTTCCTGAGTTAGCTCAAGAAGCCGCAGAAGGGCGACACCAAACTTCTCTTAAAGCTAAACCTTATGCTTTATTTGATGCATCTGTCTCATTGCAGGTTTTTCTCTTGCCTGTTTGTTGCTTTGACTGGTTGAAGTTCACATATATATGTGTGTGTGGTGTCGTGCAAAAAGTTATGTTTTGTTACATGTTTATAGATGTAGGCTATATTGTCTGTCTAAATGTGAAATGGTGTTTCTTTCTTGTTGTAGTCTTTTCCCTTATGATACTTTGGTGCCATTTTACTTCATTATAACTTTGCTTGTGTTAATTTGTTAAGAGCTATTTGAGTCACCTCTTTCTTTAGATTTCAAGTTTATCAAACACGTTGACTTTTAAACTTATGTTGGAGATGTTTGTTCTGGCTATGCTAAATGAAGTGTGTTAAATCACTCTAGTACACAAGTGTTCTCTGTAGTTTTAATTGGGAGCTGCACGATGAAGTAAAATAAGGCATGAAATGGATCTTTTACTAACAGAATTGTTGTTCAGAAGGATTGTTATTGGACGCCTGATCCCTTTCAACCTTCAGGCAGATGCCCTTGTCGCTTCCTTTCTGACTAAAATAAACTCTGGCATAAAATCTTTTGAGACTCACGATTTTTCATTGTGCATCCAACTTAAGATGATCGGAATAATTTAGGCTGCTTTAATCTCTCTGCATTGCAAACTTTTTATTTAACCTTTTAAATGGTTGCAAACCACTTCAACCTGCATATCCAATGCACTTGTCATTTGAACCAGACCAGATTGGTTATGTCAACCGTATGCTTTATGGTTGTCAATGTATATTCTTCAAAAATTATACATGACATTTGGTTATTTGCAGGGGCCTCTTCGTAAAGTATGTCAACGTGGGGAAGAAAATTCTGAAATCAAAGCAGCAGAGTGCGAAGGGTCCGCAGTTAGTTTCCTTTACGATTCAGTAAGTAAAGATTCAGTTCTTGTTACTGCTTGGAGTGGTGGGCAGCTGCAGATAGATGCATTAGGTGATGAAATACAGCCAGTTTGGTGTCTTGGTAGCCCGCCTCGTCTTCGTGTTGATCTTCAGAACCAAATACTTGGTATTGCCATGATATGCGAATCACTCTCCACTGAGTTCCCCGCTCTGACTCTTGATCAGTCACCCAATCATACTGTTTGGTTGGGTCAGTCACCTCCATTGTTAAGGTTGGCAATTGTTGACTTAGCTCTGCCCAGAAGAAAACAAAGTGATTCCCTTATTTCAATGTTTGTTGATCCTCTTATACCAGAGAGAATATATTCCATTCATGACGGAGGAATAGATTCAATAGTTTTGCATTTTTTGCCGTTTACTAGTCAGATAATTGGCAGGGATGAGACAATGAGAACTCCCTCCGTGCATTCTGTTCTTAGTACGTGCCAAGGAGAATACTCCGTCCCATCTCCCTTATGTGGTTTTGTGTCATTGTCAGATTCTTTTGGATATTCGTGGATCGTAGGACTTACCTCGGGTTGTGAGTGTATTGTTTTGGAGATGGAAACTTGGGATCAAATGCTTCCTGCTCATGAAGTGAAAGAATTAAAACCCGCAAACTTGGAAGAGCCTGAAGCAGCTGGCATTTCTTCTATTATAAGCAAGGAGTTACTCAGTGGACCTAAGGTGGTTCTAGCACCTCCTTCCTCTGCAAGGCGTGTTTCAGCTGATTCTATTGAAGGAAGATCAACACTTCATCAGTATTTCAAACTTTTTCATGAAAATTACGTGGAGTATGCACATAAGGTAAGTTTTTGCAGTCCGATTACATATAAAAATTACTACCTCTGTCCCAAAATGAATATCCGAAAAAAAATTCAAATTTGCTCTTGAGCTGATTTGAAATTTTTTTGGACATTCATTTTGGGATGGAGGGAATACGATGTCTAGCTTAACTGCATGAAATTTCTTTGCGTTTGATTTAACTTTTTCTGGGGACTCCTCTCAAGATTTTAGATGAATATTTTCTTAATGAAGTTGCCCAAAGAAGTTTGTACTTCTTAAATCATGGAAGTAGGATATGATTTGTAAAAGCATGAAAAGGTGATCCTCTGAGAGTGTCCATTCCTGTTTATGGTCCTGGACAAAATTGGGGACTCATTTCTGGATGGAAGTTTATTTTGGGGATATGCATGGAATTTCTACTGTCTTTGGGAGAGTAGAGTTAGCTGTTTTTATCTAATAATGATTCCCCGTAATATTGATCCCTTTGACCCCTTCGGCATTTTCGGTGCAAGTTTTTGTTAATGCTCATATCTATAGAGGAATGGGAAGAAGTCTCCCAACTGCACTTGGAAGTAGGGTTGTTACACGTCGCGAGCCTGTTGGAGCTCGGCTCGGGCTCGGCTCGAAAAAAGCTCGAGTTCGAGTGGGCTCGAGTTGAACTCGAGCTCGAGCTCGAACCGATTTTTAAGCTCGTCATTTTTTCGAGCTCGGCTCGTGTTCGGCTCGTATGTTCGACGAGCTTTGTTCGAGATCGACTCGTTTGAGCTCGACTCGGGCTCGGCTCGTTAAAAGTTCGAATGAATTTTAGTATATATATATATATATATATATATATATATATATATATAAGCTCGTTTAGGCTCGAGTTCGATTACAACTCGAATTAGGGCTCGATAAAGCTCGTTTGATTTCAGATTTTTTTCAAAAAATAAGTCGAAGCTCGAGCTCGGCTCGTTAATACTCGAGTTCGAGCAGCTCGCGAGCCGGCTCGCGAAAAGCTCGAAACTTGATTCGAGCCGAGCTCGAACAGGAATTCTGGGCTCGAGCTCGAGCTCGAGAAAAGCTCGAGCTCGAAACATCAAAAGCTCGGCTCGGCTCGTTTACAACCCTACTTGGAAGTAGGGGTATATGTTATGCCGGATTTGATTCAATTACACATGCACACACAACACAACACAGATATTTATATATACCCCGTATAAGCTAGTTGATGATTCCTATTTTGTTTTATTTTGTATCCATGTCTAAAAAACTATTTTTTTTGTGGGCTCCTAGGTGTATTTTGAACTAAAAAACCATGGGCCTCATGTGAAGAAAATTCTCGACGTCCAGCATACACGTCTACGCGAGGCTGAGGCGAAGCTTTCAGGAGTTGAGGGGAAACAGGAAAAAATAGAGAACCGAATTGATCGTGCAATACAAATGCATGGTCACCTGGAAGAACGATTGCTAAACTTGAGAAAACTGCTTGGAGTCCATAAGAAACCATTATCAAGAGCAGAGCAAGAGTTCAAGATGGAGCTTGGTTAGTTTTATTTCTCCTACCAAATCATTATCCTAAGAAGTCTCAATTGAAACCTGTCTATAGCATGTAAACTTCTTACATCGGCCAGAAAAAAAAAAAACTCACTCCGTCCCTATTATATCATAATACTAAATGTTTAGAAAGTGGATAACAAGAATATTTATGCATCGTCACCATTAAAATAAATAAAAAGCACACATTTTCAGAATGTCCCATAAAATGAAATCTGGACATTTGTTTAGAGTTAGAGGGAGTAATTTGATGATAATATTTATGCAGAGAGATTCAATGGAGTGGAGTTGGATGCATTGCGTGCATCAATAAAATCAGTGGACGCGAGGCTAAAGAGATACTCAGCATCTCCACAAAGTAAATTATCAAACCGTCCAAGGCAATTACCAAGGAGGAAGAACCATGTCCGAGAAGATGAAATGTCCAAGTTAAAGGACTCCCTTGAGAAACTCTCACTTGTTAACAGTGAAAATACGCAAAAGGTCAAACTCGTGGATGCTGCTTTGAAAAGCCGTTATAATAGCTCCAGTTGAAGAACCAAGAGTATGCATGCATTCTGTAACATTGACAGTCTGAAGATATTGTCGTAACTAAATTTAATTTAAAAAAAAAAAAACAGTTTTATTGCCCTTAAAAATTGAATTGGCTACATTATAGAGGTATAATATTCTCTTATATATTCGATTCTAGCCTATTTATCCATCACTATTCTGGGTGGTCTGAGGCAGAATTCGTTCTACGTTGATGGGATACCGCTTTTGTGTCCTGGTTGTGGGGAAAAAAACCAACTTATCTTCTTCTGCAGGAACCCAACTGTTGAAAAAAGATTTTCACACAGTTAATACCATTATTCACTACGTGTTTTCAAGATTTTCAGGTTACGAAAACGTACCTAAATGTAGTGACTAAATGGTGGAGGAAGACGGAGAGTTCAACTCTGGCTAGTTCATAGCCCGGACAACGTCTCGGACCACCTCCAAATGGCATGAACGCCTTGGATTTCGCCAGACTTGAATTTGCCTGCCATCTCCATGGATTGAAAACACGGGCGTCTCTGAAATGTTGTTCGTCTAGATGAACTGCACGCAGTGAGGTGAAAACTTTCCATCCTTTTGGAATTGTGTAGCCTGTTGGGAAATTTCAGCCAATCTTTTAAAAAAAATAAAAATAAAAATTACGAATACAAATACAAATACAGCACATGATATACAACTATGCATGTTCAAAAAGATGATAAAATGGAGAAAATGTGTAATATTTTATTAATTGGTTTAATGATTCAGGAATTATCTTTCGGCTGGCTTACCTTTAATATTGACATCTGTCATTGCTCTACGAAATACCCCACTAATAATGTTGGCAATACGTAAAGTTTCATTAACAACCTGAAAATTAATTAATGAAAAAGTCTTGAGAATTAATAAAAGAAAATCCAAAATAATTGAAATTCTATTCTTCCTCCATCCATTTTATGTTTCAACAAATAATAAAATACATAAAGTGAGTATAGAGTAGGAGAAATAAAGTGGAATAAAAATTGTTAGTCAATAATTGTCGAGTAAGACATGTGGGGCATATAAATAAAGAAGTAATAAAAAATTTTCATTTTGAGATTTTGAACTTTCGAGTGGTACAACCTTTTGGGAAATTTTAAACAATCGAATCGAGTGTGACGGAGGGAGTATAGACTTACACATTGTGTGAAGGGCATGGAATTGTAATCATCCCACTCCAGTTCTTTCAGGTCACCCTTTTTCGCTCTAATTCCTTCATGTTCTTCCTGAAATAAATATGGATACGTTCATAAATAATCACAAGACAAAAAAATGACCATAATTTTTCTAAATAAATGTTAAAAAATGCACATTTGGTAGATATTCAACCTTGGACTATACATGTTCATTTTACAGGTCCAATAAATGCAACTAGTTGATTCCTTGTTGGTGAATTTGAAATTGGAGTTGTTATTTAGGGTTCTTGTGAAGGTTGTGTTCAAGAAATAGACTAAAAATTCATTTCCTTTTACATATTTGAGACTTTGAATAGCCTATCAGTCAAAATCATGATTATTGGTTATTTAAGGCAACGGTTATTTAATTTAATTAATTATCACTTTCTCGGTATTTGAAGATCTGAATTTGAATAATTGATGCAGTTAGACTGTTATACAATTCAACGGTGTTTTCGCGAATCTCAATCAAGGAGAGGACATGAGACTGCTACAGTTAAATTGGTTTCAATCCTCCACACTACGATTTCTATTCAGCTATTATAGTTGAGCTCGTTATATGTATGACTGAGATTTATTCAAAATATTTGTGGGTTCCAGGGGTGGATCCAGGGGGGGGCAGGCGGGGGCACTCGCCCCCCCCCAGCGGCGGAAATGCAGTGGAATTTTTTTTTTTTTGCCCCCACCATATTTTTTTTATATATGTATATATATAATTAACTTCAAGATTAACACCAGTGAGTGGTGTGGTTCAGCGGTAGAAGGGGTGAAGTTAAAGTCTTTGGGGTTTCCTTTCAAATCCATGTTCGAACCCTGCTACCTACATTTTCAATTAATTTTATTTGTCTTCCTTCTTTGCTATTCTTTCTCTTAATTTCCTCACATTTTTTCAATCTTAATTAATTCGTTAGGCTTTTCCCATTTTTTTTGTTTTTGGTCTTTCTTCCTATTATCCCAAGTTTAATTAGCAAATTTGAATTTATTTTTTGTACGAGTAATATATTTTAATAAATTGTTTGCGTTAAATACTTCAACATTATTTCAATTGTTCTTTGAATTATTTACTTTTATCATTTTTGTTAACTAAAATACATTGTATTTCATGGATCCGACCCATTTTTTACTTGTCCGACCCGAAATTTTTTTTTCGGGGGCGCTGCCCCCGAACCCCCGTGTAATCTTGCCCCCCCCTCGGCCAATTCCTGGCTCCGCCCCTGGTGGGTTCATCGAGGGTGACACGACCGTCAAACATGAAGGTAGGTCAATATGGCGCGAGCTAAGTGTCAAATGACACATCAGCCATATCAAGAGTCACCGGAGGAGCGGTTCGAAATCCGGAGGATCTTTTGAAAGAAGTAAAGTAATTATATAGTGGGAAATGAAATTACAAGATAAAGGAATAGGAATAGGAATAGGAATAGGAACAGAAGTTTAAGTACAAAGTCAAACCTAGTTTGTTTGTAGACCTTCCTTTCCTTCTGGTTAAAGTCAGTCCCTAACCTCGAAACCCAACATATGCTACCATGTTGTTCTTTGTGTCAAATTTGCGACAGAGTATTATTCACCAAAACAGGGTGCAATATAGATTGCATAAGGTACAACTAAGAAAGTATCTTCCTGACTGCATTCAATTAAAAAGTTTCTGTCCGGTTGTTGGCTGGACATTTGCCTGCCTTGTTTCTTTATTTTCTTATAACCTTTTTGACTTTTACCTACCAGGTCACACTTCATTGCCTCCCTCCTCTCTCTCTCTCTCTCTCTCTCTCTCTCTTCTCTCTCTTCTTTCTCTCATAGTACTGAGCTTTTTTTGACCATAACTTCACACTTTTTTCAAGTCTTTTCATTTTCCCATCCTCTTCCTATTTATCAAGGTCACCAAAAGCGTAGCGAATCTTGGCGGCGAGTTGGGGCACAGCAGCGCAGACGAGGGCTAGTCGGGATTTATCGGGATTAGTCGGGGCCTGGCGGGGCTTAGGCTTAGGCGTTGAAGAGGGGGCAGAAACTAGGCGAGGCACAGGCGCCCAGCGAGGTCTTTTAGAACACTGCTATTTACTAATGTATCTAACCAAGTAATCTCAGAATTTCATCCCAAATCCGATCAACTTTTCAAATATGATAATTAAAAAAAAAATTAGAAAAAAAGTGAGTGGAGGTATAGTAATTTTTTTTTTTGGCAATTTGAAATAAAACGAATGAAAATGAAAAAAAAAATTCCATTTCAAATGAAAGGAAGTACTCCATAATAGGATTGGAAATTTATGTGCTATTCGATTACACACATCATATCAGAATTACTTATAATGCAAAATGCATGCCATTAGTTTATCACCTCCTTCGCCTCGAAACGATCTTTTTACTTTTTTTTTATCGTTAATACAAAGATATTTTGAGCACTAAATTTAAAGTCATTTAATTATCCTAATAGAAATTTATTACTAGTATTTATTATTTGTAGTATTTATAATGATGTATTAATAACAAACTTTAAAGTGATTAAATTAAACTTATATTATTGCTTAAAGAACGTTCATATTAACAATAAAAAAATGTGGAAAAATCAATTTGAAACGAAAGAGGTATAATATCTAATAACACAGTATATATTGTGGCCTTTTGGTTTAATCATTGTATACTCCCTCCGTCCCATCCAAGTGTGCACCAGACCAAGGCACGCCGATTAAGAAATATTATTAAGATAATGCAAATGTGTGATAGAAAATGAAGAGAGAGAATAAGTGGAGTAAATAGTAGGTTGGTTGAATAAATTGTATGATGGAGAATGAGTGGAGTTAATGAGTGGGTGGGATATGGAGAATATAAAATATTAAAACCTTTTTCATTTTTGGTAGTTCACACTCAGCTGGAACGGACCAAAAGGGAAATAAGCGTAGACTCGGCTGGGACGGACGGAATAATTGTTAAACTGAGCTCGCTCAACTGCTATTCAGTTAGGTTGTCTGTAACACCAATCTTATATTCATGACATACAACTTTAGATGTGTTAAAAGACATGTCCTTGAAATTTCAATCAATGATCATCTTTATTGACCGCTAAGAAGTTAGATGACAAGATCCCAGATTTCCATTTAAATTGCAAAAAGAATCAAAACATTTTTATGCTATAAAAAAAATAAAAAAATATTGTAAATATTTGAGCAGAGTACGAGGATGAGTAGAGATGGTGGGAGCATTATGATCACTCACAACTTCACATGGTTGAGAATTTAGATAAGTAGATATTGTAGTAGATGGGATCAACATCAACCAACCACCAGAGATGGGATCATCTATTGGGTGGTAGGCCAATTTTATGTATTAATTTCGGTCCCACATTTTACTAAGGGAATTCTAGCTTTTTTTCTTTTTTTTTTTTAAAAAAAAAAAAGAGAGAGAGAGAGAGAGTGTACTATAGTCTATACATACCTTGAGCTGAGACAAAGCAAGAGGTGTCTCCGTTAAAAACTTAACGGCAAGAGTCATGATGGTAGAGGTGGTTTCATACCCCGCCACCAGTAAAGATAACAAGAAATCAACTATCTCCTCATCGGAAAATCCTCCACCGCCGCCTAATTCTGAATCCAATAATTCCGCCAACATGTCGTTCTTTCTCTCCCCTCTCCCTCTCTCCCTCCGCCGCTCCACCACCACCAAACTCAACTCCTCTGCCACCTTCCTCCTAGCCTAATTCATTCATTCATTCAAACAAATGCATAAATATGGAGTAATTAAAATAAGATAACATAAATGAAGATGGAATTAATATTAGTAAAAATGAATTACTTGAATGGCTCGGCGGTAGGTGAGAGAGAAGAGAGGCAAAGGAATGGAGAAAAAGCCTTCAATCACAAGCATGTATTCCTTCATTAGATTTTCCGTCCACTCACATGGATCAAAGCTCATCAGTTGTTTCACCATTAACTCAAACGTTATCTGCCATCAGATCAAAATATCAAATCATGTTATATACTCCCTCCGTTCCACGTTAGTTGAGACTAACTTTTTGGGCACACTAATTAAGAAAAAGTAAGTGAGAGAAAAAGTGAAAGAAAATGTTGTGAATATGAAGAATTAAATAGGAGAGAGAATGAGTGGGAGGAATAGTTAGGAGAGAGAATATTGTGAGTGTAAAAGTGAAATAGGAGAGAGAATGAGTGGGGTAAATAGTGAAGATTCCTTTGCCATTTTGAACAGTCTCAACTAACGTGGGACGACCCAAAAGGGAAAGAAGTCTCAACTAACGTGGGACGGAGGGAGTATACTTCATTCATCCGTCTCAAAATAAACAGTATCTATTTTCTAAATAATTTTGTCTTTAAATATTTATTTACCAATTTTTTACATTATAAATGCAAAATTAAAAGTTTAGGACTGAATTCAATAATATTTATAATTTCTAACATAAAACTTTTAATATTTCCGGAGTGTTAATTTCTTATAAAAAAGAAGCCATTTACTTTTAAGGATTCAGGTAATATCCTAACATCGCTGCAAAGGAAAATTAAAAACTGATATAGAAAACTCATAAATTTGATCATATCGATCGACTTTCCTTCTTCTTCTCTTGAGAAGGTTAATTTAGATATAAATCAAGAGAAATATTTAAAAAAAGAAAATAAAAAGGAAAAAATTGATCAATCATTTTAATTAGACGTACTAATTTAAAATTAATGAAGGATATTAATAGAAAGTTATAAATTTGATGACAACTAATGGAGAATGTAGCACATGTTGGAGTATGATTTATTCACAATTAAACTCTCTTTCTAAGATAATATTAGTGGAATCTTTAGCAGCCACTTTTTGCTATCTCATTTTCCATTTTAAACAATAAGAAAGAAAGAAAGAAAACACAGACATAATGATTTTTTGGCAGAATAAAGTAAATGGGTGTCCATAAAAAGAACCACGAAATTGGATGGCTACCAAACTTGTTAGCCAACGTGTTCAACTACTCATAAAATAAAAAAAATAAAAAATAAATAAATAAAATTATGATGTCATCAGAGAGAGACAAGGAGAGTAATCGAATTCTAACTGGCTTTAAGAGTCACTAGTTAGTTAGGGACATTACTCATCAAACTTGAATACCACTTTCATATAGTTATGGGTAGGGATAGAAAATTTGACATCTTTTGACCAGGTCCGTCTTAATAATTTAAGATGTTCGGTACAAAATGAGGTTATTAGGCCTTAAGACCATCCCCATCAGTGACCTCGACCCAACCCAACCTCAAATAAAATATTAATTTCTCTCACTTCCATATACACACTTCCAACCTTATATAATTTATACTCTCGTCAGTGACCTCGACCCAATCCAACCCAACCCAACCTTTTAAAAATAAAATTAATATATAAAATATATTAATTTTAAAAATATATTTATATAAATACAAAATCAAAATAATTTGATAAAAAAAAAAAAAAAAAGAAAAGATGCAAACCGGGGCAACCGCAGGACAACAAATTGCCCAAAGTCACCAATTTTCGTGACTTTCCATTTTTTTTTCTTTTGTTGTTTGTCCTATCTGATGACCCTCAAGTGAGGGTCACCGCTGTGGCAAGTCTAATAATAAGGTTGAAAAATGAAATGAAGAGGAAGGAAGTCATCAGGCTTTCCAACACCTTTTGTACGTCACTTAACCACTAGAACACTTTCCAACTTGTGTATTGATTCGAGAGATATATATATATATATATATATATATATATATATATATATATATATATATATATATATATATTAAAAAATTTGGGACCCTATAGTTTTTGGGGCCCTGTGCTACTGCGCTCCTTGAGCACCCTCGAAAACGGGTCGAAACCCAAGCAAAAATGAATTTAATACTACTATAATTATATACTCTAGTACTAAATATTAATTGAAATTCATTAAAAATCCTAGGGTAATTGCTCAAAAAATAAATAATTTGTAGAGTATAAAATATAGACTTGAATTCTAATTAAAAATTACTCCGAAATACTAGTACTAAATATTAATTGAAATTCATTAAAAATCGTAGGGTAATTGCTCAATAATTATATAACCATCACTCATAATTATGATTGTGGACCTTTACTTTTGCTTACCATGTCATTTTAAATAAATATACTTCCTCCTCCGACCCACTTCAAGATTTCTACTTTTCTTTTTTATTTGTTCCACTTTAAGGTTCCTTTCCATAAATAACAAGTTTTGAATATATTTATACCCTTATGATTTAACATATTTACAAAAAAATCATTCATTATACCCTTAAAAAGTTTAACATATTTACAAAAAAATCATTCATTATACCCTTATAAAGTTTAACATATTTACAAAAAAAATCAATCATTAACTTACTATTCCTCCCACTCATTCCCTCTGCAATTAAATGTTTTTAACTTTTACATTCAATCTCCTCTAATCTTCTACCCACTTTCAAAAAAATCAATCATTAACTACTATTTTCTACCCCACATTTAAATTTTATATTCTCACTCTTCTAATTTTCTACTCACTTTAAAAAAAAATTCTTAAGAAGCGTAAAATCCACACCAAAAAACCTTGATGTGGGACGGAGGGAGTAATATTTTATTAAATCAATTTATTAGAAGAAAAGGTAAGTTGATAGTTCATATATTTTCTCCACAAATATTTTCTCCACAAAGTTTAAAAAAATATACTCCCTCCATCCCATTTCAAATGAATCATTCCATGAATGAAAATAAATGAACGGTATTTCGGACATTTATACCCTCATAATGTTTATATATTTACAAAAAAACCATTTATTATATCCTTATAATTTTAACATATTTACAAAAAAACCAATCATTAACTTACTATTTCTCCCATTCATTCTCCCCTAATCTTCTACCCACTTTCAATTCTTTACTCATTTAAAAAAAAAAATCTTAAAAAGCGTGCAAAGATGTCATGGTTCAATTGAAGTGAGACGAAGGGAGGGAGTAATAAATACATATTCTAAATAAATTTGCTTTTCCTTCCTTCTTACACTTTTCTTATAAAGTGTTCTCCTTCCGAAAATAAATTAATTTTACTAAGAATTTAGAATAGTATAATTAATAATTTTACATATATTTATTTATAAAGTCAAATGATTAATTAAAAAAATACCTTCTTAGTCTCTTCCATGAGGAGAACCCGACCGGTCCAAGCATCCAAATTGAGTCGAACCAACCGGTCGATATCAACCAAAAAATGATCCTTAATAATAGTCGAATTAGCAAAACTCATAGTTAAAGAATGCATCCTCTTATGAAGACTCCCTCTCATAAGCAACAAAGAGTGTTTCCCAAGCAAGTTTGAGATCGAACCGGGGTAACTTGACTCGAACAATCTCCCTTCGTTATTGAGGATGAACCGATTTATGTCCGGGTCAGCAGAGAAGATGGTCGGTTCGCCGAAGACGTGGGTGGTGAAGACCGGTCCGTATTTGGATACTCGGTCGTCTATGAAGGGCTCGGGGTTTTCGGTCTTGTAGGCTGAGATTAGTTGGAGGGTTTCTCCGATGAATGGGATGCCGAGGTTTCCCGGCGGCAGACGGAGTTTACGGCGGGTGGTGGAGCGGAGGAAGTAGAGGATGAGGAGAGAGAGGAAAGTGGTGAGGAGGAGAGAGAGGAAGAGAGAAAAAGCTTCCATATTTGCTTCACGTAGGGTAGTGTGTGTGTGTCAGTGTGTGTTTGGGGGAGAAAGAGAAGAAGGGGAGGAGGGAATGGGGAAGCACACGAGGGGATTATATAAGAAAGGAAATAAGTGAAAAAGTTGATGGAGATAGTGTACGAAATTATTGTCGGGATAATAAGAGGAGAGAGTGTCGTATTAATTTGGAAAAAGTAAAAACAAAATAAAAAAATTTATTTCATTCTTATCGATTCAATGTTTTTTGTTTGACTTTTATATGAAAATTAAGAAAAAATAAATATTGTAAATATTAAAATTAAAGTAGGCAAAAAATAGAGAGTGAGTAGAGGGTTTTTATTGTAAAGATTACAAGTGAGTCTCAATGTCAATTTTAAATAATAAAACAACTAAAAATTCTACATTGAACAAACTAAAAAAAAAGTAAGAATTTTTAATTAGAACGGAGGAATTAGTTTTTAGAGTTCGTTTTGATAAAAAGATAAAAATAAGCACAAAATCTGGGGAGAAACGCGTTTCTCCGTCGCTTCTGGAGAAACGGGGCTTGTTTTGTCGCGCGACATACTTAGCCACCACAACTGGATATCCTTTCCAGCCTTCCTGATATTCAGGTTTAGGCTCCTGGATATCCGGTAAGTGAAAGCTTATATCCGTGCTTTGGAAAGGATATCCAGTAAATCAAATATTTTTTCCTGGCTATCCTTTCCAAAGCTTCTGATATCCATATTCAATGTTTCTCGATATCCAGTTGAAAGCAGAAAGGATATCCGTAAAAATATTTGGTTCTGGATATCCTTTCCAAAGCTTCCTGATATCGCTTCTCAAAGCCTTCCTGATATCCGTGTTGATTTAAAAGATATCTTAAACCGGCTTATTATGTCGCGCGACAAAACAAGCCCCGTTTCTTCAGAAGCACGGAGAAACGCGTTTCTCCCCAGACCGACTCAAAAATAAGTATGATTATTTAATGATTTTCTAAGTTTTATTTTAAAATATATTACTGTGTCTTGTATTTGATAGCCTAAATTATAATGATCTAATTATGTTTTTATCCCAATATATTTTTTGGTAGCATATTAATTATGTTCTTATCTTGATACATTATAGGCTTTTTTTTAGTATATTTTAATTATGTTCTCATCCTAACTTTTGGTATTCTCTATTTCAAAATAAGTGTCTGTTTTTCCTTTAAATAAATGACAAATGTTTGTTTTCTTATAAAATTTAATGATAGATATATAAAAATATTCTTATTATTTAATTTCTAAATTCTTAATCTTGCAGCTATATATATTATATATGCCATAATAAATATGCATTTTGATTTTTTTAAACTTTATTAGCTTTGATTAACATTTAATGATAATTTAATTATTTTTATGATATTCTAAAAATTGTATTTGATTCTTCATTATAAATATTGTCAGTAATATCTTCTTGAATTCACAAAAATATTATATTTGATTAAACTTTTTTTTTTCAAAGTTTAATTAATTCGACAAAAAAGTCAAGTTGTGCATTTATTTTGAAAATTTCTAAAACATAAACATTTATTTTGAAATAAAATGAATACTAGCTAAAGCTAAAGGAGATGATAAAAAAATAAAAATTGGTTCATTTTGAAATAAAATGAATACTAACTAAAGCTAAAGGAGATCATAAAAAAACACGAAATATTTTGGGGTGTTGTTGAAAATATTACAATAATCTGTGATAATTTATTTCATCCTTGGTATACATACGAGGTGACTTTTATAATTATCTTAAAAGTTCATTCATTATGTAATTTATATTAACAATAGTTTGTTTAATTAATTTTTTTCTTAAGAAAAATTAGCTCAAGTTAGCTGGCGTTTGATTTTTTTAAATGTTAAGTGCTGAAATCTGATTTCACGTCTGAATTTGGCTGAACTGATAAGAGTTAGCGTTTCAACACTGATTTTTGAATTATTCAAACTGTTTAAATATTCATTTGAATTCACATCTAAAATTAGGGTTACGGTATTTAATGGAGTATAAAGATGAGATGAATGTTTGTTGATGTAGTGTTTGGATTGGGTATTTTTGAAATTACGAGTTTATGGAATAGATATATATGAAAAAAAAATTCAATTAAGAGGCAAATAAGTGATAGTTTTATATCTGAAAATTTAGTGAAAAATAAGAGGCATTCAGATTTGAATGAAGAAAAAAATAAACAGTCTAAATTGTGTTATTTCTGATTCACCCACCCATTCAGATCTGAATAAGAGCTGAAAATGAAAAACAAACGAGACATTAAAGTTAAGGAACAATTGATTTTTGAACACAGTGGCACTATCATAAATAATTGTAACTTTTTTAAAAAAAAATTGTGACAATATCATAACTGACTATCTTATTTTTGAGACATGTGTTAAGATCTCAAAGAATCTATATGGACTTATGTCAGGAAAATCGATTATAAATACAATCTATCTTAAAAGACAAATAATGGATAAAATTGGGATAAAAGAAAATTTTGCATATAATTTTCATTGATTTCCATTAGGGACATGTGTTATTTAGTTAATACAAGTGTACTATAGTGTTCAGAAGACAAAACAATTTTCTATTACTATTGAATTATATCAAAGTTCTGCACTGTTCAGAAGACAAAACAATTTTCTATTACTATTTCTAAGACAAATAGTTTGGGGAGAAGACTCAACGTGAGTTTCTCTTTTCTGAACTTTCATATATATATATATATATACAACCTTATACATAGAGTCCTATATTTATTATACAATTGATTGATACCTAATTGATATACACAAATATGGAAGGGATATACACTACATATAAACTGATATTGATTCCTAAACTAATGGATATTTGGTGCTACAATCACTCCTAGAGTGATATGCTGAAGATGAGAGATTTATGGGTTTACACCCCCCCCCGCATGCTAAGCAGCACATGGTGGAGCTGCAGCTTGGAAGAAAGAAGATGAAGACGTGGTTTAGCAAGACCTTTAGTGAAGACGTCAGCAAGCTGATCAACTGTAGAGACGTAACGTAGGCGAAGAAAACCCCGTTGATGAAGCTCTCTTACAAAGTGATGATCGATCTCTATGTTTCGAGGTTTTAAGGTGGAACCTCAGACTTTATCATGATATCAGAGCTGGTCTATTACACGTGCAGGCCCAACGGCCCACGATGAACCCTCCGCGCCACCCACCATCCAGTCCACGTTGTAAGCCTTTGGCAAAGCCCGGCTACACGTGAGGGGCATGTAAGAGAATATTATCCCACATCGGGAATAAAGAAGACTTGTCTATAACATATAAGGATCCTGGGCTACTCCCCTTAACACCAATTGGTTTTAAGGTGGAACCTCAGACTTTATCACTATTGAATTATATCAAAGTTCTGCAATCAGTACTTTTCTTTTTTGCTAAGATCATGTGAATTGATGAGGTCAATTCAAGATAATCCACCATAGTGTAATGTTCGCAATAATATTGCGTTGATTGATGAAATAAAAGAATGTGTTGAAAGTAAGTCATGGAATTATGGAGACAAAATTTGAAACTCGATGCTTAGATTGAATAGAAACAAAACTAAATATTTGAATTGTAAGTTTAGTAGTGTTGGAAGCAAAAAGGCAAGTGTGATCACATTAGATAGAAAGATTGTCCAAGGTTCATTTTCTCTCTCATTATTTTGGATTTATTATCCAAAAAGATAAATAATTAGATGCAGATATAGCTCATAGGATCAATGCAGATAGGTTAAAATGGAATATGTCACATGATTTTTATGTGATTTTGACATGCCCTATAGATTAAAAAAAATTCTACCGCATAACAATTAGGCCCAGACACAAAGTGTTGGACCGAGAAATATTGTCCCGTTTATAAGATGAATGTGACAAAGTTGCGTATGTTACAATGGATCCGTGGGCGTACAAAAACTATTGGTTGAAGAATCAGTGATAAGGGGGAAAGTAAGAGTTGCACCCAATGAAAAAAAATGAGAGCATGGACTAGTGAGAAGGCATGAACAATGGACAAGTAATAAAGTCGTTAGGGGTAGAGGAAGGCCCAAAAAACATAATTAAGAGTACTTGAAAGCGATATAAGTCTATGTATATAAGTAAAGCTAATTTTGGATTTTTGGAGATAGAAATTGATAGAAATTAGGTCTCTCTCTCTCTCTCTATATCAAGCGCCTCTGTTTCTCTTTCTATCCGCTCTCCCCCTCTCTCCGATCGTCTCTCCCTCCGCCCTCATCTCTTTATCTCCGATCGTCTCTCAATCTCAAAAATATCAATTTCACTCCAAGAGGGTTGAATTCAAAGAATGAAAATGGTAAAAGTGAAAATGGGAAGAACAAGAAGCATACAACCACAACATCAATGAGAAAGAGAGCAAGAATAGTGTGGGTGTGGATAAGAGGTAATTATCCATTTCATCTGAGGTTAGTCCATGATTTTTTCTATTGCTTTAATTTGATTTTTTATTTTTTTCTATTGTTTGGTTACTTTGTCGTCATTTTCAGACAGAGGGCTTATGTTCACGACGTTTTTGCCACAATAATTTAGCCTCCAAATGTTCAGATCTTAGTTGTTAAACTAATTTGTTCCAATTTGTTTGTTCTAATTTGCACACATTATTTTTTCTGCTTCTGTGGTTTTTTTTTTTTATTATTATTGAAATGCCTCGGATCGGATCGGATCAAAGCACGGATCAAGCAGATTCGGATCAGATCGGGTTCGGTTAATGGATTTTAGTATTCGGGTCGGATTCAGATAAGACATGATCCGACCCGAACCAGGCCCGTTGTCATCCCTAGTCACAATCCTGTCGATAAATCAATGATTAAAATTTATTGAACTAGGTTGATATTCATAAGACCATTCGCAATGGTGACTTAAGTTATCATCTTCTCTATCTTCCACATCAGCTCCACATAATCATTGATCAATAACCACACCTTCACACTATTTTACCCACAGTGGTGACTTAACTCATCAATTTCTCTCTCATATTTTTTAATATACCCCATTATATTTTCTTTTTCCTAATCACATGTATAACAATTATTATCATTATTAATATTACTTTATTATTGTTAATTCTATATGATAATAATTTATATTTTTATATTACAATAATTTTATTAATATAATTATTATTTAATAGTCTTTTTAAATATTAGCTGTCATTGTTTTCCACTTGCAATTTGTCAGTTTGAAAATAAAAGTCCACCTCCTATTTTCTATGTGTATAAAACACACGCCTTTCCAATTTGTTTATTTTGGAGCATTTGTATTAGTAGTGGGGAGTGAGAGAGGGACCATTCTTTCCCTACGCCTCTCCAGTCATTTCCAAACAATTTTTCATTCAAGTTATTGATGTCCCAATCAAAAGTCACCATTGTAAAGAGGCTTTAGCTACACATCATCCCATGACTTAACTAAAAGTCACCACTCTGGGTGCTCTAATGGGCCTAATTAATCTCGGCCACTAATTTTCAAACAAAATAGCCGAAATCTTGTTCTTTGGCTACAATAGAGCATTAGAACGAAGAGAGCAAGTGGAGATGGCCATTTTGGATCATGGCCCGCGGGCGGCCCGCCACCCGCTTTGCCCGTGCCCGTTCAGCCCGTGGCCCGTTATCCGTTTGGTCCGCTTCGTATACGAAATGGGCCTGAACCAAAGATGTCTGCACAGATCGATCTTTGGCCCGCGGATCAGAAGATCCGTTTGGTGTGTGGACAGTTTGGCCTGTGGATCAATGACGTCCGTACGGACCTGTGTGTGTAAATGTCTAAAATATTATTTTCTAGTCAATAAAAAATTAATAAAAAATATAAATAAATAGAGGGTAGTCAGTTTCTCTTTTATTTTATATACTTTCATTTGTTTAGTTTTTTTTTTTATCTTTTTTTTTAATATACCTATTTGTAAAAAATATCAGTAATAAAAAAATCTAAAATATTATTTTTTAGTCAATAAAAAATTAATAAAAAATAAATAATAAATAAAGGGTAGTCCGTCCCTCTTTTATTTTATATACTTTCATTTGTTTAGTTTTTTTTAATCTTTTTTTATATACCTTTTTTGCAAAAAATATCAGTAATAAAAAAAGTCTAACATATTATATCCCAGTCAATAAAAAATTAAAAAATAAAAAATAAATAAAGGGTAGTTCGTCCCTCTTTTCTTTTATATACTTTCATTTGTTTAGTTTTTTTTTTTATCTTTTTTTATATACCTTTTTGTAAAAAATATCAGTAAATAAAAAAGCCTAAAATATTATTTTCTAGTCAATAAAAATTTAAAAAATAAAATAAAAATAAAGGGTAGTCCATCCCTCTTTTATTTTATATACTTTCATTTGTTTAGTTTTAGTTTTTTATCTTTTTTTTATATGCCTATTTGTAAAAAATATCAGTAGTAAAAAAAGTCTAAAATATTATTTTCCAGTCAATAAAAAATTAATAAAAAATAAATAAAGGGTAGTTCGTCTCTCTTTTCATATAGTTCCATTTGTTTAGTTTTTTTTAATTTTTTTTATATACCTTTTTGTAAAAAATATCAGTAATAAAAAAAGTCTAAAATATTATTTCCTAGTCAATAAAGTATTAATAAAAACTAAAAAATAAATAAAGGGTAGTCCGTCCCATTTTTTTTATATACTTTCATTTGTTTAGTTTTTTTTTTATATATTTTTTATATACCTTTATGTAATAAATATCAGTAATGAAAAAAGTCTAAAATATTATTTTCTAGTCAATAAAAAATTAATAAAAAATAAACAATAAATAAAGGGTAGTCCGTCCCTCTTTTCTTTTATATACTTTCATTTATTTAGTTTTTTTAATATTTTTTTGTATACCTTTTTGTAAAAAATATCAGTAATAAAAATAATCTAAAATATTATTTCCAAGTCAATAAAAAATTTAAAAAATAAAATAAAAATAAAGGGTAGTCCGTCTCTCTATTATTTTATATACTTTCATTTGTTTTTTAATCTTTTTTTATAAACCTATTTGCAAAAATATCAGTAATAAAAAAGTCTAAATATTATTTCCTAGTCATTAAAAAATTAATAAAAAATAAAAAATAAATAAACGGTAGTCCGTCCATCTTTTCTTTTATATACTTTCATTTGTTAGTTTTTTTTTAAATCTTTTTTATATACCTATTTGTAAAAAATATCAGTAATAAAAAAATTCTAAAATATTATTTCCTAGTCAATAAAATATTAATAAAAAATAAAATAAAAATAAAGGGTAGTCCGTCCCTCTTTTATTTTATATACTTTCATTTGATTAGTTTTTGTTTTTATCTTTTTTTATATACGTATTTTTAAAAAATATCAGTAATAAAAAAGTCTAAAATATTATTTCATAGTCAATACAATATTAATAAAAAATTAAAAATAAATAAAGGGTAGTCCATCCCTATTTTCTTTTATATACTTTCATTTGTTTAGTTTTTTTTTTTTTTTATCTTTTTTAATATAAATTTTTGTAAAAAAAATTAGTAAAACAAAAAAATCTAAAATATTATTTTCTAATCAATAAATAATTAATAAAAAATAAAAAATAAATAAAGGGTAGCCCATCCCTCTTTTCTTTTATATACTTTCATTTGTTTATTTTTTAAAATCTTTTTTTATATACCTTTTTGTAAAAAATATCAGGTATAAAAAAAGTCTAAAATATTATTTTCTAGTCAATAAAAAATTTTAAAAATAAAATAAAAATAAAGGGTACTCCGTCCCTCTTTTATTTTATATACTTTCATTTGTTTAGTTTTTGTTTTTATCTTTTTTTATATACCTATTTTTAAAAAATATCAGTAATAAAAAAAGTCTAAAATATTGTTTCCTAGTCAATAAAAATTAATAAAGAATAAAAATAAATAAAGGGTAGTCCGTCCCTCTTTTATTTTATATACTTTTATTTGTTTAGTCTTTTTAATTTTTTTATATACCTATTTGTAAAAAATATCAGTAACAAAAAAAGTCTAAAATAATATTTCCTAGTCAATAAAAATTTTAAAAAATAAAATAAAAATAAAGGGTAATCCGTCCCTCTTTTCTTTTATATACTTTCATTTGTTTTGTTTTTATCTATCTGTTTTTTTTATAGATAAAACAACTAATTTTCTTATGTCTAAGTGATTTTATATTTTAAAAAATAGCTTATTAAATACTAAATTACTTTTTATTTTTTCCATATTTTTTCTGTTTTTTTAAATAAAATAAAATAGAAAAACCCGTTTGGCCCGTGTATTTTCAGATCCTAGCCAAACGGGCGGGCTTGGACATCTGAAATGTGACGGACCGGGCCGGATTTAGGTCCATTTCATCACACTGGCTCACGGACTTCAACCCGTCCCGCCCGCGAGTTGGTTCATATGGATTGACTGTGACGGGCCAGCCCGTTTGGCCATCACCAGGAGCAAGCAAAAGTTTCACGTTGGAGTTATGCTAGCTGAATTTTCAGTTATTACTTATCTCATGAAGATAATTTCATATTTTATAAATTTTATGTTAATATTTTTATTCAATTGAAATTCTAAAATTAATTATAAATATAAAATTAAAAATACTATCAATAACAATTTTTATTTTGGTTCAAAAAAATTATGGATTGAAGTTCAATCTAAATTAACTAAAACAAAGTGGGAGTAAATTATTAGAAAAGTAACGATTATAAATGAGAACTAAATTTTCTCGATATGAATATCTACATAATTAAAGCCACAATTTGAAAAAAAAAATAAATTAATTAAAAAGCAGTAGATGACGCTCCCCGACCCGTAGACCTACTTGGCCACGTGCCGAGACACGTACTGAAGACGCCTTTTTTTTTAAGAAATTTTTTCGAAATGTACTTTCTAAAAGTTATCATTTTTAAAAACATGTTTAACATTTAATAACCTGTATCACCTACTACCAAAATTTAAACTATTTTACTTCAACTTAACTCACTCCACATCCAAACCATTTACAAACCATATACACACACTTATTTACAAACCAAGAAACCTAGTTCCCAAATAAAAATATTTACAAAGCCTTTCAAAGTTCTAAAATAACGACATCATATCCAAGATTCGAAAAGCTACCCAAGGTTATACATTTATATAATGTATCCTTACAATTACCTTCCTTCACAAAACCCAACTTGGCGTCCTCTAAGTGATCAACGTGCACTAGCCTCTGGCTCGATTCTATCTAAGAAAACAATGAAAGGACGGGGTGAGAAAATCTCAATAAGTTATTATATAAGCAACTAAATGAGATGCAATGACATGAAAAACCTTTAACAACAAGTCATATATATCACCTTCTTATCAATCTAAGAAAGATATATATACATACATATAGCAAGTAAGTGCGATAATATAACACTTAGAAGGATACTGAGCAAAGGTTTCATCCTCAAAAGGATATTACGATCCAAGCTGCAACAGTTGTTGAAGAAACGGTTCCGGAACCAAACATAGTAACAACAAGAGGACTATGACACATAGTCATATCCAATAGTGCAACTAGACTTCCCTTGAGCCAGTTCACTACCCCCAAACCATGGCCAATGGCAGGGCAAAACGGGAACCAGTGTATGGATTATAATGAACTCGGCTCGTGTGCAATTATAATCTCATAACACTGCCCACAAACAAGTACCAGCTGGTTTTCAAGTATAAGCACAGTAATTAACTACTTGCTTAAACAATCAATGTATGATTTCAAAGTAGGGAACCATACAAGTAAAGTATATCAAAATGATAGCAACAAGATAACAAGTTTCCTTCAATAGTAGCACTAAGGCTAATTCATCCTTGAATCAATTAAATGAACTTAGGATTCCAAAGTAGGGAACCCTAGGCAAGCACTTCACAAAGATATTAAACAATACATAAGGTGTAACATATAAGGACTACACTTTTATTAAAGTCATTCAAGGATGTATCAACAATAATATAATGATCATACCCAAATTAGGTTCAATAGATACAACCTACTTTAACCCATCATTTAAACATATTCAAATGATCACAATTGAAATGTAAATACTTCATTTTGTTATTCATACCTTGTACTTTGGTTGTAGTGTTCCATTGGTTGAAATATAAGTGGTAAAATTGAACCTACATGGCTTTGAAATTCATTTTCCAAAACTGGCCAGGGCATGACTCGTGCCCCTTTGACACCCCACCAGAATCAGTCGTCTAAGCAATGCCACGACTGGTCACGACTGATGGGCACGACTCGTGTCCTCTGCAGATTTGCAGAAACAGAGCTGGACTTCAGCTTTGGTCCCAAAACAATTTCAAGTTTCCTTTGTACTAACTTAACCACAATACCAAAAGCCAAGTTCCAGTCCCATGCAACCCAAAATGATTATAAAAGAATTCCAACATGACCCAAATCCATTATTTTCCTTTTTTAACATATCCAACCCATTTCAATTTTCCAAAAATCCATGGTTGACCATTTCAACACCAAGTTCATTTCCAAGTTAACCAAAAACACATTTTTCCATTCTCTAAACTCAAAAAATAAATTTCAAATTCTCATACAACCTTGAAAAACATAACTACATGATTTATAACACTAAATGAACATAATTTCTAGAAAATATAATAACTTGCTTGAAAATTATTATGAAAATTTAGGAACTTTGATCGGATAGAAATGAGCTCCTTCTCACGAACACCCCGAAACAAACGGATCGAAGAAAGGATTTTTCTAGAATTATTTATGGATTTTTAGGTTAAGAGGTTAGGGTTTGGGAAAAGGACCTTGGATGAACATGAGCTGAGAGGATTTTCTTTCCTTGTTAAAATGAAATACTCTTACTCATTTTTCCATGGATAATACTCCACCTAACCCCCTTTACTATCAAACCCTCCCTACTACTAAAACCCTTAATATACACTACTTACACTCAAGCACCTTGAACATCAATATAATTCCTTCTTATTTTAAAAAGTTACCTTTTAACTACTTATTCCTAATAAATTTCATTAAAACATCAACTAGTGATCTTTATTTTATTCATAATTTTAAGGTAGCATGTAACTCATAAAAATACCAACTTTTACCTAATTTCTACAATTAAAATGCAACACATAATAATATGAAATGCACTTCTATATATGATTAATAAGACTATCCATAGAATCGAGAATAGGGTCGTGACATTCACTCCCCCTAAAAGAAAATTCAACGCGAATTTTAACATGACTTACCACAATTATCGAACAGCCAAGGATGTTTCCGCTCCATCTCCTCCCGGAGTTCCCAAGTAGACTCTTCTACATCATGGTTTCTCCAAACAACTTTCACAAGAGGAATACTCTTATTTCTCAGTTCTTGCACCTTGGTATCAATAACTTGGACTGGTTGCTCTATATAAGACATGTCTGGCTCTATGTCCTTGGGAATCCTAGGCAATACATGAGACGGATCATACACATACTTTCTAAGCATGGAAACATTAAATACACTATGCATCTTCCCGAGAGATGAAGGTAAAGCAAGACGATACGCAAGATTTCCCACTCTTTCTAAGATCTCAAAAGGACCTACGAATCTTGGAGCTAACTTCCCCTTCTTGCCATATCTCTTAATCCCTACCTTAGGTGACACTCGTAGGAACACCAAATCTCCCTTCTGAAATTCAAGGTCTCGCCTCCTCTGATACGCATAACTTTTCTGTCTACTTTGGGCTGTAATCAATCGGTTCCGAATGATCTTGACTTTCTCAACTGAATCCCGAACCATATCAATACCCCAAATCTTAGCTTCCCCAACTTTATCCCAACAAATAGGAGAGCTACACTTCCTCCCGTATAATGCTTCATAAGGTGCCATCTCTATGCTAGATTGGTAACTATTGTTGTAAGAAAACTCGACAAGAGTTAAGTGAACATCCCAAGAATTCGAGAAGTCAACTGAACAAGCCCGTAACATGTCTTCAAGAATTTGAATTGTCCTCTCGGATTGGCCATCCGTTTGAGGATGGAATGCTGTACTGAATCTCAACTCTGACCCCAAAGCCTTTTGCAACACTTGCCAAAATCGAGAAGTAAACCGAGGATCACGATCGGATACAATGCTAACCAGAACCCCGTGCAATCTTACTATCTCTTGGATATACAACTTCGCAAGCCTCTCCATCGAATAGATAATCTCAATAGGTAGGAAATGAGCGGACTTAGTCAACCTATCCACAATCACCCAAACTGCGTCATGCTTCCTACTCGTCCGAGGCAATCCCGTGACAAAATCCATTGTAATATGCTCCAAATTCCACTCCGGAATCTCTAATGGCTGAAGCAAACCGGCGGGTCTTTGATGTTCCACTTTCACTTGTTGACATGTCAAGCACTTGGACACATAATTTGCTATTTCCCTCTTCATATTATTCCACCAAAAATGTTGTTTCAAATTCTGATTCATCTTCGTACTCCCAGGGTGAATGGTGTACTTGGATTTATGGCCTTCATCTAGCGCTTGACACTTTACTTCCTCAATATTTGGCACACACAATCTACCTCTAAAGGTCAACACTCCCTCGGAACTAAGGGAGAATTCTTTGAACTTTCCATCCACGATCTGATCTACCACCTTCTTCAACTCGACATCACTCTCTTGACCCTCCTTTATTTGTTGAATTAGACTTGGTAAGGCACGCATGCTTGCAAATATAGCTACATGTCTTGATTCTCAGGGACACCAATCACGAGCATCTTCCAACATCTTCCACTCCCGAACCATCAATGAGGCCACATACGATTTCCTACTCATTGCATTCGCCACAACATTAGCTTTGTCCGGGTGATACGAAATGGTACAATCGTAATCCTTTAACAACTTCATCCACCTCCGCTGCCTATTGTTCAACTCCTTTTGAGAGAAAAGGTATTTCAAACTATTGTGGTCCGTGAAAATCTCGAACTTTGCTCCGTAAAGGTAATGCTTCCATTTGTGCAAGGCAAATACAATATCGGCAAGCTCCATACATGCGGTAGTTCTGCTCACACGGAGTCAACTTCCTCGAGGCATAAGCTATAACTTTCCCATTTTGCATCAATACACAACCTAAACCCTCCTTTGAAGCGTCACAACAAATAACCAACCCGTCGTTCCCATTTGGTCGAACAAGAACAGGTGCCGATGTCAACTTCTTCTTCAATTCCTCGAAACTCGCTTGACACTTTTCATTCCATACAAACGGTATATTCTTTCGAGTTAATTGAGTCAACATCGTAGCAATCTTGGAAAAACCCTTTATGAATCTCCAATAATACCCGGCTAACCCCAGAAAACTACGAATTTCGATAACTGATTCCGGCCTTTTCCAACTAACCACAACTTCAATCTTGGAAGGATCAACTGAAATTCCGCCCTTTGACACGACATGGCCTAGGAAGGAAACCTCCTCAAGCCAAGACGCGCACTTACTAAATTTGGCAAACAACTGCTTCTCACGGAGCACCATCAGAACCATTCTCAAGTGTTGTTCATGTTCCTCCCGACACTTGGAATAAACCAAAATATCATCTATAAACACTACCACAAAAGTATCAAGGTAGGGTTTGAAAACACGGTTCATCAAATCCATAAAAATGGCTGGAGCATTTGTTAACCCGAAAGGCATAACAAGGAACTCAAAATGTCCATACCGAGTACGAAAAGCTGTCTTAGAACGTCATCAGGATGAACTTTCAGCTGATGGTACCCGCTTCTCAAGTCAAGTTTAGAAAAGACTGTCGCACCTTGTAATTGGTCAAAGAGGTCATCTATGTGAGGTAGAGGGTATTTGTTCTTCACCGTCACTTGGTTCAACTGCCGGTAGTCAATACAAAGTCTCAACTACCCATCCTTCTTTCTCACAAACAACACCGGAGCTCCCCACGGCGAAACACTTGGTCGGATGAATCCCCGATCAAGCAACTCTTGCAAATGAGCCTTCAACTCTTTCAATTCAACTGGGGCCATTCTATAAGGTGCCTTAGAGATTGGAGTTGTACCCAGAAGCAAATCAATTCCAAACTCGATCTCCCTATCCGGAGGCATCACATACTCGAAAGAGAATACATTCGGAAACTCCTTAACTATAGGAACGTCCCCCATTTCCGGCAACACCTTGGTAGTATATAAGACACAAGCTAAGAATCCCGAACAACCATGAAGCAATAACTTCTTAGCTTTAACATAAGAAATGACACGAATAGTCCCCACTGAAGGAATAGACTCAAACACAAACTTAGGCATATTCGGGATTGAAAAAGTAACAACTTTCTTATGACAATCGACTAAGGCATGATATTTGCTTAGCCAATACATACCCAAAATGACATCAAAATCATGCATAGGCAATACTACCAAGTCAACAGGTAACACACGATCACATATATGCACATCACAAGCACGTAACACCTCATCGGTTACCTAACATTCTCCCATCGGAGTTGACACTTCTAGCACGTAAGGCATAGATTCCAAAGAAACAGGCAATTTCAATGCAAAATGCATGGACATATAGGAATGGGATGAGCCAGGGTCTATTAGTGCACGTGCTCTCAGACTTGCTATAAAAATAGTACCTCCGATGACATTGGAGGAATCCGTCGCCTGCTGTTGATTCACCGCGAAGACCCGACCTTAAACCTTAGGCCTCCCTGAAGAATCCCTCTTTTGACCTTGAGAAGTCCCGACGCCACCCGAGGATGCTGGCTTCATCGACATAGGGCAATCTTTCTGAAAGTGCCCCGACTGTCCGCAATTCAAACATTTTCCCAATCTCTTCCAACAAAGCTCCGCTATATGCCCTTCCTTCCTTCTGACAGTAAGTACAACTTTTCTTTGGTGCGTTCCCCTGATTAACACCCGGCTTTCGAACCCCAAACCGACCTTGCAGCTGGCCCCTAAACTGAAATGTTGATCCTTGCCCGCCTCGGTTATCTCGACCCTGATATTGCGATCTACCTTGTCCTCCTTGCCTCCCCATACTAACCCCTTCAGTTTTCCTCTTATGCTCTTCAATGTCGTGCTCCACGTGATATGCTCTATCCACGACATCTTGAAAACTTTGAAATTTATGAGCCACTAACGCCGTCTGAATAACTGTCTTCAAACCCTGTACAAACCTCGTGGCCTTTCGCTCTTCCGTCGCCACCAAATGAGTACAATACCTTGACAATTCCATGAATCTAGCCACATACTATGCCACTGTCATCATGTTCTGCTCCAGATTAAGAAATTCTATTTCTTTATTGTCTTGATCCACGGTTGGAATAAAGTTCTCCTTGAATTTTCTTACAAAGTTCTCCCAGGTATAAGGAACATGTGCCTCGTCCCAACTTGTCTTGAGAGCTCTTCACCAATGTTCAGCCGCACCCGAGAATTTGTAAGCTGCAAACCTGACTTGTTCCTCCTCGGTACATCTCAGCACTTCAAAAATCTTTTCCATTGCCTCAATCCACCTTTCTGCCTTTGCCACATTTGGCTCCCCATCATAACCGATAGGCTTCAATTTCAAAAACTGCTCTAATCCCACTCTTGGTACTGCTTGTTCTCCCTATGTCTTTGGTCATTCATGGCCTTCATAGCCGCTTCCAACATCCCTTGGAACATATCCCAGGTCTCCTCTCGAACATTTCCCCGGCCTAAAGGTCCGGTCGGATCTCCTTCTACTCTTGCCATAGCAATTGAGTACCTGCATAAGACATATAACATTACTCACTCGATCCATTCTACCCTCCTAGGTCATGTAGTCACTCTAGACTATCTAACCTAAGGCTCTATACCAACTGACGCGCCCCGACCCGTAGACCTACTTGGCCACGTGCCGAGACACGTACTGAAGACGCCTTTTTTTAAAGAAATTTTTTCGAAATGTACATTCTAAAAGTTATCATTTTTAAAAACCTGTTTAACATTTAATAACCTGTATCACCTACTACCAAAATTTAAACTATTTTACTTCAACTTAACTCACTTCACATCCAAACCATTTACAAACCATACACACACACACACTTATTTACAAACCAAGGAACCTAGTTCCCAAATAAAAATATTTACAAAGCCTTTCAAAGTTCCAAAATAACGACATCATATCCAAGATTCGAAAAGCTACCCAAGGTTATACATTTATATAATGTATCCTTACAGTTACCTTCCTCCACAAAACCCAACTTGGCGTCCTCTCAGTGATCAACGTGCCCTAGCCCCTGACTCGGTTCTATCTAAGAAAGTAATGAAATGACGGGGTGAGAAAATCTCAATAAGTTATTATATAAGCAACTAAATGAGATGCAATCACATGAAAAACCTTTAACAACAAGTCATATATATCACCTTCTTATCACTCTAAGAAAGATATATATACATACATATAGCAAGTAAGTGCGATAATATATAAAACTTAGAAGGATACTGAGCCAAGGTTTCATCCTCAAAAGGATATCACGATCCAAGCTGCAACAGTTGTTGAAGAAACGGTTTCGGAACCAAACATAGTAACAACAAGAGGACTATGACACATAGTCATATCCAATAGTGCAACTAGACTTCCCTTGAGCCAGTTCACTACCCCCAAACCATGGCCAATGGCAGGGCAAAACGGGAACCAGTGTATGGATTATAATGAACTCGGCTCGTGTGCAATTATAATCTCATAACACTGCCCACAAACAAGTACCAGCCGGTTTTCAAGTATAAGCACAGTAATTAACTACTTGCTTAAACAATCAATGTATGATTTCAAAGTAGGGAACCATACAAGTAAAGTATATCAAAATGATAGCAACAAGATAACAAGTTTCCTTCAATAGTAGCACTAAGGCTAATTCATCCTTGAATCAATTAAATGAACTTAGGATTCCAAAGTAGGGAACCCTAGGCAAGCACTTCACAAAGATATTAAACAATACATAAGGTGTAACACATAAGGACTACACTCTTATTAAAGTCATTCAAGGATGTATCAACAATAATATAATGATCATACCCAAATTAGGTTCAATAGAAACAACCTACTTTAACCCATCATTTAAACATATTCAAATGATCACAATTGAAATGTAAATACTTCATTTTGTTATTCATACCTTGTACTTTGGTTGTAGTGTTTCATTGGTTGAAATATAAGTGGTAAAATTGAACCTACATGGCTTTGAAATTCATTTTCCAAAACTGGCCAGGGCACGACTCGTGCCCCTTTGACACCCCACCAGAATCAGTCGTCTAAGCAATGCCACGACTGGTCACGACTGATGGGCACGACTCGTGCCATAGGGCACGATTCGTGCCCTCTGCAGATTTGCAGAAACAGAGCTGGACTTCAGCTTTGGTCCCAAAATAATTTCAAGTTTCCTTTGTACTAACTTAACCACAATACCAAAAGCCAAGTTCCAGTCCCATGCAACCCAAAATGATTATAAAAGAATTCCAACATGACCCAAATCCATTCTTTTCCTTTTCTAACACATCCAACCCATTTCAATTTTCCAAAAATCCATGATTGACCCTTTCAACACCAAGTTCATTTCCAAGTTAATCAAAAACACATTTTTCCATTCTCTAAACTCAAAAAATAAATTTCAAATTCTCATACAACCTTGAATAACATAACTACATGATTTATAACACTAAATGAACATAATTTCTAGAAAATATAATAACTTACTTGAAAATTAATATGAAAATTTAGGAACTTTGATCGGATAGAAATGAGCTCCTTCTTCTCACGAACACCCCGAAACAAATGGATCGAAGAAAGGATTTTTCTAGTATTATTTATGAATTTTTAGGTTAAGAGGTTAGGGTTTGGGAAAATGACATTGGATGAACATGAGCTGAGAGGATTTTCTTTCCTTGTTAAAATAAAATACTCTTACTCATTTTTTCATGGATAATACTCCACTTTCACCTAACCCCCTTCATTATCAACCCTCCCTACTACTAAAACCCTTAATATACACTACTTACACTCAAGCACCTTGAACATTAATATAATTCCTTCTTATTTTAAAAAGTTACCTTTTAACTACTTATTTCTAATATTTTCATTAAAACACCAAATAGTGATTTTTATTTCATTCATATTTTTAAGATAGCATGTAACTCATAAAATACCAATTATCACATACTCCCTCCGTCCCAGGAAAAGTGTCACCCTTTTAGGGGTGGCACGCAAATTAAGAATAAAAGTGGAAAGAAAAAAATATTGTGAGTGTAATTTGAAAATAGGAGAGAGAATTAGTGGAGGAAGTAGTGAATTTAAAAAGTGTTGTGAGTGTAATTTGAAAAGAGGAGAGAGAATTAATGGAGGGAATAGTTAGTGGGATAATAGAATATTAATAAAACATTTCTTTTTTAGGAAAGGTGACGCTTCAAACGAGACGCCATTTTGGGTAAAAAGTGACGGAAATCTTGAAACGGAGGGAGTATTTTCTACAATTAAAATGCAACACATAATAATATGAAATGCACTTCTATATATGATTAATATGACTCGCAATAAAACCGAGAATTAGGGTCGTGACTACACTTATTAACACACACTCACAATTTTAAACACAAACACACTCCCTCCGTTCCATAAAATCTTACCCATTTTGTTATTTTGGGCGTTCCACTTTAAAGTCCCACTTTCTTAAAAAGAAAACTTTTTTATACTTCTGTATTCATGCGACCCACTTGTCATACTCACAACAACTATCCACTTACTATTTTCTACCCCACTTTCTCTCTCCTACCAACTCACAACTCCTACTTTAATAACATTATATATATTTACTCCTTATTTTTTGTTCTTAATAGTAAACGAGTAATCTAATGTGGAACGGAGGGAGTATATACTTTCTAAATACACACTCACACTTATTAACACTGAAATTTCTGAAACTTCTGAAACACTAACATTAACAATCCTAAAACACCAACATTATCGCTTTTAGAACATGTACAAACTTTGACATTTAAAAACAAGCGAAAATAGTGTCATTTGAATGTCGTAAGTGTTGATATGGACCACTGAAATTTTATAACATTATCACTTGCGAAAAATGCATACCTTTTATAACAACTCATTGTTCAATGCATGTGTCAGGAAAAATCGTTGTTTTTATTAGAACAATTCATAATTAAAGCAAATAAATATCAATTTGATGATAATTTTGAATTATAATCCTACTATTTCATAATAAGTGTCACAATTCTTTTTATATTTATCTCAAAATAAGTATTGCACTCTGATGCCGCAAGAAACGTGTTGAATCAGCTCGCGTCCAATAATCAGGACTGATCTCCTAGCTTTTGACCTGAAACAAGGAACCCACGACTAGCCGAAAAGGTCTCTGGCTTAGACCTTCGGGCATGAGAGTAAGTATGGTGTATGAGCTGATAAATTATAATGAACAGGAAAAATTCAGAATAACAAATAGCAATTATCTCAAAACCGTTGATGTTATAAGGTATTTATAGGCGTTGATATGAGTTATAATTGTAGTAGGGTTTTATGAAATTCCTAGATCGTGGATCAGATTGTGTAGGAGATCACGCATTTAAATAACTCCTGATTTGTCGGGACTCTGTTATGGAAAGAATTATAGGCACGTTATGACTCTCTAGGTCGACGTACGTATTGTAGGTCGAGTCGCCTATTTGGGTCTAGGTCGACCTGAATGAATGATCTAGCCGAATAATGCCTGTATGAGATAAGGATCGTATGTCGGACAAAGCTAGGTCGGGACCAAGGAGGTCGAACAATGAGCTAGGTCGACTGATCTTTGATGCTGGACCTTATAATAACTGGGCCGACTCACTAAGGATGTGGTGGTAATAATGTCTGAATAATTGGGCTTTGTTCGTTGGGCCTAGCCCGTCACTTTTATTCTGTTCAGTGGCCCCCAACTTTCTGAGTTGACTTTGTCGACCAGAAAGTTAAAAGAATTTTGATGAAGCTTTATGTAGATCGCGGATAGATGCACGAACTGCAAGATAGTCGACACTGATGACGTGGCTTAATCTCGACCATAGATAGATTAGATGACCAGATCCATTAAAGCGCCGTAATTCCGTAATGATTACTCCGTTTGTCGTTTGGACAGCTGCCTTGGAAACAGTTTCAGGCATTAATTGGAAGTAATAATCGTTTGAAACCCCAAACCTTTCCAATTCAAGAAAGGATTAACATTGGGTATAAAATGAAAATCCTTTTCCTTTCCACACTTTACAAACCCCCAAATCTGAGATATACCCCAGCAAGAACTGAGCAAGGTGAATTCTGCTTTCTGGTGCACTTCATCATTTGTTTCATTCATTATATCCTTCATCTCCGAATCAATTTAGGTATCCCTCAATTTCCCTGCTTTTAGGTTTACTTCTGAGCTTTTCTTTATTTCTACCATGGCTAGGACTTTTAGCTGTGAATCAGGGGTTTGGTATGGGTATTGTACCGTTAATCGTAGGGTATATAAGCAAATAGGTGGGGTATGGAAGGAGATGACCATGGAGGAGTGTATTTCCATCTTGACCCGCTGGGGTTTAAGCTTTAGCGAACTAAATCTGCCTGTAGGAGAAAACTTGGACGATCTAGAAGTAGACGACCAAAGAGTTGTTTCCTTTCATCTTTTCCACGAGTTGCTTGACCATTTAGTCTTGTTTTATATTAGGGGTTCTAATAAACCATCGTTCCTTAGAAATAGAAAAAGGATTTCCAGGGGAATCTAGGTTGCCATTAAGTAGGTCGCTTGAGTCTGTAAGTAGGACTGATTCCCCTGTTTCTTCCTCTGTAGATATGGCGGATCAAAGGCAGACTGACACATCCATCTCGTCAAGCCCAAGGATCATGGATGCTTTTGAATCATCGGTTACACAGGGGAGGAACGAAAGGGGTTATGTGGCCCCCAAGCCGACTCCTGGGAAGAAGGGCTCTGAATCTCGAATAAATATTCTCCATGGTTTTGCTAGATCAATAGAGATGAGTTCAGACTTACCCATTACCCCAAGAAAAAATTCATGACCAAGTTTGGGTCGACCTATGTTGGTCCCAAAGGTGGCAACAAGGGTGAAAATACAGCTAGAGGGGGGGGGGTGAATAGCTGTTACAAATTTTTCGCCCTCTTATAAAAACTAAACCTCTTGCTTACAAAATCTCTTGCAGTTGATAATAAGCTGCAAGTGAAGATGTAAAATGCACAGCGGAATAATAGAGTGTAAAGCGGTTTTGAAGAGGCGGTTTGTAAGTGCGGTTTTGCTTGGCGGTTTTGGTGAGTGCAGTTTTACAAACACGTGTGGTTTTGACAATGTTAACTCCAAACACTAATTCACAATAATGGATATCTAAATAAAGATCAAACAGAGACAGAGATAAATAATTAGCAAGCACAGAAAATATAAATGCAGTAAAGTACGAACAAGCTATTTGGAGTGGTTCAATCGATAAACGATCTACATCCACTACCAAGATGGTTAGTCTTGGATTTCTAAGAGAGATTTTATATTGAGTATGAGAGATTACAAAGTACAATGAGTAATACTCAGATCTAAAATCTTTTCTATGAAGAACAAATCCTAAGACTATAACCAGTGTTTCTCAAGTGATTAATCTATGTGATTAAACAAGTGAGGTGTGTGTGTGAGAACAAGATCAAGGCTCTTTAAATATGTGAGATGTAGAGCACAATGATTCTTGAATGTGTTAAGGCTTGATTTAAGGCCGGGAAATATTTCTTGAAGTATGAAGATGAAGATTCAAAGGACTTATGAATTTCTCAAGCGAGCTTCAAATTTCTATGAACTCACAACAAATCAATTTCTCAAGCAATCTTCAAATGGTGAAGATTGGCGGTATTTATACCCAAGCATCTCAAATATAGCTGTTGGACACAGCTGTTGTAGGACAGTCCTTGATGCTTTCCCATTGGTCCACAAAGAACCACTTTTGTCCTTTGGGAACCTGTTGCTGCAGAAAAGCCGATCGTGCTCCTGCAAGCAACGGGGTTTGGACACCTGTCACTTTTTCAAGATCCTTGCATCTTCTCTGACATTGAATCACGTGACAAGATATGGTGGTTGACCTTTGATATTGTTGATGTGGATTTCAATGGTAAAGGTGGTTCACTTCAAGTCTCAATCATTGGGCGGTTCTGGAGTACATGCGGTTTGACTTGTGCGGTTAGTAAATCCAGTGAGGTTGCAGAGTGCGGTTGATAAGTTGGAACTGCACAGGTGCGGTTCAACAAAAGGCGGTTGCACTGAAGTAGTTCAAGGGTAGTTTCAAACAAGGTATTCCACCAAGCAAGTGCTACAAGCGGTTTTGCTAAGGCGGTTGGAAGAGCGGTTTGAAACATCTGAACTGCAACTCTCAAATCTAATGAGTCTTGTGCCAGTCTTCAAGCCTAAATTTAACCTATTCTATAAAATGGACTTTACTAAAAATTGAAGTCTAAGCTTCATTACATAGGGTCCTAAAGTCCTTAAAATAGACAGGAGGTTATGGTATCAATCAAATCTAATACAAAATAGGAGGGTTAAAACATGCATACCCAACAATCTCCCCCTATTTGATTGATGCCATTACCTACTATAACTTAAAGCAAACATTGTACTTGGTAAAAACATGTCCATAAGAATTAACATGGTAATTCATGTCCCAAGTCAATGCACACACTTAGCTTAAGCTATAGATTTCTATACTATCTGAAAGATAAAAACTTACAATATGGAAAGTATAGAAATGCATTCAGTGCACTTAAAAAATATGAGTTTAAGTTCAAAGTGCGGTTTAAACTGAATGTTTAACCTTCATTTCAAAAAATATGATTTTAAGTTAGAAAATATTTGAATGAGGTTATAAACCAAAAGAGGTTTCATAGTTCTACAAACAAGCAGTTTGATATGAACAAGGTTTTGGAACCAATGATGCATTTTTCATTACTACCACTGCAGTTACAGATTACAAAGGTAGAAAAGCAAAATGCAAAGGTTACAAAAAGCAAAAGAGGTTGGACAAAAGAAAATACATGAAGTTCGGTCCAACAAAATAAAAAGATTTACCAAAAAAATACAGAGCAAAAGCGGTTTAAGGTTGGTGCGGTTCTTGACCTTGCTGCTGCTGCTATGGTTGGTTGACTTCAGGATTCTTAACTAGATTTGAAGCAGAGGTTTCAGTCTTCATAGCTCTCTTGATCTTCCTAACTTCTTCAGCTGTCCTTCCCTGAGCAGTCACCAATCTCTCTAAGATATTTGCTTGAGAGTCAATTTTGAGATTGGCATTAGAGACTGCTTTTGAAGTTTCTGATACTTGAGCAGTTAGATCTTCTATTAAAGTATGAAAGGAGTTCAAAGAGTTTAACATGGTGTGAATCTCCCCCTGAACTGCTGCGGTCTGAGTTGAAATGGCTTCAGACATAGGATCAAGATTAACAGTCACCTGGATGGAGGATTTCAACTCATTAACTGTGGCTTCCAGTTTAGAGGTGAATCCTATTTTGATGTTTTCAAGGCGGTCGTTAAACTCATCCTTGATTGTATTCAACTTGGTCTTCAGCTCATCATTCAAGGAATTTGTGTTGACCTCCATCAAGGATTTAACACTATCAACTCCACAAAGGATATTTGTTTCAACCGCATTCAGGAAGGTTTGAATGTCTTGAGAAGGAGGCGGTTGAGAGTTGACAGCTTTAAGAATTTCGGCCTGAAGAGAATCAAGGGCGGTCTTGGAGGAGGTTGAAAGCTGAGAAATCATTTCCTTAAGATCAGAATCTCCAAATGATTGTATTTGAATAACACCTTCAGCTAAATCCTTCTTGAATCCTTCAAAGCAGGAATCAGCTGAGGATTTGACAATGTTTGCTAAGTCCTTCTCCCCCTTAATGGCATCAAGTCTTTGAGCAAAACTTTTTAAGGAGTTCTTATGATCAGCCATTTGAAGGGTTTGAGAGGCAATCAGATGGGATTGAGATTCAGCTAACTTCTGAAGGGAGCGGTTGGAAGATTCAAGGGAGGCATTTGAAGCGGTTAATTTGATAATGTGGCCTTGGTTAATGAGAAGTTGGGATTGAATTAGGTTAAGGGTGGAAAGGACTTCAAGAAGGAATCAGCTGAGGATTTGACAATGTTTGCTAAGTCCTTCTCCCCCTTAATGGCATCAAGTCTTTGAGCAAAAATTTTTAAGGAGTTCTTATGATCAACCATTTGAAGGGTTTGAGAGGCAATCAGATGGGATTGAGATTCAGCTAACTTCTGAAGGGAGCGGTTGGAAGATTCAAGGGAGGCATTTGAAGCGGTTAATTTGATAATGTGGCCTTGGTTAATGAGAAGTTGGGATTGAATTAGGTTAAGGGTGGAAAGGATTTGGGAGTAGTCAGTGGGTGGAGGAGCGGTTGAAGATGAAGGAATATGGGTGAAAGCAGGAGGCGGTTCAGAGAAGGTAGGAGGAGCAGTTTGAGGGATTTGGGAAAATAGGGTTTGAAAAATACGAGAGGCAGGAACTGTAAATGGAGAGGAGTTTGAAGTAGAAATGGGTAGTGTTTGGGGTAAGGTGGATGGGGCGGTTGGGATAGGGGTGGTTGGAATAGGAGTGGTTGGTATTGGTGCGATTGGGATTTGGCAAGCGGTTCAGGAGAAGAAGATTTTCCCTTTGCAGCTTTCCTCAATTCAGCCTTTCTCTCCAACTTATCAAGCTTTGCTTTATAAAAAGCAGCTTTATCTTCCTCAGTCAGATTTGCAGTTGCAGACTTCACACTCTTTGCCTTCTTGATAAGAGGGGCTATTCCAGCATCCTCTTCTTCTTCCTCATCTTCATCAGGTTCATCTCTCAAGACCATCTTCTCCGTAGCCTTAGCACTTGGACCAGCACCTGCGGTTGCAGCAAGCGGTTTAGATTGTGCGGTCCTAGACTTCTTAGGCTGCGGTTCAAGAACAATATTCTTCCTCCTTGAAGCCTTCTTAATTGCCTTTCCCAGAGCAGTGACCGCAGTTGCAGGAGACATCTCAACATAGAATTCTTTTGGATGATGGGTATCAGCATCATAAAGGAACTTGTATTCAGCATCACCAAAGGAATACCTGAAGTTATGACAAACCCTAGTTCCAAGGAAGTCTCCATCACCCATGGGCACGGATAGTTCTGGAGTTGAGAGTCTCAGGTCCTCCAGATGCTGGTAGCTTGTAAACAAAGCGGTTAGGAGCCTGCAGAAGGGTCTCCATCTCATATGCTCATTCTTGATCTTAGATTGGTAAGTATCAATAGAGCTAGCCAGTTCTCTCATCAGGATCTTGGGCCAATTTAGCTTTATCCCATTGTATATGGCACAACAGTATATCCATTGCTGAGAAGTGAAGTTGTTGTGGTTACCAGTTTTACCACAAACAGACAACCCTACCATATAGCCCAAGTGACTCATCAGTTCACCAAACTCTCTTCTTGCCCTCTTCTTGTAATAACCAGACAGAGAGGTGAGCTTGACAGTAGAAAGAGCGGTTGCATCTAACACTTCTTGATCAACTTCAATAGGGCATCCAGAAAAATGAAATCCATAGGTGCTCCGAATATCCAAATGGTCAATGGAGATCTTGAAACCTTCAACATCAGAAACCAGGCATTTGATCTTGGTTCCATCAGACAATAATCTATCTCCAGATACAGCAGTTGCATAGAACTGGTCCACAAATGATGGAATAATATATGATTGCTTTTTGTTGAAGAGAGGGAGGATTCCAGAGGCACTCAGTCTTCTGATCATTTCTCTACCAAGTGCATCACCTTGGATCTCAGGCTCATTAATTTCATACCCCGGTATGAAAAATTTAGGTTCCTACAAAAAAAATAAGGAGTTTAGATCCATAAAGGGATTTACAATGCACAGGCGGTTTGTGCATCTATGCGGTTGGCAATGATGCGGTTGAAAAAGTGACAAACTTCAAACCTCAAGTGTATTGTAAATATAACTTAAAAAGAAACTTAGAAAGCATGCAAGAGATTATACTAGGACGTGACATTGTAATCCAAGGTTATCCCACACTACAAGCAGTTGTTAAGAGGGGAAGGTTATGGTGTCCAACCTATATACTAAGTAATATCTTAAACAGGTTAAGCATGCAGTTACAAAGAAAATTTATGATACCATTAACAAGCATGCGGTTCATAAAGACATGCGGTTCATAAAGACATGCGGTTTGAATCCAGGATTTTCATGAAGGCGGTTCCAAACAGCAATAGCATGCGATTGATATTCACAACAGTGTATAAAAATTTATTGAAATTTTTTCTAAGTACAAAAACATGTTTGAAAATCTAGTGAACCAAAATATGTGATTATTTTACAAGGCATATGAACAGTCATCTTGAAGGCATGATGAACACGAAGAACATCTTAGAACACTAAGAACAGAGATTCAACAAAAGTTCACCAAATTCAACAAATAATATGTCAAAATGATCACATTGAGCAGTAGATTAACAATATAACATTAAAAGTTCATACTTTGCTCAGAATCAACACGAAAAAGCAAGAACACTCAAATGGGTTTTCGAATGACATAAACTAAAAATTCAAAATCAGTGTTCAAAACATTAATGGATCATGAAATATTTTACATATAAAGAATCTACAGGTAAATCCTAGCAAAACCCAACTACAATCATGCAAAATGATCAACACAAAAAGTAGTTATGAAGAAAAATGACTTTAAGGGTTTTCGAAGCTTCAAGGTCTTAACAATGGCAGTTTCTTAAGTGATTTTGCAGAAATGAAGAGAGATGTAGTTAAGAAGATCATGCCATATCTGTGAAGGGAGCCTTAGGAGCCATTGAAGTTTCAAAGTTTTTAAAGATGAAGATTGAAGATTTTAGATATAGAGAAGATGAGTTGGTAGAAAAGGTACGGTGCTCAGAGAAGACAGTGTTTGAAAAGTTGAAATTGTAAGGGTTGGTGGTTATTTATAGGAAAACTCTCAAACAAAGGACAGTTGAAAAGACTTTTTGATTTTCCCATAAAAGAAATCATTCCTCTGTTGCACCCTTTCATCTTCTTCCCTTTTGCCAATGACGGCTGACAAGAGAGCTTTAAATGCTAATGTTCCCTTTGCATTAAATGCATTTAAATTTTGAAATAATGTGGGAAAACATTTGCAAAAATATCCTTATGTCTAAATGTGGACTGAAATGAAAATAAGAGAACTTACCTTAGGTCCACGTGGCAGTGCGGTTGAAAGGAGTTTTTAAACCGCATAGCTTCTTCAAAGCTTAAGAAAAATTAAAAACAGATTTTGAAAATACCAATTGTTGAATGCGGTCGAAGATGGAGCGGTCAGAGTGCAGCATGCGGTTGAAAGAATGCGGTTGGCTGCAAAGGCGGTTGACCACTCATTCGGTTTGAGTACACGCGGTTCAACAATGGTGAGGTTGAATTCCTCAATAAGAAATACAACCTAAACTCATCACACAAGTTAGTCAATAAAAAGAATGGACTTATTTGAGTTCAAGCATACCCATTTCTCCTCTAAGGAAAGAAAATCTCTTGGAGTCAAGAGCCTTGGTGAGGATGTCAGCAATCTGATTGTCTGTCCCCACGTACTCTAAATGGATATTCCTCTTCTCCACATGGTCTTTGAGGAAATGATACTTGATATCAATATGCTTGGTTTTGGAATGCATGACAGGGTTGTTGGAGACTGAAATTGTTGAAGTGTTGTCACACATGATAGGGCAATTTCCTTCATGGATTCCATAGTCTACCAACTGCTGCTTCATCCATAGGATTTGACAGCAACAACTACCAACAGCAATATACTCAGCCTCTGTGGTTGACACTGAAACTGAAGCTTGCTTCTTGCTGGCCCAAGCAACTAGTCTATTCCCGAGGAAATGACAAGTCCCACTAGTGCTTTTCCTGTCAATAGTACAAGCTGCATAATCTGCATCTGAATAACCTACAAGATCGAAATTCGAATCTTTGGAATACCAAAGTCCAAGGTTAGTGGTTCCAGATAAATAGCGGATTATACGTTTGACTGCAATAAGATGTGCTTCTCTAGGATCTGCTTGGTAGCGAGCATATACACAGACACTAAACATGATATCGGGCCTACTAGCAGTAAAATAAAGTAATGAGCCGATCATACCTCGATATAAAGTTTGATCAACCTTCTTACCTTTGAGATCTTTATCTAGCTTATTGCCGGTGGCCATTGGAGTATCATATGCTTTAGCATTTTCTAATCCAAACTTCTTTATTAACTCCTTGGTGTATTTGGCTTGGCTGAGGAAAATACCTTCTTCGCATTGCTTGATTTGAAGCCCGAGGAAGAATGTTAATTCTCCCATCATGCTCATCTCAAACTTGCTTTTCATTAGCTTCTCGAAACGCTTACAAAGTAACTCATTAGTAGAACCAAAAATAATATCATCGACATATATTTGAACAAGTAAAGTATGCTCATTATATTTGGCAATAAAAAGAGTTGTATCGATTTTACCGCGTTTAAATCCTTTTTCTAGTAAAAATTTAGAAAGAGTCTCATACCATGCCCTTGGAGCTTGCTTAAGTCCATACAAAGCTTTCTGGAGTTTGTAGACATGATTGGGAAATTTGGAGTCTTCAAATCCAGGCGGTTGGGCAACATACACGGTCTCTTGCAGTTCACCGTTGAGGAAAGCACTCTTCACATCCATTTGATATAACTTGAAATGCTTGAAAGAGGCGTAGGCTAAGAAAATTCTGATGGCTTCCAATCTTGCAACTGGAGCAAAGGTTTCATCATAATCGATTCCTTCTTCTTGCCTATATCCTTGTGCAACCAACCTTGCTTTATTCCTTGTGATGCTTCCATTCTCGTCCATCTTATTTCTAAATACCCACTTAGTTCCTATCACTCCTTGATCCTGAGGTCTAGGCACCAAAGTCCAGACCTTGCATCTTTCAAACTGGTTGAGTTCTTCTTGCATAGCAACGACCCAACTGGAATCTTGGAGTGTTTCATCAATCTTCTTGGGTTCAATTTGAGATAATAAGGAAGTATGCTCGTCATAGTTCGATCTCCTTGTTTGAACACCGAAAAATAGATCACCAATCACATTTGTGAGGGGGTGACTGCTGACTTCTCGAACCTATGGGGGCAAGTCTGGTTGGACTGAGGTTTGCTGAAGATCTTCAATTGGAACGTCGTTAGATCCTTCAGCGAAGTCATGAAATGTATGTTGACGAAGAGGTTCTATAAGCTGGATAGGGGAATTCTCAACTTCTTCTTCCCTTGGAGTTGCATCTGGAATGGGAATTTCAGGTGCGGTTTCAAAAGTGCGGTTTGAGGGAATGTCAGTTGAGGATGCTGGATTTTGCGATTGAGGTTCAGGTGCGGTTTGAGAGGGTTCACCTGGTTCACTATGCTCAACAAAATCATCAGCAACATTTGGAGCCAAATGTGGCTCAAGGAGAGAATGCTCATCAAAAGTAACATGGACAGACTCAACTATTTTTAAACTAGTTTTGTTAAAAACACGAAAAGCTTTTGAATGTTTAGCATACCCAACAAAAATACCTTCATCGGCCTTGGCTCCGAATTTACCTCTATTTTCTCTTCCGTTGTAGAGGACAAAGCATTTGCAGCCAAAGATCTTGAAGAATGCAATGTTGGGGGTTCTTCCTCGCCAAAGCTCATAGGGAGTCTTGTTATAGGTTTTGTTGATGAGGGAGCGGTTCTGAGTGAAGCATGCGGTATTGATTGCTTCAGCCCAGAAATACTGAGGCTGGCTTCGTATATCATTGTCTTTCCAAATTTCAATCAACGTCCTGTTCTTTCTTTCCACAACCCCATTTTGTTGTGGAACACCAGCGGTTGAGAAATTGTGATCAATCCCATGGTCATCAGAATACTGAGCAACACCGTTGTTCTTAAATTCTGTTCCATTATCTGATCGAACACTAACGATGTCGTCTTCTTTTTGGGTTTGGAGCCGTCTAAAAAGTGCGATGAGGATCTCATAACAATCATCTTTGGAAATCATCATCTCAACCCACGTATATCTTGAATAATCATTCACCACCAATAAGGTATATCTATTTCCTCCAATGCTGGCAGTGGTTACGGGTCCAAAAAAATCTATGTGAAGCAGTTGTAAGCATCTTGAAGTTGAAGGAGCGGTCTTGCTGGTGAAAGACGACGCGGATTGCTTACCAAGCTGGCATGCACTGCATTTCTCAGGATGATGGTCAGCCACTTTAGGTAAACCACGAACGAGGTTTTCCCTACCAATCTTTGCAAGATACTTGAAGTTCAAGTGACTCAACCTCTTGTGCCATAGCCAACTATTTTCGCTCACATTTTTAGCTACAAAATAGAGATTAGTAATACTACATGCAGAATCTAGATCAATAATGTAAATATTACTCTTACGAATCCCTGTGAGTAGGGTGACGCAGGAAATGCTATCTTTGATAAAGCAGTTTGATGACGTAAAGTTGCAAAGCATTCCTTTGTCGCAAAATTGAGAAATTGAAAGAAGGTTGTGCTTGAGTCCTTCAACAAGAGAAACCTTCTCAATGGTTAGGTTTCCTCTCCTTATTACACCATATCCAATGGTCTTGCCTTTGTTGTTGTCACCAAAGGTTACAGACGGACCACTTGCTTCAATGACATCTTCAAGTAATGATCTATCTCCAGTCATATGTCTTGAGCAGCCACTATCAAGATACCATTCATTATCCTTGGAGTGACCAGCCATTAAGCAGAGGACCTGAAATGTAAACATTAAGAACGAGGTCCCCCTTTATTCCTTGGGTCCTGAAGTTAGCAACCCTTCACGACCCACACCTGTTTGACAGAAGGAGGTTTGCTCTTCCTGGCATTGGATGTGAACCGCAAAAGGCATTCTGCAGCCTTGTGACCTAATCCATCACACACAGAATATTTATAAAAGCTACAAGCATCATGAGGTTTTACTAACTCCTTACTCTTCTTAGGAGTTGCATGCGGTTTGGGAGGAGCGGTTGTAGCTGTGACAAAGGGAACTGGCTTTAGTTTGACCACGTATTTTCTAGGAACGCTATTCCTGCTTTTGAAGGCAGGAGGAGCGGTCGAAGAAGAGGCGCGGTCAGACCTGGAGTTGCCAGTACCACCTTTTCCACCAGAAGCGGTTGGAGCAGGGATACGGCCAATTCCATAAGCCATTTCCTCTGAAGCTACACTCTCAGAATCCTTTGGCTTCATCTGAGAGTTCTTACCATATTGCTTCCCTTTTGGGTAGACATAATTAATTTGTCGTCCTTTAACCTTTCCTTTTGCATGCTTCCCCTTAGGAATTTCTTTAGTTAGTTTCAAAATCTCCTCATCCTTTTCACTAGAGGATGCACACTTCTCCTCTTCCTCAGATCCAAAACCTAGACCCTCCTTAATTCCAGGGGGAACTTGAGAATCCATGATTTGATCCTTGGTGGATTGAGACTTGAGCCACGAATCAATAATATTTTGGAGATCGTTGATTTGGGTAACCAAGTCATCATTCCGAAGTTGAAGTGTAGCAACCTTAGTTTCAAGGGTGCGGTTTTGATCAGCAAGAGGAGTCATACTTCTGATTTTGTCCTTAAGATTTGAAATTTCGGACTTCATCACAGTTTTCTCCGTCTTGTACAGATTAAGTTCATCATGAGCTAAGCTTAAGGCTTTCTTAAGATTAGAGAATTGATGGATCACCATTTCAGCTTCCTTAAACATCCTTTCATGTTCCATGGGAGAAACCTCTTCCATCACCTTTTTCAAAATTTTCTTTGGAATTGCTTTTGAAGGTGGAGCATTTTTAGATGAGAAAATGGGACGTGAATACGAGCAATTTCTTATCTTAACTCTAGGAGTAAGTTTGATATCATCATCCAATTTATAATTTGGAAGTTTTTTAGAAACCTCTTTTTCTTCCATATCTTGCAACTCGAATGACTCAGAATCTGACTCATCAGAAGCGTCTGCAACTAAGCAGAGATTAACCTCTTCGGTTTCATCATCACTTCCATCCTCAGAATCTGTTTCAATCCAAGTTGCTAATTCCTTGGAATTCTCTTCCTCCTCAGCAACCATTCCCTTGCGATGAGAAAATTTCGCAGGAAAAGTTTTCTTTTTCATATATTCATACTTAGGCTGTGGACACTCAGGTGCAAAGTGGCCAGGTTTCCTACAGTTGTAGCAAACTAGGTCACTCCTTTTCTTTGTATCTGCAGCCCTAGAAAATGTTGCAGGAGGTTTGCCTTTTGAAAATGATTTTGTGAAAGGTTTTGAGGATTTTCTAAATTTTTGAAATCTTTTCACAAACATGGCAAAATCATCATCATCCATCTCGATGAGTGATGAGGTTGATATGGAAGGATCTGCGGTTTGATTGGATGTAGATGGTTTCTCCTCATTTTCCACGACGGACATGGAAAGCGATTTGGTTTTCCCTTCAATCTCTTCAATATGACTTAATTTAAGTTCATAGACTCTAAGATTGGCATACAAGTTACTTAACGACCAAGTACCCAATACTTTGGAGTCTTCTAGAGAGGTAGCCTTATTTACCCATCTAGAACCTAAAGCAGATAGGAAAGTCATATTGATTTCCTTATCGGTTAAAGTTTTACCAAGAGATCTACAAGCATTAACTACCTCAACATAGCGGTCGTAGGTTTGACGCAAGGTTTCGTTGGATTTTCTGTTGAAGTTGTTGTAGGATCTTTCAACAGTATATAATTTGTTTTCCTTGCATTCTTCATCACCTTCGAGGTAGCTCTCTATGGCATCCCACATCTGCTTTGCGGTTTTGAGGTACATCACTTTCTGAAGAGTTGAAACGGGGAGGGTTCCAGAAATGATGTGCCTAGCCTTGCTGTCCAAGGCAACTAATCTCTTCTCTTCATCCGACCACTCTTCTTTTGGCTTTTTGACTTCTGGAGTTTCAGCATTGGTGGTTGCATCAGTGTTGGCCTTCATTGGAATCCATGGCCCATTGACTACGCACTCCACCAGCATCTCATCTATAGTTTCCAAATGAATAAGCATTCGGCACTTCCAGATGTCAAAGTGGTCTTCGTCCAAGATTGGAATGTGTGAATAGTTAACAGTAGTCATTGTCTTTGAGGTTGCCATAACGAATCGGCACACAAGCTGTTAAGCTTGAAAAACAGTGGTTTTAAAATGTGTTTAGCTCTGATACCACTTGTTGGTCCCAAAGGTGGCAACAAGGGTGAAAATACAGCTAGAGGGGGGGGGGTGAATAGCTGTTACAAATTTTTCGCTCTCTTATAAAAACTAAACCTCTTGCTTACAAAATCTCTTGCAGTTGATAATAAGCTGCAAGTGAAGATGTAAAATGCACAGCGGAATAATAGAGTGTAAAGCGGTTTTGAAGAGGCGGTTTGTAAGTGCGGTTTTGCTTGGCGGTTTTGGTGAGTGCAGTTTTACAAACACGTGTGGTTTTGACAATGTTAACTCCAAACACTAATTCACAATAATGGATATCTAAATAAAGATCAAACAGAGACAGAGATAAATAATTAGCAAGCACAGAAAATATAAATGCAGTAAAGTACGAACAAGCTATTTGGAGTGGTTCAATCGATAAACGATCTACGTCCACTACCAAGATGGTTAGTCTTGGATTTCTAAGAGAGATTTTATATTGAGTATGAGAGATTACAAAGTAAAATGAGTAATACTCAGATCTAAAATCTTTTCTATGAAGAACAAATCCTAAGACTATAACCAGTGTTTCTCAAGTGATTAATCTATGTGATTAAACAAGTGAGGTGTGTGTGTGAGAACAAGATCAAGGCTCTTTAAATCTGTGAGATGTAGAGCACAATGATTCTTGAATGTGTTAAGGCTTGATTTCTGGGCTGGGGAATATTTCTTGAAGTATGAAGATGAAGATTCAAAGGACTTATGAATTTCTGGGCAGAGCTTCAGCTTCTATGAACTCACAGCAAATCAATTTCTCAAGCAATCTTCAAATGGTGAAGATTGGGGGTATTTATACCCAAGCATCTCAAATATAGCCGTTGGACACAGCTGTTGTAGGACAGTCCTTGATGCTTTCCCATTGGTCCACAGCAACCACTTTTGTCCTTTGGAACTGTTGTTGCAGGAAAAGCTGATCAGGCTCCAGCTGCAAGCAATGGGGTTTGGACACCTGTCACTTTTTCAAGATCCTTGCAGATCTTCTCTGACATTGAATCACGTGACAAGATATGGTGGTTGACCTTTGATATTGCTGATGTGGATTTCAATGGTAAAGGTGGTTCACTTCAAGTCTCAATCATTGGGCGGTTCTGGAGTACATGCGGTTTGACTTGTGCGGTTAGTAAATCCAGTGAGGTTGCAGAGTGCGGTTGATAAGTTGGAACTGCACAGGTGCGGTTCAACAAAAGGCGGTTGCACTGAAGTAGTTCAAGGGTAGTTTCAAACAAGGAATTCCACCAAGCAAGTGCTACAAGCGGTTTTGCTAAGGCGGTTGGAAGAGCGGTTTGAAACATCTGAACTGCAACTCTCAAATCCAATGAGTCTTGTGCCAGTCTTCAAGCCTAAATTTAACCTATTCTATAAAATGGACTTTACTAAAAATTGAAGTCTAAGCTTCATTACATAGGGTCCTAAAGTCCTTAAAATAGACAGGAGGTTATGGTATCAATCAAATCTAATACAAAATAGGAGGGTTAAAACATGCATACCCAACAACCTACACCATAGATCCAACTAGGGTGGCTTTCTTCTATGGCCAATTCGAAACCGGGCTGAGACTTCCCTTGGACCCATTTATCAATGAATTTTTAGAGTGTATGGATGCTCTGGCCCTGCACTTGGGAGCTAATACTTGTAGGGTGCTGGTATACTTTGCAATGATCTGTAGGTTCCTAGGCTTTGAGCCTTGTGTCCACATTTTCAGGATGTTCTTTAAGGTCACAGTAGACAAGTCGACCTTGGGGATTAGCACCCCTTCTAGACCTCATACCCCAAAGCTTTTCATCAATCTTCCTGGTACGGCCAGTGGGTGGAACTCCCATGTCATTGTAGTTGAGAGTAGGAGATAGACTTGCCCAACCAGTCCTGAACCGCCGGTTCGGATCGGAACCGGACCGGCCAAGAATCGGCGGGAAACCGCAACCGGTAAACCACCTTGAACCGATCCATCGATTATCCGGTCCAGTTACGGTTTTTATTTTCAAAACCGATGAACCGACGGTTCATGAACCGTGAACCGGAACCGACGGTTAACTGGCGATTCAGACGAGATAATGGCTATAATAACGGCTACTTGATCTGGGCCATTGATTAGGCTGATTCGATGGCTATTGTTAGTTTCTCGTTAGTGTGAGTACCCCAATCCAACTCGATACCCGTACAATGCCTTTTACACAATTAAAGTGCACTAGGGGGCATTTTGGTAAATTTACATTTTATTCCGGAACTTTCGAGGACTTTTCGTAAGTTCTTTACTGAGATAGTACCTATAGAGCATTAATCCAGGCTTTTGGACCTATAAGGAATTACTCAAGAAGGTTCCAGGGCAGTTATTTGGCGCCAAAAAGCGGTTTTGGCTCATTCTGTAGCGCGACAAATTGTGCCATAAAAAATGGACAGACAATGTCCCGCGACATACTTTGCCATTCCCAGGCAGCTATAAAATAAGGCCTCCTCCTCCCACTTCTGAATCCCTTTTGGACACAACAAAGTTACTCTGCCAAAATGAGCGTACACACAATAATACCACCAAAACACACACAATTCCTCTCTCTCTCACACATACCAATTCTCTCTCTCACACAATTCTCTACCCAATTCCCTTCCTCACACACATATCTGAGTTTGATATTGAATCTGAAGCTGATATGAAGGATTCTATACCTAACTTGGTATAGAATTGGTGGTCTACAAAGGTGACACTCTTCCTCTCTCCATATCCCTCTTTTCCTTGCTTTTTCATGCAATCTCCATGCAATCTACATGCTTAATCTGATACAATTAGTGTAGGGTTTTGATCACAATATCTTTGTTCTAATCTCTGATTATGCGAATCATTCATGGTTTCATGTTATGGCATGCTATTTTGATGTGTTTTGGCTTGATCACCAAGATGAGTATGGATCAATCATATCCATACCCTCTTGAGTGTTGAATATTGATCTCTATGGTCTCTGGCATACATGTATGATGTAATTTGATCTTAATGTTCCTTGGTTGCTTTTGCAAGTAATGTTTGTAAAGCCTCTGCAGATGACTACCTGTGTCCCGCGACACACTTAGCCAGTCAAAGTCCTGTGTCCTGCGACACACTTAGCTAGGCTATGTCATGTGTCCCGTGACACACTTAGCCATTTTGCAGAAGCTACCATTCAGTTGCAATCTGTTTCCTAAATCTTGTATCTCGGGATGTGGCCCCCCGCTCAAAGTGGTTCACAAGTTGTATTTATCTCACATTATTAATAGAAAAATGTATTTATTCTATTTTGTCTCACACATGGCACACACTTGTTGACTTTTATGGATGTTAGATTAGAAAGACTCGTTATGAGGCATTTTGGGTGAAATTCTCGTTCTTCCCAAAACGTAACCTGACCCCCGAACCCATATTTCTCTGTACAAAAGGTTTTTCGAAGTTTTCCTTTAAAAATGGAGTGGCGACTCTCATATTTTCTTAATCGCGCTCGTATATTCTGTCCCATTTTCTAAACCATTTTCAAACTTCCCATGCGTTTGCATGCGGACGGGGCGTATGTTCAGTTAGATAACGACTTTCTAGCCGTTTTAGGGGCTAAAATGTAAAAAAAAAAGTTTTTTTTTTTTTTTTAACTTTTTCTCTCCATTTTCCAACCTATAAATACCCTTCCCCTCCCTTCATTTTTTCCCACCATTCTTAACTCATTCTCTCAATTTCTCTCTCAATCTCTATATTATCTCAAAGTCTCCATAATTCCATTTTTTTCACAAAATTCCTTTTTTTTTTACATAATTCCATTTTTTTCACAAAAAAAAAAAATGTCTTCATATCGTAGCGTCGGTGGCGATAGGGGAAAGAAGAAGGCAACCACTTCGCATCCAATTTTCACCGCCGATGATTCCATTTGGGATAATATACAACCAATTCCAAATGAAACGCTCGAATTGAGCGATGATGAAGTTGATACATCATTTCCAATGGGTGATCGTGGTCATACCCAAGGGAGTAACACTCAAACCAATCAAAACCAAAGTGAAGCGCGAGGAGGTGGTCAAATTCGAGGTCGAGGTCGAGGTCGAGGAGGTCGAACCACTGGGAGGTCCGACATCATGACCGTGCATTTTACAAAAGTGCCAATTGAAGGTACCAACAAATACATTGTTTATTGCAACTATTGCACTTCCACATTTTCCTTTACCTATGGAGGTGGTTATGGGTCATTTAAAATACACTTGTAGTCAAAGCACCTCGACCAAGTTGGAGATGCCCAAAATCAAACACAACTACAAGGATTTACGAGATCCTCACAAGGTACGTCTTCACAATTATTTAAATTTGATAATGCAACGTATAGAAGAGAAATGACAAAAGATACTGCTGCTAAAGGATTACCCTTTAATTTTGCTAATGATACATTATGGTCTAATATGACACAACTTTGTTTAAATCCCGCGGCTAAAGAAATTAATAAAAATACAAGTACTCGTGATATTAAAGCCCAATATCTACAAGGGAAATTAACTTTAATTAATACGTTTAATTGGTTTGGAAAAATCTCAAACCGAACCGAACCAGGAAAAAAATCAAACCGAATCGAACCAAACTGGCATGGTTTGGTTCGGTTTGGTTTGAACCGCGGTTTGATTTTACGGTTCGAACCGCGGTTTAAACCACAATTCAAACCACTGTTCAAACCATGAAATAGAACATTGCTTAAACTATTAATTAGAACATGGTTTCAAACTACATAATTCATTGTTATGTTTGTTTAGACTTTCCAAACATAACATACATAAGAGATTAAGTATTTAAACACAACTTGAAATTGTGATTCAATGTTTATAATAACAGCATGCCATTTGAGTAATTGTAATGGTATGTGCTAAAGATTGAATTAACATTATTACATGAAAATTAACCAAAAGAAAAAATAGTTATAGGCTAAACACCATGAATAGAATTAAAGGTTTTCAAATCTAAATGTAAGATGAAAATGAAAGATATACATCTACGGTTAATATTGAACGGTTTGGTGGTTTGGTTTATTGGTTCGGTCTCGCGGTCTCGAATCGTGGTTCGGTGGTCCAAACCGCAGACCAAACCGAACCACACGGTTTGACAATTTTTGGAACCGAACCAAACCACGATTACTTGAAAACCGAACTAAATCGCATGATTTGGTTTTGTTCAGTTTCGAACCGCGGTTTGAACCGAACCACTTACACCCCTAAATTACATGTCATTGAATTGATAGTAGTTGGAAAATACAAAAACGATTACTTGCATATAAATCTTTTGATACTGTTCATAACGCGCAAAATATTTGTAACAAAATTGCTAGAGTTTTACAAGAATATGGATTAGTTCACAAAATTTTTTCAATTGGATTTGATAATGCTGCTAATAATACTGCTAGTTTACCATCACTCATTGAAATTTGTCAACCATCCATTGGTGATAAATTTTTTCATGTTAGGTGCATATGTCATATTTTAAATTTGTGTGTGCAAGATGGTTTAACAACTTTAAAGGAACATGTAGCCCCAATTAAGGAAGTTCTTGCTCATCTAATGAGAAATCATAGTGTAACAAAATTGTGGATTAGATTTTGTAAAACAAATAATATCCCACCTAAAAGATTTTCCCTAGATGTTCCAAACCGATGAAATTCCACTTATAAAATGTTATCCGACTCTTATGATTTCTGTGAACTATTGTGTCAGTTTTTTCAACAAATAGAGTATTCTACTATAATATTGTCTCATCAATGGGATGTTTGTCATAATTTAAAAGTTTTTAAAGAGGCTACCACACAATTATCCGGTTCTTACTATCCCACTTCACCGATAGTTTTAGAACACGCCGCAAAAATTAGTTATATATTTATGCATTTTAAAGATTGTCCAATTTTAGGTGAATATATTAGTATGATTTTAATAAAATGGCTTAAATATTTTTTGAACATTCCTCCATTGTTTTTAGTAGCTAAACTATTAGATCCTAGAATAAGAGAAGATGGTTTAGAACAAATACTTGATTATTATTATAAGAATCTATTTTCCACCGGCTTTGATTTGTTTTTAGATAGACCTATCCCAAAGGCAAAAGACGTTGTAACTGAGACGAAAAATATTGTATATGCACTTTATAGAGAATATTATGATATTTTTGGTAATATCGTTTATCCTAGTAGTGAAAATGTAGGTGGTAGTAGTTTTCATGATGATTGCGATTCCTTTAACTTTATAGATAATTTAATTAGTTCTAGAAGTCAAAAACGTCAACGAGGTGGCTCCACTTATGTTGAACTTGAAAATTATTTAACCACTTCTTTTGAGCCTATAGAAGAATTTGATATTGTAAAGTGGTGGGCACGAAGGGCAAACAACTATCCTATTCTATCCTTGATAGCAAAGGAGATCCTAGCCGCTCCCGCCTCAACTGTCACCTTAGAAGAAGTATTTAGTGTAGGAGGGTGTGTCTTGTCCGATCGAAGGTCAAGGTTGTCTCCATATAATTTAGAATATCAAATGGTGCTTGGCGATTGGCATAAAGCCGAACTACGACTTCAAGATACATCGGGAAGCGAAGCCGAATGAACTACGCCGCTCTTTAGACTTTAGATTAAGTTAATTGTAATTTTATAGATTAGACTTTAGATTAGATTTATTTTTATTTAATTGTAATAGTTAGGTTGAGGTAAAGACTCCTAAATGTCCCCCCTTATTTATAAAAGGGTAAGATTGGTTGTCCCCCTCTTTGTAATTTTATTTTAATTAATAAAATTTAATGGTACAATCCCTTTTTTCTTTTATATACTTTCGTTTCTTTTAAAAAATTTAAGGTTTATCTCTTTCAAAATTCATAACTTTTTTTATATAACTTTTTGTAAAAAATGTATGTAGTAAACAAAAGTCTAAAATAGTGTTCTTTATCCAAAAAACAAATTAAAAAAAAAGGTTAAATTTTTTATAAAACTTAACAGAAACTGTTACAAACTTAACTATTTTTTAAAAAAAACTGTTAACTTTTTAACAGTTTAACAATTAGGGCGATCACACCAAAGTTTCTGCCTTTGCCCATTTTCAATTTTTTTAATGGCGGTTTAACCGTGAACCGGAACCGGTACAGACGGTTCATAACCGTGAACCAGAACCGTCCAAATCCGGTCCAGTTACGGCTCATGCTTCCACGGTTTGGTGAACCGCCGGTTCAGAACCGAAACCGTCGGTCTGAACCGGTCGGGTATGTCTAGCAGGAGAGGTTGGGAATTCCCTTTACCCGATGATACTTCCGAGGTAATCAAGGAGCAGGATTACTGGGTGCCGGACTGGAGCGATGCCCTGTATAAGAAATTGGTAGAAGTAGCTTGCAGGGGTCCCATTAGCTGGGAGATCTTAGGGACCACCAAGAATAACTATGTCCAGGATGGGATGATGTTAGGAAGTGGTGAGGTAGCTCCCTTGGTTCCAATTGTTAGGAGCTTGAGGTATCCCGATTGGGTCATTCATGAGGGAGATAGGTTTAGGTTTGAGAATCAATGCCATGACTGTAAAAAGACCAAAGATTTCTGCAGACTGAACAAAGATCATTTTGGTGGTAAGTGTCTACTTGCCCTTTCATGTAGCTCATCAATTCTTACTCGCATACTTCTTACTTTGCTCGTACATGTTTTACTCGTCAACTTTTGTATCGACCCTCTCGAGTTAACACTTTTTCTTATCTGTGCAGTTCTTACCCCGGAGCAGGAAGCCAATATGGTGAGGGTTGTAAGCATAAAAGTGAAGAAAAAAAGCAAGAAGGGTCATGGTGCTGCCAATGCCCGAGCTAGCCCTTCAAGCCAACCATCGTAGGGAAACAATATTTCCTTTGTCAGTCCCATCTCTTGGAAAGTTATGTAATAGAGGATGTCCTTGCAAGCCCCTGTATCAAATACAAAGTATGTTGCTGAACGAGTACATGAGTGTGTGTATACATGTGTTTGTGATGGTAGAGAGTGAATGAAAAATACAATGTATGTTGCTAAACAAGTACGTGAGTGTGTGTATACATATGTTTGTTATTTAAATACAAATGATGATAACGGTAGCAACTAAGTAAATGTGATCCCTCCACATGCGCCTGGAATCTCGCAGGAGGTTAATGATGCTGTTAACATATCCGTTGCTGAGTAAATGTTGTTGGAGACACTGTTTGACTTGGTCCATCAAGCTTGTAAAAAACGGTTCCTACAATGTCGCCCTTCAGTTAATTCTAGACAAAGCGGATAGTCCATCAAGTTGTACTGCCAAGTTGTTACCACAAGATGATGTATCAAGATGTAACATGTTGCTGTAGTTTTTCAACCCCAAACAATTGCCCCTGAATTTTTGGAATATCCAAAAGGTATAAATTTGAATTTTAAAAATTCTACCTCTAACCGTCTGGTTGCTGAACTTGGAAGGCAATATATTCTGCTTGGTTCACGGATGGTGTAAGGCTTAAATTGAGGTAGGGATTAACACATAATCCGCCAAAGAAGATAGGTCTTCTATATATATGGGATGAGGATATTGAAGACTTCATCAAATAACTTTTGTTTGTTGAAGAATCACGAAGGACAAAATGTCATTTGGTAAGTTTTTCTTGACATTACATCTGGACTTCTAGTGTGCATCAGGATGTTTACTATCGTCTTTGCAGTTGTCCGCTCAAAGCCCAGGTTTTCTGCGAAGGCTTTAGTTGCCAAATACAAAGGAAGAACTAGTGAAGACATGCCTTCTGTAATTAGGTTGGAACTTGGGAGTATCTAAGGAATGAAGAGAAAGAGACAAGGGAAGAAAGACATAGAAGAAGCTGGCTCTAACGAAGATGTGCTAGAGACCAAGGTAGAGTACTTCTTTCTCTTTCACTTTTATATCTTGTTTTGATTAAAATATTTTGATTTAGGCAATAACCGCTGTTAAGATGATGGTCAACGAAATCAAGTGGTGGAAGGATAAAGCTGTTGCTTCAACTATGGAAAAAAGGAATATAAGGTGGACCTTAAAGTAGCTTTTGATATGGTGAAAACAAAGGAGGAAGAGATAGAAGAGATGAGAAAGAAACATGTTCAAGAGATGAAAAACTTGCGGGATGAACTAGTGGCTAAAGCTGCTAAATCCTTGTTTGACGCAAGAATTGAAATGATCAAAGAATATCAAGCTAGCCAACACTCAGCTTGGAATTTAGAGGAGGAATTTGTTGCTTTATGAAGGATTGTTCATGAAAGGCCTTGTGAGATGGTTTCTAGGAATGCGGATAGGTTGGAGCAGGTTGGTGAGATTCAGGAAGGAAGAAGGATGGATAAGGGCAAGGATGTTGTTCTTGATTGAAGAAACCCTTCTTCACTTCCAAATATTTGATGTTACCAATGTTTATTTTGGACATCTTGATGAAACTTTCTTTATGTTTTAGAAATAATAATAAATAGAAAAGACATTTTAGCTTTTCATTTCGGTGTTCGTTTTGGTAACATGTTAATGTCACTACCCATGATTCGATCTTAGGTCCATAATCTTAACCAAGGGCAAGAAGGTAATCAATATGTACTTGACACATTGGCCCACCTACACCTTAGCTAAAATATGAAAAACGTGCGCCCGGGCCAAGGTGTAGATAACCTTAACAACTTGAGCAGAATGTGAATCCTTTAAACCTTTTTGAGGGGTGAATCCCTTCGAGGAAAAGCATTTAAATAGGTTTAAAACTGACTCTATAAACAGTAATGTATTACATAGAAAATTACCAGTTTCTAATGAGTTAGAATACTTGTCATCTCCTTCTCTTAGATAGGTTGCTAACACCATCTCATCTTGCAAAACAGAAACATGTTAGGGTGGGTGTTAGCTCAGCTAACACCCCTCCGATGCTTAAGTCAGTAAAAGTTTGAAATGTATAAACTAAATTGAAATAACATAAAAGTAAATGTAATTGGATCATACCTGATCATTGGAACAGAAATTGGTGAGTTGGTCACTTACATGAAGTACAACTTGAGGTGGACAGCATTCCAGTTTCTCGGGATTCTTACACCGTCCAAGGTTGAGAGACTGTATGCTCGTTTCCCAGCTTCTGCGTCAATTAGGTTAGGTCCTTCCCACTTAGCTGCAAATTTCCCTACATTTAATTCTTTTGTGTTCTAAAAGACATTCATTAGGACCATGTCCCTAACTTGGAACCTCCTGATGCGGACATTCTTGTTGTAGGACTTAGCTATTCTTTGTTGGTATGCAACCATCCTAACTTTAGCCATATCTCTGAGCTCATCAATGGTGTCTAAATCATCTGCTAGGATAAGTTGGTTATCCTCTATAGATGATAAACCGTATCTGGCTGTAGGAGAGGGTATTTAAAGTAGATGGGGCGGAGGTTTTGAGGGAGAGAGGTTGAAGATGAAGTAAATGAGGGAGGAGGGGAAAAGCTGCGTCTTTTGAATGGAACGACGCAACTCCCCAGACGTCTTGCACGGCCGTGTCAAGGAATTTGCACGGCCGTGTCCCTTTTACTGAGTCAACACGTTCCAACTCGATATGAACTGCACGGCCGCTCCCAGAAGAGCTGCACGGCCGTGCGAACCAAACTTTATCATTTTTAAGTCTTTTTCCCTATAAAACAAGGTTAGCACAAACAAATATGATAAAAACTAAAATAAAATAAAATGAAAATAAAACACAAATAATCCATCGGTTACCATCCCGATGATGCTTGTTTTAGGTCCTTAGCTTGACCCCTTCCCGGTAGTAGGAAATGCGTGATACTTGGTTGGCCTTTTGTCATTGACAACTTGCCATTGCAATCCTTCCGGGGTAATAAGAATCTTCTGCGGTAGACATTTCTTCCATCCCGACTTCTTGGGTAGAACAAGTGACCTATAGTCTTTGCACTTTCGGAAACTCGAAGTGACCTCCGTCTTTGTTCTTTTTGACTTTTTCACTGCATTGTTATCTTTGGGACATGCAGAAATATCTAAAACATCATTGCAAATCAAAGGTTCAATATTTATGAGATCATTTTTTATTTCTTCCTTTGATTTTGTTTCCTCACCCATTAAATCTTCTTCACTAGGAATCCAATTTTCTTCGCTAGGGGTGTAGGTCTCTTCAATTGGGGTCCAATCTTCTTCACTAGGAGTATAGGCCTCTAGATAGGGATCTTCGAGAACTGGCCTATGCATACTAAATTCGACCCTTTCTTTCCCTATATTTAGGGAAAATGTGCCATTTTTCACATCTATAATTGCCCCCGCAGTGGCAAGAAATGGCCTTCCTAAAATGACGGGGATATAATGGTCTTCCGCCATATCCAAGATAACAAAGTCGATAGGGATGATTAAGTTCCCTACTCGACAAGGCAAATTTTCCATAATACCAACGGGGTATTGAACGGATCGGTCTGCCAATTGGAGAGTTATGGTTGTGGGTTTGAGTTCCCCTATACCAAGCTTCTCGCTAACCGATAATGGCATTATACTAACGCTTGCTCCTAAGTCAAGGACAGCGTTATCTATGTTCATTCTGCCAACACAACAAGGAATGGTGAATGTACCTGGATCCTTTAATTTTGGAGGGTCTTTATTTTGCAAAACGGCGCTTACCTCCTCCGCTAACATAACATTCTCATTCTCTTCTAGCCTTTCTTTTTCAAAAATTAATTTTTTCAAAGGTTTAACGGCTAAAGGCATATCTTCATCTTTTCTAAAATAAGGAATGTTAACATTAATGGCATCTAGGTTATCAAGGAATTCATCATAATCCTTGCCTTTTTCTCTAGGGGATTCTGTCCCCAAACTAGTCTCAATCATCGGAGGGATTGGACTATGATTATTTCTAGGGCATTCATTTTTCTTTTCTTGCTCATCCCTAGTTTTTACTACATTAACTTGCTCATTTGGCCTTTGAGGTTGACCGGGAAGACTCCCTTGTGGTCTATTCAATGGGGTAGCCTGTTGAGCTTGTTGGGTTTCTAGCATCTTATTATGCGCTGCCAAGTTATCAAACCTAGCATTTAGCAATTTAAAACATTCCCTAAATTCATTATTGATCTTTTCTTGGGAATTTTTATTTTCCACTACAAAATCCATTATAAGATCTAATTTAGATTTAGGGGGGAAGGTACTTGCATTGTTGTTAAAATTCTTAGGTGCAAATCCCGGAGGTTGTGTAGATGATTGTGGGTTAAGAACGTTGTTATTCTTAAAGGAAAAATTGGGGTGATTCCTCCATTCGGGATTGTATGTATTAGAATACATCCCCCCTTTTTGCCCAAAAGAATTAACGAAGTTCACTTGATCGTTAGAAGTAACGTCAAGTAACTCACAGTTATCCGTACTATGTGAGTTAGACCCACATAGTTCGCATAACACATTTATACTAGCAATGGGGTTGACATTAAGATTTTCAAACTTTTTCAAAAGCATGTCAACTTTAGAGGAGAGAAGAGTAACTGCATCAACATTATATTTACCGGCGTACCTTGTTCTTGCTCCCTCTCGCTTGACCATTGGTAATGGTTCAATGCAATGTTTTCGATAAGGTCGTATGCCTCATCGACTCCTTTGTTCATCAATGCTCCTCCCGCAATGCGCATCAATGGTCTCTCTTGTTTTGAAAATGAGACCGTTGTAGAAGGTGTGAACAATCAACCACTTTTCAAGCCCGTGGTGGGGCACATTCTCGAGAAGTTCCTTGAACCGTTCCCATGCGTCATACAAAGTCTCACTATCTGTTTGACGAAGTTAGTGATCTTTGTTCGTATCTGGGCAGTCTTGCTTGGCGGGAAAAATCGACCAAGGAATGCTTCTTGAATTTGGTCCCATGTTGTTAATGAATTCTGGGTGACCGAATTCAACCATTGTTTCGCCTTATCCTTAAGAGAGAAAGGAAAAAGGCGCATCCGGATTGCTTCCACCGTAACACCTTGAATACGTGTAGTATCACAATATTCAAGGAATGTTTGGATGTGTAGATGGGGATCTTCGAAGGCTGCCGCCGTATTGGTTATTCATAACCATGTGCAATAATTGCGGCTTTATCTCGAAGTTTGCCGCTCCGGCATTCGGCACAACAATAGGGGATCTAGTTCCCGGGGTACTTGGGTTAACAAAGTCCCGTAGGGTCCTAGCAGGTGTTTGCGGTTCTCCGTCCATGTGTTTTTGTAGAGTTTCTCTAAATCTTCTTAATCTTTCGTGAAAGCTTCTTTCGGGTTCCGGATCAAAGTTGTCAACAAATGTCCGAGAACGTTTCATAAACTACAAGAAAAACACTTGAAGAAAAAAATTAAACGTAATGTATTATAGGACAAGAAAGCAAAATAGTAAAAATAAAACAAAAACTAAAAATTTTGTAGTAAAGACAAAAATAAAAAGTAAACCGTTGTCCCCGCAACGGCGCCAAAACTTGTTCGGTCGAAACCTAACGGTTTATTTAATTCCGCAAGCGCACGGGCTATTGTAATATAGCGGGTGCAAGTACGGGTCGATCCCACGAGACGGGGTTTACTTAAGGGATATTTTTGTCTTTAGAAAATATAGAAAGGATTGGGGGTAGATAAAATTTGTTTTAGAATAATAGAGAGAGCATAAACGAAAATACTTTAATTGAAATCTTATAAAAACGAAGCATTCTCGGGATTGGAAGTCATACACATAATCTTATTCATCAAATTGTCATTGTCTTAGAAATAAAAGGTTTTCATAAAAAGCAAGGATGGTATGTTAGGCCTACGCTATTTCGGGCTAAGACAATAGCGTTTGTATTCTTCACTAATTATGTCCTAACCGTTTGAGAAATCCGTTTATGTTTGCCCCCGCCTGTCACAAACGGGCATTCCGGCTTATCTCTAGCTGACCATAATTAGTAAGAATCCATTAAGGACGGAAGTCAACATACTTTCCATTAAAGGAACATCCCTAGGCCATTGAACTACTCTCGTGATCAATGAACCTAGTTTCTTTATATGGTTCCGTCAATCGAGATTCTCCGCTAGGTACTTCTCTCAATTGATTTGAATCATACAAATTGGATATCGCCAAAATGTAAGGCATTTAGAGAATAATATAAAGAGATTGTTTTAGATGAAGAAAGAAGACAAGACTAAACATTTTTTAATGATGAATAAGCATGCTTTTGAGTTTCCAACCCCAAGAATATGGGGGTTACTCACAAGCCATTAATGACATAAAAGCATAAATAGAGATTGAGTAAGAAAGACTTATGATTGCTGAGAATGATGCTTCACTTTTATTGCTTTTCCTCCAAAGGGATTCCAAGAACAAATAATGACTTTGATCTTCAAACTTCTTTGGATAATTGTTGTTACAAATCTTTGTATCTTCTCTCTATTTAATATCAGTAGTTTCTCTCTAAGAATTCGTATCTAAGACTGATTACAAGGGTCCTATTTATAAATGGAAGGAGACTCTTCAATTGGGTGCCATCAAAAGGTGCCTTTACATCTGCAGTCACGACTTGCACGGCCGTGTCAAGGATTTTGCACGGCCGTGTCCTCTTTGGCGCCAGATTTGGATTTGAATTTGAAGACTTGCACGGCCGCTCCAGATATAGCTGCACGGCCGCTCCAAGGTTAGCACGGCCAGGTCCTTTCAGTGCTCGGCCACTCCATGGGCTAAGTTGCACGGCCGCTCCTGGTTTTGCTGCACGGCCGCTCCGACTGGTTTTCAGCTTGGAGTGCTTATTTGCTTGGTGTTCCTTCATCTTTTTGGACCAAGATGTCCATGTATCCTTTGTATATATAAAATGACCCTAAAACCTGTCTAAAATGTATAAAACATACCAAAAACGTAAAATCTAATAAAATAACAAAAGTAAGTAAAAAGTACTAAAAAACTAAATGAAAAGTGATGATTTATTTATGTAAAAGTATATAAAAACTAGGATAATTGACTATATAATAGTCACTTATCATTAACTTGGTACTGGATTCGGCCTGTCCATTTGCTTGTGGATGCACTGGTGTAGACATTATCATCTTGATTCCCCATCTCATGCAGAAGTCTTGTGTCTTCTTGCTAATAAATTTAGAGCCGTTATCACATAAAATTTCGGATGGAACTCCGAATCTACTGATGATGTTCATCTTGATGAATGATATCACTTCTCTATCCCTGATTTGTACGTAGGCTTCTGCTTCAATCCATTTGGTGAAGTAATCTGTCATAGCTAACATGAATACTTTGCCCCCAGGTGCCCTAGGTAGTTTACCCACTATGTCCATCCCCCATTGCATGAAGGGCCAAGGTGACAAGATGGGATGCAACGGTTCAGCTGGTTGATGCAAGATATTGCTGTGTCTCTGACATGCGTCACACTTTTATACGTACTTACTCGCATCTTGCCGCATGGTTGGCAGTAATATTCCATTCTTAATGCCTTTGAGGATAGTGATTTTCCCCCAGCGTGGTTACCGCAGTCACCGTCGTGCAATTCTCTCAGCACCTCTTCAGCTTGGCCCGGTTCTAGGCACCTTAGGTACATACCTGAGAAGGACTTTCTAAACAAAACATTATTAATCAAAGTGAATCATGATACCTTTATCCTGAAAGACCTTGGATTTCTCATGCCAACTGGGATTGTGCCATTTTGCAAGTACTGGATTATGGGTAACGTCCAGGATGTGGAGCTGTTGATAGGCATGATCACGGTATCGGGTTGTTCATTGAACTGGCTCATTTCAATCTGGTCAATGGTGGGATGCATGATGTGGATGATAGGGATTTTATTGTTCAACATGCTCTTGCAACTTGAACCTAAGTTGGCCAGGGCACCTGCTTCAGTATATTCTTCTCGCGGGATCTGTTCAGAGACGAAGTCTTTAAATTGTCCAGCTAACAGCTTGACATATTGGAGATAACTTGTCATTTTGACCTGCTTAGCTGTATAAGATCCATTGAAGTGGTTAACTAGTAACAGGGAATCAGTAAATACGCTAATATGTTTAATATTTAAATTCAAGGCAGTAATTAATCCCATAATGAGAGCCTGTAAGTACGCCAATCCAAATCGCGACCCTTCAAAAGTGCCTTTTAATGTAATAAAATTGCACTAGGGGCGTTTTGGTAAATTCCCGATTCATTCCGAGGCTTCCGGAAACTTTTCTTAAGTTTTTGTGAAGGAAGTCCTTTTAAGTCATTTTTCCAGGCAAAAGGACCTATAGGGTATTATTTATGTTGGACCTTTAAGGAAATAACTCGAAATGTTCCAGAATCAGTTGTGGGTGCCAGAAACGGTTACATGGCCAACCAAGTCGTGCGACACAATGAGCCAAGGAAAACTGAAGTAGAAGGTCGTGCGACACAACTCACCCCTCACCAGCAGGCTATAAATAAGACCCTCCCCCTCTCATTTTTGGATCCCTTTTCGACCCTTAGCGTCACTCTGCCAAAATTATGCCAGAAACCCTCTATCTCTCCTCAAACACACACAAAACACCTACCAATCCTCATCTATTCAATCTCTCTCACCCAATTCACCCCTTATCCCATCAATTCCACACCTACTCACACATACACTTGAATCCCAGGTCGTAGCGCCCTCCAGAGCTCGAATCCAGCTGTTGGAGCTGATCTGAAGACTCCCTATACCGACGTGGTATAGAGAGTGTGGACTACAAGGGTAACTCCCCCTCCTCTCTCTTGCACAAGCTGTTAATGCCATTCAGTTTGATGTAATTATTCAATTCTAAACCACAATCTCTCTGTTTAAATCTCATCTTTTGTGATTCATCCGTTGTTCCATGATAGTTGCTTAGTTCCAAATCACTTGCATGGTATAAGCTATGATGTTTGTTGATTAAACCTCAAATTGGGTGTGGATCATTCATATTCACACTCATCTGAGTATTAATCACATATTCCAAGATCTATGTGACCTATGTTGATGCTATTTGACCTCCCAATTTCAATGTTTCTTCTGTAATTCGATGTATTGTAAGAGCTTCTGCAGATGGCACGTTGTGTCACGTGACAGAACTGGCCAAGCCATGTCCTGTGTAGTGTGACACAACTGGCCAATCTACAGCAGTTCCATTTTCAGTTGTAATCTGGTATCTTCATCATAATCTGTTCATAGTTTGTATTCTGGGATGTGGCCCCCCATGTCAAGTGGTTCACAAGATGTATCTTCCTTCGTTGATCAATGAAACAAAGTATTAATATGCATTTTATTACATGTCTTGTCTCACACATTTTGCACACACTCATTGAATGTTTTGGATGTTGAGCATAGAAAGACTCGTTTACGAACGAGGCGTGTTGGGTGAACTCTCGGTTCTTCCCAACATGTAACCTGACCCCCAAACCAAAATTCTCTTTTCAAAAAGGTTTTCAATGTTTCCTTTAAAACGGCGTGGCGACTCCCAATTCTCATTCATTCAATTTTCGGCGAGCGTACATTCAGAGCCTCATACTCAGCCTTGTTATTCGTTGCTTTGAACTCACAAACCACAGGTTGAGGAATGAGATCTCCTTAAGGGGATTTTAGGACGATTCCTAAACCTGTGCCCCTAGCATTTGAAGCTCCATCTGTGTATAATGTCCAATATCTAGGAGAACCAAGGCCTTCAAGTTGTTGTACTTCAAGTTCAACTTCGGGCTGCAAGTTGGGACTGAAATTTGCCACAAAGCCTGCCAAAGCTTGCGACTTGATGGCAGCCCTTATTTCATATTGTATGCATAAGTACTAAGTTGTACTGACCATTTAGCCATCCTACCTGACATCTCAGGTTTTCTCATCACGCTTCTGATAGGATATTTATTCTTGACAATAATAACATGAGTTTCAAAGTAATGACGTAATTTTATGGAAGCAGTGATTAAAGCGAGTATTAATTTTTAAAGATAAGAATACCTGGTTTCAGCATCAAGTAGAGACTTACTTATGTAATAAATAGGATGTTGGGCACCTTCCTGCTCTCTGGCCAATACGACGCTAACCAAAGTTTCAGAAACTGCGAGGTAGAGGAACAACGATTCTTCTGGCTCAGGTTTGGACAATAATGGTGGGGTTATGAGATACTCTTTAAGTTGGAGGAAAGCTGCTTCAGGCTCACTCCATTGGAACAACTTGTTCTTTCGAAGCACTTCACAGAACAACCTGCATTTGTCAGAAGACTTGGAGATGAACCGGTTGAGGGCTGCTACTCTGCCTGTAACCCGCTACACATCCTTAATAGTTTTGGGTGATTCCAAGTTGATAATAGCCTTGATCTGCTCAGGACTTGCTTCAATGCCTCTCTTAGTCACCATATAGCCAAGGAATTTGCCAGCCTTTACTCCGAAGTGACACTTCGATGGGTTGAGCTTCATGTTAAAAGTTTCTAGGATGTCAAATGCCTCTCTGAGATGTTCAACGTGATCTTCCATGCATTTTAATTTTACTACCATGTCTTCGATGTAGACTTCCATAGTTTTTCCAAGCTGATCCTTGAACATCTTGTTCACCAACCTCTGGTAAGTTGCACCTGCATATTTCAGTCCTAATGGCATAGCGATGTAACAATATATACATTCGGGAGTGATGAAGGCAGTGTCTTCCTGATCTGATGGTTCCATCTGGATTTGTTGGTAACCTGAGAAGGCATCCATGAAAGTCAGGATGTCGTGAACAGCCATTGCATCCACCAAAGAGTCAATATGAGGCAAAGGGAAGGGATCCTTTGGACTTGCACTCTTGAGGTCCGTGAAATCCACACATACTCGCCATTTGCCATTTTTCTTTTCCACGACTACTACTTTGGCCAACCACCTTGGGTAATCAACCTCCCTGATCATCTTAGCTTTCAGCAATCGTGCAACCTCCTCCTATATAATTTGGTTGCGCTCATGTGCGAACTTCCTTCTCTTCTGGTGAACAAGTTTGATGCTAGGGTCAACGTTCAACTTGTGTGTGATGATATCCTTGCTAATCCCAGTCATGTCTTCATGCTTCCAAGCAAAATAACTGGCTCTGGTTTTCAAGAACTCTATTATTCTATCTTCAATTTCATGAGGGATGTCAGCTCCCAGTAACACCTTGACATCGGGATTGGAGAGGTCAAGCTAAATTTCTTTAATGTCGCTTTTCGCTACTTCCAAGGCATCCCATGCCTTTTTCTTTAATTGCTATGCCTGTCTGGGGATGATGGTTGCCTACATGGATACCTTGTAACATTCTTTTGCCGTTTGCTGGTCGCCCTTCACATTGACTACTCCCCAATGAGTGGGCAACTTGATACACTGGTGGTAAGTTGAAGGAATCGCCTTCATGTTGTGAATCCAGGGTGTTAGTGTAAACTGCAGATGATATCGTAGATGATTTCCCAGATTCCAGATGATATCGTAGATGATTTTCTGTGCTGGAATTTACATAGTTGTACATTTCTTATTTATTAATTAATGGACTAATGTGCTAATATAATCTGTATAGTCTATGGTGTATGTCCATATTTCAAGTTGCAATATGATTAAAGAAAGAGCTAGAAATGTGGGGAATTTGGAAGAAAAAGGTTTATGCATAAATGATATTTTATGCATAAAATCTTTACAAGAATTACTTTGGCAACAACAATGAAAAAAAAAACGTGTGGAAACTTGGTCAAGGAGTTGTTGCTGATTTAATAAAGAGTACAAGGCTGAGAATGCTTGAGAGTACAAGGCGTTGAAGCATGAACTTGGAGATTAATCAACACGGTTTCTACAATTGAGGAAGTGGGCGCTAAAAGTGAGGAACAAACTCAACCACTCTCCCTACTCTCCCTCAATGTGCAAGACAGCCCCAAGGCTGTTTATTTGAGTAGCCTTCAAGTAATTGAAGACTATAAATATGCTTGGAAGGATGCATTTGAAGATACACCAAGATATGCCATTTCATACACACCTTCAAAGCATTAGAGATAGAGTTCTTTGTTTGGTTCTTTTCATCCATCCTCCCTTGTAATTTCGCACTTGATTACATAGGTATCAAGTTGTGTGAAGGCTAGGATTGGATTTCGTTCTTTATCTCTTGTTCCATAGAGCTCATATTGTTATAGCCATAGAGAACATTTTCGGCTTTGTAAATTCATTGTTCATAGTGATTATAAAGTCTTGCCTAAGAGGCATCCTCAAGTTATATTTATATAACTTGAGAAAAATAATTTTGATGTTATTATTCTGCTGCAATCTTTTTTACAAAATTGTTTTATTTTCAAAGTGTGTGTGTGCTATCCCAAGTGCTATCGTTGGTGCTGTTATCACCTTGGATATCACTTGTGATTCTGGCCGTGACAATTTCAATTGGTATCAGAGCAGGTCACTTGACGATACTAAGTGCTTGGTCTAGGTGTCATGGCTTATGATCCTGCAAATCCAAACAAAAATTGTCTTCCTGTTTTAGATGATTCGAATTATGCATATTGGAAGATCCATCTTCGCTCGCATATCAAATCAATTGATCTTCGAGATTGGCGATCTATAGTTAATGGGTACTCTCTTCCACTTTTACCTCCAGTGAGGATGGTGACATCCAAGTTAAACCTGACACTGAGTGGACTAATGAAGAGATCACCCTAGCTAACTATAATGAGAAAGCTCTTAATGCTATTTTTGAGTGGGTTGGCATGCACATTTTTAAACTTGTTCAAAATAGTTCCACAGCTAAAGAAGCTTGGGATATTTTACAAAGGTTTTGTGAAGGTGATTCTAGTATGCGTGAAAACAAACTTAGAGGTCTTACTAGCAAATTTGAAAGGTTGAGAATGGGTGAAAATGATACCATTTCCTCTTATTTTGAAAAATTGTTTGACATTGCTAATGAGTGTCAACTTTTAGGTGAACCTTTTACAAATAAAAAATTGGTTTCAAAGGCTATTAGAACTCTCCCTGAGCGTTTTAATATGAATGTTTCATCTATAGAAGAGGCACACAACCTTTCTACTATGGACATCAATTCCTTAATGAGCATTTAAAAATTTTTTGAGTCAAACCTTGCTTAGCAAAGTGAAGCTTCTAAAGGAAAGAGTGTTGCTTTAAAAGTTCAATCCTCTAGTTTATCAACTGATGAGGATGACAAAATTTTTGAGGAATTAGGTGAAGATGTTAGTGTTGCCTTGCTTTCTAGGAAATATAATTCTATGTTACGAAAGTTTAACAAAGAAAATGTGCAGGTTAAAGTTAAAGAGCAACAAACCAAGGTGTACAATTTCATGCCGAAGAGGAAATTTCCATCTACTCAGAAAGGTGGCCCCATAAGGAGAGGATCATCAGATCAATCAAGATATGATCCGAAGTACCTTGAATCTATCTAATGTCATGCATGGTCTGGGTGGGGTCATTACTCAAACGAGTGTGCTAACAATCTAAGGAAGATGGGAAAGAACCTATGGGTTTCCCTCAGTGACAATGAAGATGAGGAGACCAATCAATCTGAAGATTCAGATCAAACAACAATGGTGGTCACAAATTGTGACTCGGACTCTGTCAGTGATACCTCATGTGATATACAAATTGGGATAGCACCTGAGATATCATCCAACAGGTATACATATTTTAGCTTGATAAATACTGTTTGTTTTGTGGGTTCTGTTAACATGGATGCAGGTTGTTCACAAGAGGATGAACATAGTAAGGAGTTCAGCAAGGATGAACTCATTTGCGGTCTTAAGAACCTGTGCAAAGAATTGGTTGACAAATGGAAGAAAGAGAACAAGAAGGTGATATCTTTGTCCAAAGAGGTTCAAGATCTGACTGATGGCTTGACTAGATTGGAAGTTTAACTCACAAAGAAGGATGTGGACCTGGACAAAGTCAAGGCCAAACTTACTCCAGCCGAGGCCAGCTGAATAAATTCAAGGCCAAACTTACTCTAGCCGAGGCCACATTTAAGAAACTCAACACGAGTTCTTCCAAACTGGATAAAATTCTTGGGTTGAGCAAACCACTCAAGGCAGGTATGGGTTTCCAAGAGTCCTTAAATACTATTACATCTACTTTGGCTAATAAGGAAGATAAAATAGTTTTTGTTAAATAAAGAGATAATGTTGAACTATTGTCTTCTGATAAGGCTTCTGACAAAATTAAAATATGTAACTACTGTTACTCTACTGGACATTTGAAAAATGATTGTAAAACTCTTTTAAAGAAATAGTCCAGTTCGACAGTGCTATCTGAAGTGTTGCCTAGCACGTCAGATATCACTGGCAGTTAGAAGAGAAATTATCAAAGTAGGAAAGTGTGGAAACCTAAGTCTAATCTGAGGTGTGATGTTGTGTACACTGCCTTAAAAACTAATGTTGAAGGTTCATGGTATTTTGATAGTGGTTGTTCACGTCACATGACCGAAACAAAAATGTTTTTAAAAGAATATGAACCTATTCAAGGTGGTAGTGTAACATATGGTGGTAGTGGCAAGAGTAATATAGTAGGAAAAGACATTTTAAATATACCTGGATTTCCTTCATTGAAAAATCTTTTGCATGTTGATGGACTTGTAACTAATTTAATTGGTATTAGCCAACTTTGTGATGACAATCTTGAAGTGAAATTCAATAAAAACACTTGTGAAGTTTTTAATTGTACCAATAATTGTGTTATGACTGGTACTAGGTCAAGTAATAACTGTTATCTTGTTGAGGATAAACAAGTCATTCTGTGAGAGTTGATGATGCTACATTGTGGCATCAAAAGTTGGGTCATGTCCATTTTCGAAACATTGTGAAACTTATTAAGGCTGAAGCTATAAGTGGTATACCTAGTCTGGACATAAGTAAAAAAATCATATGTGAAAATTGTCTCAAAGGTAAACAGACACATGTTGCCCATAGTGCTACCCAACACAATGAGGAGTATTCTGGGATAACTCACTGTTTCCAACTTATGCATATGAATTTAATGGGTCCAGTTGAGATAGACAGTTTAGGAGGTAAGAGATATACTTTTGTCATAGTTGATGATTTTTCTAGATTTACTTGGGTGTATTTTTTGAAGGAAAAATCAGAAACTTTTGAAAAGTTAAGGTCTTACATGCTAAAATCAAAAACATGTTTTGTACTCTTATCACACGAATAAGGTCTGATCATGGAACAGAGTTTGATAATTCATTGTTTTTTACTTTTTGTGAATTAAAAGGAATTAAACATGAGTTTTCTGCTCCTAAAACACCTCAACAAAATGGGGTGACTGAAAGGAAAAATAGGACCTTACTTGAAATGGCATGTGTGATGTTGTTTTTAAAAAGAATTTCAAAAAGATTTTGGGCTGAGGCCTTAAACACGGCTTGTCACACGGCCAATAGAGTTTTTCTAAGACCCGGTACTACAATGACACCTTATGAAATTTTGAATTGTAGGATACCAAAAGTTCATTATTTTCATACATTTGGGTGTGTGTGTTTTGTTCTAAATGGTCGGGATTACTTAGCCAAATTTGACTCTAAAAGTGATAAGGCTATATTTCTTGGGTATGCTCAGGATAGCCGAGCATATAGAGTTTATAACCTTAGGTTAAGAACCATTCAAGAATCAGTTAACGTTGTTTTTGATGACTTAGCAAGTGTTACAGGCGATGGAGTGCAGGAATCTCCATTGATATTGCTGGAAGAGCTGAAGGAACAAAGTAAAACAAGTGATACCACGGGTGCTGACCAGTGTGTTGCCACTGAAGGGATATCATCTCCGGTATCACCTAAGACTAGTCCAGCAACTGAAAATGACGAACAGTCTGATGATGATGCTAATGTGCATGAAGATTTAAGAAGGGATCCACCAACTAGGATCAGAAGAGATCATCATTCTTCTCAGATTATTGGAGAAGCAAATGAAGGGGTATGAACAAGGAATAATAAGCTCTTTAGTAATCGTGAAATGGCGAGGTATGTGTGCATGTCCACCACATACCATGAGGTAAAATATTTCTGTTTTGTTTCCTCTTTAGAACCTAAATTTTTTTCAGAAGCTTTAAAAGATAATTTTTGAATACATGCCATGCAAAAGGAGCTTGAACAATTTGCTCGTAATGAAGTTTGGTGTTTAGTACCACATCCCATTAACACTAATGTGATTGGTACAAAATGGATTTTCAAAAATAAATCAGACAAGCAAGGAAATATTGTTAGGAACAAAGCTCGTCTCGTAGCTCAAGGTTACACCCAAATTGAAGGTGTTGACTTTGATGAGACCTTTGCTCCCGTTGCTAGAATAGAATCCATAATACTCCTCTTGGCAATAGCTTGTTATCTAAAAATTACCTTATTTCAAATGAATGTTAAAGCTTCCTTTTTAAATGGTTATCTAAAATAAGAAATTTATGTTGAACAACCAAAAGGATTTAAAGATCCTCATCTACCAAACCACGTATATAGACTTGATAAAGCCTTATATGGCTTGAAACAAGCTCCACGTGCGTGGTATGGTCGCTTAACCTCTTTCTTACTTGAATATGGTTTTACAAGAAGTGAAGCAGATAGGACTTTATTCATTCTAAGGCATGGAAAAGAAACAGTCATTGTTCAAATCTATGTTGATGACATAGTCTATACCTCTACTTCTCAAACTTGTCTAAAAGATTTTGTAGAGGCTATGACGTCAACATTTGAAATGAGCATGATTGGTGAGTTAACATTCTTCCTAGGCTTGCAGGTGAAACAATCAAGTGAAGGGATATTTATTTCACAAAGCAAGTATGCAAAAAGCCTAGTGAAACGGTTTGGGTTGGAGGGGGCAAAAAGTTCAAAAATCCCTATGTGTTCTTCTCTTAAACTTGGTAGAGACCAAGTAGGTAAGGATGTTGATCCTACTTTATATCATTCTATGATAGGTAGCCTTCTCTATCTCACTTCTAGTCGTCCTGATATCATGTTTAGCGTGTGCGTCTGTGCACGTTATCAAGCCAATCCTAAAGTCTTCCATCTTAATTCTGTCAAAAAAATAATTAAATATGTTTCAGGAATAAGTGAATTAGGGATTTGGTATAGTAAGGATATACTAATACCAATTTGGTAGGCTTTAGCGACTCAGATTTGGAGGGAAATATGGATGATAGGAAGAGTACTAGTGGGGGGTGCTTTTACTTGGGTAACAATTTAGTTTCATGGTATAGTCGTAAACAAAATTGTATCTCTCTTTCCACGGCTGAATCTGAGTATGTTGCAGCTGGTAGTTATTGCTCATAACTTATTTGGATAAAACATATGCTAGATGACTATGACCTAGAGTAATTCTTTGACTATGTACTGTGATAACTTGAGTGCTATCAATATTTCAAAAAACCCTGTTCAGGATTCCCATACTAAGCACATAGATATACGTCATCATTTTCTTAGAGATATGGTAGATAAAGGCCTAATTAACATTGATCATATTGATACTAAGTATCTACTGGCTGACATCTTTAACAAGGCCTTAGACCACGAGAGATTTTCTAGTTTGAAAAGATCTCTTGGTCTTTGTAATCTCTGAGTCTGTTTGTACGTCTTTACCCAGGTGATGTTATCACTCGGGGTAACACTTGTATATTAGTGTATTTTTTTTTCTCTTTATTTAATATATATATATATATATATATATATATATATATATATATATATATATATATATATATATATATATACCTTTATATTCTTTTAATCTGGTTGGCTTAGTTCTAACTGTGGCACATGCTGACCTTTTTGTTATGGTAGGTTATTACTTAGGTTAACATGTTTGATATCATTCCCCTTCGTATGATAAAAGTGACAATGTCACTAATCTTTCTTTATGATAAATAAAAGACAAAGACAATTGTTTTATACTATTCTCTCGAGCTCGGGACACGGTGTTCGCTGCAACGATGTACTCTTGTCAATGAGAATGTATGCGGTGATTTATGCTAAGTATTAGGGACATGGAGTTCACTACTACAGTGTACCCTACTTGAAAGGCATAAATCATATCTTTACACTTGAAATATAACTCGAGGCACGGAGCTCGTTACTACGATGCTTTCTTGTTTAAAGAAGTGTATTGATCTTTTATAACAAGCAATGTACTTAAAAAAATATATAGGCTTATAAAGCCTAAAATGCATGAAAAATGCTCAGCTTGTTATGCCTTAAGTGTCTAAAAATGGCTAAACTTGTTATGCCTGAAATGCTTGAAAATGAAAATATTTATCAAGGGAATTTATATCACATGTGTTATCCTAGGTGTTACCCTCATTGTCTTAACACATTATTGTGTGCTATATTAATTTTTTTATTGTTTATTTTTGAAATGTTGTTGATTAATTTTTCAAAATCTGAAAGTCTTTTTATTTAATTAAAGAGTTTGACTTTGAAAACGTCTTCAACAAGTTTCTTTTATTTTTTTGGTAAACATTGGTGTGTAACTAACCCATATTTGTTTTAATTTTGTGCTCATAAATTTCGGACTTAGTTACAATTACTTTGTTTACTCATTCTTTTTTATTTTTCGTTTTACTTAATTTTTTTTTAAAACAGCCGTGTGTTGGTTTTATGTTTGGGGTAATTAAAATGAGTGGTTAAGTTTTATTTAAAATGAGTGGTTAGGATTTATTAGGAGTAGGGATATTGAGAGGGTTTATAGGGGTTTAGTTAAGATAGGACTTAAGTTGTCAAATCAAATTAATTCTTTTGTTCCCTATCTTAAACCACTCTCCTATTTTCACTCCATCTATTCTTATCTCTCTCTAACCGTTACTTCATCTCCCTTTTTTAACCCACTTCAGCATCGTTCGTCTCTCCCAAAACCTAGGTCAAACTCCTTCCAAAAAATTCCCAAAATACGTCCATGGCCTCTCCATCCAATACCAACACCGAACCCTCAAACACCGATCAAATGGATATCTCTCCAAGCATTGCCCCAAGTGTAGCTTCTCGTGTAGCAATGGAAACTTCTCCATGATTACACCAAGCTCTTCTCCTCCAATAATGGCTGTAGTTTCAGCTGCTGCCCCTATATCCTCATTCGAACATGGCATTTCCAATGTCACCCTCATTCCAACCGAACCAAAAGAGAAGAGGAAAAGAAAAGCTCTCTCAGCCAAATTGTCTCCTCAAGTTGCAAAGAGGAGGTCCTCCAATCTGTAAGTGCTCCAATTTGAGTTGTTAGCATTTTCGTTAGAAAATTAACGAAAGCCCTAACATTCCTAACATCCCTAACATTTCTAACAAAAGCAAGGGTAGATTAGGGGTAGCTATTTAAAGTTAAACCAAGAAAAGAATCTCAAAAAAAGCCAAAAACCCGAAATGGAAGCTGCTGAAACAAAAACTGGTTGCTTAATTTGAAAAATATTCTTCCTGTCCAAAGCCTGGAGCAGCATTTAATGAACCAGGCACGCCAACGAACAGATCCGCGCGGACATCTTTTTTCCTCCCAGTGGCCAATAAATTGAACCCTCCTCTCTCAGTTTACACAACACAATTCACTCACAGAAGATATACTCTGGCGAAAAATAGGGAGAAAACAGTGGGAATTCCCTTGAATTGCCACCATTTTCTCTTGAATCTTTCCCAAACCCCCACTCACTCCAAACATTCTCAAATCACTCTCATACATACACAAGCTCAAGCTTAAATCACCCCTTAGGAGGAGGATTAGAGAGAAAAAATAGAGGACTTAAGTGTTATCTACTTGTTTTCTCTTTGACCAACTCTAATCACAAACCCTAAACACATTCAAACCCTAAACACTTTCAAGCCTTGAATCCACTCAAACATAAGCACAAACACAAGGGAATATAGGTATAACCTCCCTCTACCTACCCTAAATCTCTCTCATCCATGCATGCATCTCAAGCTTTGAAGATGTAATTTGTTCATTTCTTGCTTTAGATCCAAGAGGATCACCATAGAAGTTCATCTCCATGGATGATCCTCTACAAGGATCAACATTACTTTCAAAGTGTTTTTACTTACTTGCAAACACATTTTCAAAACCCTAAAAATCATTTTCATACATCAAATCTTGATTTCAAAAGATAAAATTCCCCTTCCCAAGCAAATGAAATGCTTAAGTCCTAATGTACCCTAAGGATGGCTTGATATAGTAGATCACCACTAAAATTTCTAGTGACTACTAATAAAAGCCTAAGGAGATGGGGACAAGCATGGATGCCAAACCCCCTTTAAAAACATGTTTTTCTTCAAGAGGAAGTTGCTGTCCAGTAGCCTTTCTCTAAGACCTCTGTCCATGGTCTAATTTTTTGGACACACAGAAACTTGGAATTTGGTGTTGACTACAAAATACTTTCTGTAGCCAACATCCATAGATTTCCAGAAATATTTTTACTTTATTTTTTTCATGAGTAAAACTCTCGTTTTCAAATTTTATTTTAAAGGTCAGTTCCTCAGTCTCTGGAAATCCAGATTTCATATCTGAGATTTCCAGAAGATTTTGGTCCACCAAATCACCTCCAAAGGGGAAAGTTATTTTACAGAAACCTTATTTAAGGTGTTTTGAACAACTTTCATTCTCGGACTTTCCCCAGATTCTGAGATTTTTAAGCCCTTAAACCCATTTTAAAATTAAATGTCCACTGCCTTTTTCATTCTGGCAGAAATGTTTTTCAACCTCAAAAAATCTTTTGAGTATCAAAACTCAACCCAAAAATCATACCAAAAATCATGGGACTTGTTTAAAGTCTAATAAAGAGTTCCCAATTTTTACTTTTCAGTTTGAACTTATTTTGGCCAAAACACACACACACACACACAATTGGTTTTTAATGCTTGGAAGACTCCTTTTACGAGGCATTCCGGGTGAACACTAACGTTCTTCCCGGCGTGTAACGTGACCTCCGAACCCAAATCTCTAATCTCGGGCATTTTTCAAAGTTTTGGCCCTTAAAATAAAAAATGGCGTGGCGACTCCGTTTGATTTCAAAAATCGGGTACATCACACAGGGCGACTCACTGGGAAGAATAAGTTTTATCTTTTCAAAAAAAAAAACAAAAGAAAAAAAACTTTTGAGGGTCAAGCTCCCGTCCTGGCATTTGAAACCGTTTGTTGTGTGTGTTGATTTTTCACATTTTCGTGTTGTTTTGGCCGCCTCGAAAAAAGTCAAAATTTTGACTATCGGACCCGTTGCCTTGAATTTTGAATTATGCGTTTATGTGCTTATGTGTTATTTGCTTTCAAAAAAAAATTTTTCAAAAAAAAAAATCAAAAATTCGAAAAAAAAAAGATTTTAAAAAAAAAGACTTCCAAAAAAAAAAAATCTTTTGTGCATGCATCATACTCTTTAAGACACATGCGAAAATTTCTATTTTACTCAGAAAAAGAAGATAGACTGCTTGCACACTACGCGCACTTGGTCTTACACTGCACACTACGTCCCTAACCCGGGGAAATCCCTGTAGCGGCCCGTTTGGTCTTATTACGCCTCTCGGTGCAAGCACGGGACTACCTAAACATCCCATGGAGCCTCGTGTCGACCATGCACTTGTCCGTGACACACTTTGTCCGAGACCCGGTTGGTTTTTAGTCTGGTCTGTGTCATGCCCTGTCTGTGTATAGACCTTTCCTTTCAAGCCTTAGACGGCATACCAAGTCGATATCTTTCGGGACCCTAATCAGTCGAAGTCCTGCCGGTTTTCCGTCACGGGCTTTGACCAGATTTTGACTGGCGCCTTGACTTTGACTCGACCGGCACAAATTATACACTCGACTCCCAAAGATGACACCGAGTCATCAAGGATTAACGATTATTCCATGCCCAATTACGACCTAATTGACGACAAGTCAAGATCAATTGTGGACATTTATCGGTCCGAGTCATGCCGACTTTTGTCGAGCCCTGGCATGATCTTGACTTTGACGTCGCCTTTGTCCGTAATTTACATCGAATGCTCGTTAAAACTCGATTACCCGCCGTACTTTTAGGATCGTTTTCATTTTCGATCGGTGGGACCCGCTTGCCCTATAGGACCCTCGCCCGGGCCGTCCACCCCGGGAAGTCGAAATACATGTGGAATACGAGGGGCTTATAGACGTAGTGATGGGGCCCACCGATCCAGATCCAGAGTAGTTTGCGAAAAGAAGAGCAATCTTTTCCAACCGATTAGGTTTAATAAAACATGTTTTAAGTAAATTTAAACGAATAATCGCATGTTGCATGAGCCCTAAGCCCAAACACCAACCTCGTTCCGCTTCCCGAGTCCGAACCACACCCTTTTGTGCCTTCCATAGTAAGCAAAGTTTGGATCAAGACCCCGGGTCATCATTTGCTCGCCTCGCCATTCCGAAGTCGATACTTCATCAGCTTCCTCCTTCGCTTCAGCTCAAAGTTTCAAAATGGCCAACTCGTAGGAGAACCGTGGGGACGTACAACTCCGCACCCCGAAAATCCGCAAAATGCCGAGCAAAGTGGAATCGATGTTGGAACAGATAAGACAACATCAAGAGGCTCGTATCGCCGCTTATTGGAAGGTATCGAAACCGGGGCTAGCAATTGTTCGCAACCCTAATGGAACCTTTACGGTTGATGCGAAGATTGGAACTAATTACCCTCCCGGCATGCCAACTACCGTCAAATGCCCCGTTCCCTTTCGTGTGGAACTACTAATGGGCCAAGCATCCCCACCTATCACTCACCCCGCCTCTTGGCCTCATTGTATCAATACTCCTCGACACCCGATATTGGTCAACTTCCCCGCGCCTCTCGCTTTCACCTTTGGGTTTCACCGCCCGTTTTCGCCCGCAGCCTTGGAATGGGCCGGGCTACTCCAAAACCTCGCCCGGCCCGGGCCATCGGGCCTCGAATTGGTCGCTCAAGACATTTCGCCCCTACGGCTCGATACTCCTCAACAGCCCGATCTAGGTCAACTCGCCCCCGTGCCTCTCGTGTCTCACCACCAGGATTGAATCCGCTTGGCTTTCGCCCACGCCTTGGAAGGGGCCGGGCTTACTACTTCACAACATCGCCCGGTTTGGGTCATCATCTCGAAATGGGCCGGGCTTCACGACTTCTCAAGCCCAAATAGCTTGACATGGCTCCGCAAGCCATTTTGGGACGCTTCGCTTCTCGTGCTCCATGGTTCGTAGGGGGCCGCCTTGCTTCCTCCAATTCTCGAAGCACACTTGCCCCTATGATACCGCAAGATCACATGGGCCACCGTGACTCTTATCACCACTTCATCAGGTTTACCGTATTCACAACATCCTCCAAGCTCTACCTCGCCCCTCCGATTGGGAAGTCCAACAAGGTCAAATGCTCCTCATCAAATTCTCCACCCGACTGTTACGCAAGCTGCTCCTGCTCATCAAGTACAGTATGCACATTACCCTTGTAGTCACGTTCCTCAGTGTGGTCAAGACACGTTCAGTCCTACTGTTACGATGCCTCAAATCTCATATCTTCAGCAGCCTTTTGGATCCGCACTCACTGCTCCCTGGTATCCAACCATTACGAGCCATATATCCTCATCTTCGGCAATCGCCATGCCTTATGAGGAGGGTTACGGTCACGCTTTTAATGCTCAGACTGTCATTCCTCCCACCAGAGTACTTCCTACTGTGGTTTCGTTTGCTAATGCCAATCTTGTGGCGGGGTCATGCAGTCCTAGTGTTCCTATTGACTCGTCCAATGGATTATTGGTAGAACCAATTAAGAAAATACAAGAAAAGCCTAGCAACGAAAGTATCGACGATCGCTCGACTCGGGCCATCTCACCATACCAATCTTGTGTATCTGACATGAATGAGTCTTACCAAAAGTCAAATCTCGACGCTTACATCGATGGTTACATCAAAAGGGTTCGTGCACGGGGAAGCACTACGGGTCGGAACATGTCCCATCGCTATAAACCTTACCCTTCCAACACGGCTGCAACATCCATCAAAGGAAAGAAGGCATTGCGTACAAATGACGGCATCCAAAAGCAACCAAGAAATGGTGGTCCTCTAAGGCAACGAGAACATTTTGATGATTTTGGGATGCCCATGGGCTTAATTTTCAAGGGTTTAGTAAAGGAAGGCCTTTTGGAGCCTCTCAGGGACTACCATCCAAGGAGCTCAAATGCACCCCTAGACATGAGTAAGCACTGCGCCTTCCATAATCATTATGGCCACACGACCGACGACCGCCCTTGAAGAGAGCGATTCAAGGGTTAATCGAAGCGGGCAAGCTTCGAGCGCCCCAATGGACCAAAACCGGCAAACCCCGTTCGTAATGGTGACCAAGTCAATGACCAAATCTCGAATCAAAGAGCATTAAGAGTTTATTCTCCCCAAAGGAGAAACCACATCCCGAGGATTTGGGTGTTCCCTTAAGCAAAGTTTTAAAAAGCTTGCTAAAGCAGGTCTCCTCGAACCCATGAGAAACTATCGCCCCAAGGATCCCAAAATCCCTTTGGACACCACTAAGCATTGTGCTTTCCACCGCATCACGGTCATATAACCGACAACCGTACATGCCTTTGAGAAAGGCAATTCAGGGGTTAATTAAGAAGGGCAAACTCGAGCGCCTCGGATCTCAACCCCGCCAATGATCATTTCCCAAACAACACGAGTGTAAACATGATTGAGTTTTATGATTCAAGCTCCAAGCAAGATGATTTAGTCGCAACAAATGTGGAGAATGGCTGGTTTGACTGCAATAAGCATGTGACCATGACCGGATTTGATGAAGTGCTTTGAACTCTCGATCCAATGGCAGATAAGGCAACCGTCGTGGCCGGTGAGCGGGGAATTCCTGAAGTTACCAAAGGCGAGCATAGTCTGTCATAGCTTCATGAGGAATTTGCTTCCAATGCTGAAGGGTAGAGACGTGGTCCAACAACAAAGAGTAGCTAGACTAGGGGCTACCCATCCTTTAATATTAAAACAGTCTTTTAGTCAACCTTCGTAGGTTCTAGTACTTTTTTCAATCAAGTCCTCCTTGGACATTGTAGTTAATCTTAAATTTTCTATAAAAGAGTCTTTTTCTTTTCTTGCTAGACTTGAGACATTATTTGCACACCTACATTACATTTAATGAAATGGTTTTATTTTAAATGATCACTCGCATTGCCAAACAAATAATCTCTGGAAATGATTAAGATTTTAATTAATTGGTGCGAAAAGTCAACTAATGCCCTCCCTATACACTTTCCTTACCTCACAAAGGCCTCCATCAAGCCATACACTTTCCAAAACATGTCTCCATCATCACCTTGACCAAGTCAACGACGGTGGCAGCAACAAAAGATCACTCAACATCGAAAGATTGACCCCATGTCGACAAAAAACCAAGGGCTTGCCTTCGCCCTCATGTGCTTCAAAAAAGAAAAAGAGAAAATCCAAGCAAAAGCTTAAAAAAAAAAAAAATCAGGCCAAGGATCCAGCACCGCCAATCAGAAACTTGACATATGGGCAAATTTAAAGCTCGAAGAACGGAAGTTGTCAACTACAAGGGAACAGTCAAATACCCTTAAGCTGTATTCAAATTCTTTCTCCCCCAATGAAAGATGATGATCAAGAAGCAATGAAATCACGGAAGAAGCCGTAAAAAAACGACTTGTCAAGGAACATCTCAAGGCCCGTACCTTATCATTCAAGCTTCCCATCCGACCCTTTTTCACCAAATGGACCACAAATGTTCATACCCTTTCCCAAAGCCAAACACAGTTCAAGCCCGAACTACGGCGACCTGAGCTCCTTATAATAAGGGGAACGTAGGCAACCAGAAATGGTCCGGTCATAAACACATCCAAATCCCAAGAAAATTCGGTCTCATCAATGGCCTCTCCTATACACAATCTTTCTTCACAATTCGCCAACTTTACCCTTGGTATTGGTCGACTTTCTCCTCATGATTAATCAAAATGTTTGTTCATATCGAGATTAGGGGTGTGAGTAACCCGAACATTAATAAAGGGTTTTAAGCAATCTTGTGATCATTTTGAATAAAACATGTTTTCAGATGTCTCGACAAGTCTTCTTTTTCTACATTATAGGAAAAATAGAGCTAAACACTAATTTTCTGTCAGCAGGGGCTTCCATACACTTTTACAAACCTTTCTACACGTATGCTCTCTCAAAAGAGTCAAACCCAAAGCGAGTTCTTTTGTGCCTTCATCAAATGAGGCCATCAAATAATACAAATCGGGGATTCGTCCCCACTTTTCGAAAATATGCCCCTGCAGGTATACATTCCTAAATTGTCTTTCTTTTACATTTTCCTCCGGTTGACTAATTGACTAAAGGAAATAATAAAGTAAATATAGAAGGATGGGTTGCCTCTTTTGCTACATGACAATTCAATTTGCATTAGAGCTGCACTGTACTCTTTAAGGGAGAGCTTTTGTCAAGTCATTCCTTTAGAGTGGGGATTCTCTGGTTATGCCGGGTCCACGTTGGTTCCTCACTTCACTACAAGATTCACAATCATGAAGCTGAGGCTTTACCAAGTCGCTTCTTCAAAATCGAGACTTCGCCAACACATCTCTTCGGACCAAGGCTTCGCCAAGCAAAGTGAGATTTGATCGCCATGTTGGTCATGGGTTTGTCAAGTACAGTTCTTTGATGTCCAAGGATGAGGACAGAATTTTAACCAGGACCAGGAATTCATGGCTAATGTTGGAATTCGAGTCCATAAAACTCCTTGTGCCAATCAGAATGAGGTTTCGATGTTCATCCTTGGAAGGTGTCAGGAATTTTGGTTTGATGATTGCCCTCAAACCCGATGGGACTTTCACGGTAGAAGAGGAAAAGGATCCCCATCCCTATCTTGGCCAGACAGACTACCGCCGAATGCCACCACCTTCCTCACATGGAACTTCCACCGGGCCACACTCTTCTCAACCTGTGAATCAGTCATCCTTTCAAATTTCTGGCCTGTATACATTCACGCTGGCCTGGGACAATCTTTGGGAAACAAATTGAATTCAGCCCGATTTGGGCCGGTATGGTGTGCCTCAATACGGTTGGGGTCGGCTCGGTATGTCGCAGCGCTGCTATGCCTCGCCAGCTCGGCAGACGGGTCGTGGGCTTCTCGGTTACATCGGCTTGGTATGACTTCTCGGTTGGGTTTGGGACGGCGGTCAACTATGGATCGGTTTGAACTTCTCGGCCCAGCTTTGGAATGCCTCGACAAAGAACCAGCTCAAGACAAGGCCACCCGCACCGCACAAGTCTCACAAGATCCCTTTATGACCGCCTTAACGGGACAAAGAAACCCCCAATCCCACTCTCGGCCGCCCGTACTACTCCAGGATGCCACCACCACCTCCTATGGTACTATCTCCTCGATCTTTGGGTCACTCCGGCTCCCAACTACGACCAGCTGGATCCATGCGGCTGACGACGGACGAATCAGTTCGCAGTTCCTCAGTAGGAATAAAATCAGTACGGAATGTCTTCTCATGGTTGGGGGTACCTTGGAATGCCACAGCAAATTGGGATCCCGTCTCAGTTCAGAAACGATCAAGCCGAACCTTCACAACAACAGTTTAGAGTGCCACAGCAACAGTTTGGGATGCCACCACAGTTTGGTTCGTGACAACAGAATGATGCTAGTGTAAGTACCCAAATCTGGCTCATGCCTTCCGGTTAAATTTCCCGGCAATTTCGGTAAGTTTCCCGGTAATTCCCCGGACCTTCCTAGTGTTCCGGAAATGTTCTGGAACAGTCCCAAATTAAATTAGGGCTGAAGGGAGCCTTCCTAATTAAGAAAACACGTTTTTCTTAATTAGGAAGAGGGTTCTAGAAATTGCCACCTTGCATGGTTCTAGAAATGCTGAGTCACAATGGATAATGCCGCACGGCTGCATTAGCTCGCTGTCCCTAGCCGCACGGCTTCATTAGCCTTATCCAGACTGCCTATAAATAGAGCCCTCCTCTACCCATTTCAACAACAATTGAGAGACAATCCATAGCAATATACTCACAATCAGTCACTCCCAAGACGTGAAGAATATTGGTGAAGGCTCAAGAAGGTGAAGAAGAAGGCCAAGAAGCTCCCTCCCTCCTCCTTGAAGATCCAAGACCAACCTCTCCTCCTAGCTCCGACCAAAGAAGCAAAGGAAGCAATTGGTAACCTCGCACGCCCTAACCTTGCTTTTAATTGATATACTTGCTCATTGCATTCATATATCTTGCTTGGGACTTGGCATTCATAGTTAAAGATCACATCTTTATCACCCCCCTTTTCCTTTTGCATGCATTAAGACCTCATTTGTCATAAAAATGTAGTCTTTTTCATAAAGGTGCATCCTTTGCACCTAAAACTCCCATTTTCAAATAAAAATGTCATTTTTATGCATCATTTGCACATAAAAATCCAATCTTTTCAATAAAAATGCATCCTTTGCATTCAAAAACCTTTTCCAATGCATCATTTGCATAAAAATCCTATCTTTACGCATCACTTGCATAAAGATCATTTCTTTCAATCAAAAAGCATCATTTGCTAAAACCAAAAATGTCATCTTTTCATTAAAGAGTCATTTTTCATCATGCATTTCCCCTTTCCCCCAACCTTGGAACGGACCGGTGTAAAAGATCCTATCTTTACATCGTTCCTTCCATTAAAGGTTCCATATCTCTTTAGGAAGGGACGCCTTGAACCCTACATCTCCGATTATCGCTTAAGAAAGAGTATGAAGCATCTATACGAGCTCGACCGTCTTAAAGCGTAGGATTGATGGGCTAAGGACCCTCCTTTTCTAAAAAACCTCATCTTTGACCAAAAGAGAGTCATTCTCTCGATCACGCAAGTCCCGAGGGTCCCGAGGTTAAAATGCGATGATCACAAGTCATAAGATGAGGACGGGATCATAATCCCAAATACATAAAATTCCAAGGAATCCCGAGCGACAACCAACAAATGGTTTGTACGTCCGGAAGACAACTTGGGACATTCCCCCCTTTTTTTCTCAAACACATGCACACAAGAAAGCACGCAAGCAAGCACGATTAATGAAATCATGGGAGACTTGCTCCGGCAAGGCACCTTGGGTGAACGCCAAACGTTCTTCCCAAGGGGTAACTTAACCTCCGAACCCATAAAACCTTTTTTTCAAAGTTTTGAGGTAATCAAAATGGCGTGGCGACTCCGTTTTTCAAATTAAACCGGATGTCTTCAAACTCGCGTGAATCCAACAAAAAATTTGGGCACCACATTCACAGCTAGTTCAGCTGCTTCTCACTCAGGGATCAATGGGCCACCAAGCCCCTAATCCCTGTCTCATCAGAATCACCGGACCACAGTATCCTCCCGGGTATACACCATCACCCCAGCCAAGCGTGCATGCAGTTCAACGAACAAGGGTCACAACCCGTATTTAACTTTCATGGAAGCTCTAGCTACCCGGCCACCTCAGGTCTACCACCACCCTCTTTGCCAATTGGAAGTTAACAGCAAGCCACTGGGTTCTATCCCTTTGACCAGGCTCCTACTCACACTCCCCAGGGTAATTCGGGCCAAGGACAGGTTTTCACCTACATCCCCGGATCGGCCGTTCCCTCCACCAGTCTGCCGCCAGTGGTAGCTCCTCTCTCTAGCTCAGTCGCCGGCTTGAACACTCTGGTTCCACCACCGGACCCTCATCTGGTTTTGGTTCATGGAACAGCATAAGGAATTGAAAGCGCAGATTGCTGAATTGACCGCTAAGAAGTCTGCCTTCCGGCCTACGGACCCGGACTCCATTGTTCCCCTGCCCCACAAATTCGTGATGCCTAAATCTGGACATCTTTGATGGGACTGCATGCCCGGAAACCCATCTGGACACGTATACCTTGGCAATGAAGGCCAAAGGGTGCACCAATCAGCAGTTGGCGGACTATTTCAGCCTCTCTTTGAAATCCAGCGCTTTGAAGTGGTTCTTCCGCTTAAAACCCGAGGTCAGGGCTACATGGGACCAGATTACAAGTGCCTTCACAGAAAAGTATAAAGAGTTGACTTGCAGACGACAATGCAGCGCCCAGATGAGAATATTGGGGATTTTTATAAAAGGTGAAACTTGAAGCTCAGTGAAATGGCCATCCCTCCCTCTGATGAGGAGCAGTTAGACATCTTCCAGTCATGCTTGGAGCCGCATTTAAGGGCCTCACTTAGCAATTTCCCCTATCCGGATCTGCGGGCAATGGTCAATGCCGGGGCTAAATTTGAGAGGGCTTACAATCAGCAGCAAGCTGTTGCACCTGCTTACAGATACTGGGCTTCTTCCACCTCTCTTGCCCAGTCCTATTCGGGACAGGATTGCAACAATGCCACTCCTTTCGTGCCAAGGAAAGGTGATGTGCCCAAGTCGCGAAGCCTTAAGCTTAAAGATTTCGGAATGCCTCTGAGCGACGTCTTTCAGGGATTTGTGAGGGAAGGTTTGACCAAGACAACCATCAGCCCATGGATCCCGATGTCCCTTTGGACACAACTAAACTCTGTGCTTCCCACTAGTATGCTCCTGAAAAAGGGCGATGTGAGAACTGATCGAAAAGGGTACTCCAAGGACCCAATACAGTCAACAATCCATTCCCTAGAAAAAAAAAACGTAAGGTGAATATGATTGAAGCCATGAATAAGCCAAGTGCCACTATGGCAAACAGTTCCCATATGGAAGACACCCTTCGAAGGGAGGATTCTAGTTGCATAGTTGTTGTCAATTTCGCCTCGAGGATTCTAGTTTCACAGTTGGGTTTCTCAATGAATCTGGGGTCACATCAACTTCATCTCGAGGTCTCTCACGTTGATCGATCGGCTTGATACTTCATCAGTATGTCAGTTTTACAGTCAAACCTTTGACTGGACCCCTGTAGTGACGCTCTGTCGAACCTGGGGCTTCATAAAAAAAAAAACTTCTGTGGCCTTCGCCATGTCTCTTCCACGGAATGGGGCTTTAGCAAGTCACACCTATCTTCAGAAGAAAGACCTAGCCACCTCAACAACTATCTTGGAGTTTCAGCTTTAGAACTTGGTATATGGCAACTCCCTACATCATCAAAGGTTGAGAACTGGGAATCTCCTCATATCAGCATCTCGCCAAGTCATGTCAAGTCACAACTAACCCAAGCAAAAGAGGGTTCATTCATGACAACATACTTTGATTCTAGAGCCTGTCAGCATCAGCTTCAAATGACCAAGACTGAAAAGAAATTTCAATCGAGACCTGGGATTCAAATCCAACTTCATCCCAAGATCAAAATTGACCTCATCAATGACATGCAATTCAGTCCGCGACCAAAGGATATCACCCCGCCAGCTCAAAGCTTGTCCCAAACAGTCCACAACACATGCAAACCCTCTCACCACATGCATCCCCACAAAAATCTCCCCAGGGCTCATGTAGCATGCAAAACATGAATCAATAAAAAAAAACCTAAGCTATTGCGAATCATTTTTAGTTCCATACATACATCCATCATCATGAATGTCATATGTACATTTGTCCCTCTGCTAACAAACGTAGCAATTCAAGCACGAAAGACCAGTTTTCCATCACTACCCGAAGCTACCCCGCAGCAAAGATGGTCTCCACCGAAGCGTAATTCCAATGACTTCAACAAATGACTGATACCTCAGACACATTAGGACAACACCACCTTGGCTCCAGGTCTGCAGCGCATCAAGTCCGTGAAGACAACCTCCAACATCTACAGTTTGGCAAAGATAGTCCCCATGTCTATAGCTTGGCAAAGACGAGCTCCGGCAACCCCCAACATCCACAAATATATGAAGACCGCCTCCAGTGTCTACAATCGGTCAGGGACGCCAAATTCTCGAATACAATTCGGTCAGGGATGCCAAGTTCTCGAATACAATTCGGTCAGAGACGCCAAGTTCTCAAATGCAAATCGGTCAGGGACGCCAAGTTCTCAAATGTAAATCGGTCAGGGACGCCAAGTTCTCAAACGTAAATCGGTTAGGGACGCCAAGTTCTCAAATACAATTCAGTCAGGGACGCCAAATTCTCGAATACAATTCGGTCAGGGACGCCAAGTTCTCGAATACAATTCGGTCAGGGACGCCAAGTTCTCGAATACAATTCGGTCAGAGACGCCAAGTTCTCAAATGCAAATCGGTCAGGGATGCCATGTTCTCAAAATGCAAATCGGTCAGGGACGCCAAGTTCTCGAATGCAAATCGGTCAGGGACGCCAAGTTCTCAAATGTGAATGGGTCAGGGACGCCAAGTTCTCAAATGCAATTCGATCAGAGACACCAAGTTCTCAAAGGCTAGTAGGTCAGGGACGCCAAGTTCTCAAATACAATTCGGTCAGGGACGCCAAATTCTCGAATACAATTCGGTCAGGGACGCCAAGTTCTCGAATACAATTCGGTCAGAGACGCCAAGTTCTCAAATGCAAATCGGTCAGGGACGCCAAGTTCTCAAAATGAAAATCGGTCAGGGACGCCAAGTTCTCGAATGCAAATCGGTCAGGGACGCCAAGTTCTCAAATGCGAATGGGTCAGGGACGCCAAGTTCTCAAATGCAATTCGATCAGAGACACCAAGTTCTCAAAGGTTAGTAGGTCAGGGATGCCAAGTTTTCAAATGCCAATCGGTCAGAGGTACCTCGCGCCCCTAAATGTTTCAACATCTCGATCAGATACATCAAGACTCTCAACACTATCAACTACCACACAGCCCCCGCGACTTGCTCTCCTGCAGGTAAGCACAGCAAAGGTACGTTAGTCCCTTAACATATCTCAAAAATATGCATATAAATGTTGCATGATTACCCATAGCTTTAGCTATCTCTATCTCCGCAAATAGCGACAGAAGCTTTAGTTCCTTAAGGTGACAGCCTCCGAATTATCAAAAGGCCCAGGATCCTAGACCTGTTCCTAACTGTCCAGCGGATTACGAACTACGTCCAGGCTTGATTCCCACTCGGGATACGTAAGTAGCCTACCATAGGTCCAGCCGCTTGACCAACACGGTCACCCTTTTCCCCGATAATCATCGTAAGCTCTAATCTTCCCCAACGAGAATACCCTAAAATAGTCTCCCTCAGCCTCGATTTAGGTTCATACTCCTGAACTGAATCCTCATTTAGGATCATACAATGGATCTAAACCTCAACTTAGGTTCATCCCTGATGAAAGCCAACGGAATTCCGTCTCTTTTACCTCCGACAGCAAACGTAAGGCCGATCCCTTCAAATGAAGTCCACCAAAAGACTGTCTATCCCCTCGAAGTCTGTCCCCAACGAAAGGATACAAACATCGAAGGAAATCGTTTCAAAACAAGTTAATACCTCAAGATCACCCTTTGTCAAGGTTCGAGGTACCTAAGACGCCATCATCAAGGTTTGAGGCACCTAAAACGCCATCATCAAGCTTCGAGGCACCTAAGACGCCATCATCAAGGTTCGAGGCACCTAAGACGCCATGATCAAGGTTCAAGGCACCTAAAACGCCATCATCAAGGTTCGAGGCACCTAAGACGCCATCATCAAGGTTCGAGGCACCTAAGACGCCATCACCAAGGTTCGAGACACCTAAGACGCCATCATCAAGGTTCAAGGCACCTAAAACGCCATCATCAAGGTTTGAGGCACCTAAGACGCCATCATCAAGGTTCAAGGCACCTAAAATACCATCATCAAGGTTCGAGGCACCTAAGATGCCATCATCAAGGTTCAAGGCACCTAAAACGCCATCATCAAGGTTTGAGGCACCTAAAACGCCATCACCAAGGTTCGAGGCACCTAAGACGCCATCATCAAGGTTCGAGGCACCTAAGACGCCATCACCAAGGTTCGAGGCACCTAAGACGCCATCATCAAGGTTCAAGGCACCTAAGACGCCATCATTAAGGTTTGAGGCACCTAAAATGCTATCACACACAACACTAGGAAAGCGATAAATCGCAATCATCCCCTAATTCGACAAACCGAAATCATTACCAGGGTGACTTCCCAAAAATAGTTAAATCTTAGGGTGACTTCCCAAAAATAGTCAAATCTTAGGGTGACTTCCCAAAAATAGTCAAATCTTAGGACGACTTCCCAAAAATAGTCAAATCATAGGGCAACTTCCCAAAAATAGTCAAATCTTAGGGTGACTTCCCAAAAATAGTCAAATCTTAGGAAGACTTCCCAAAAATAGTCAAATCTTAGGAAGACTTCCCAAAAATAGTCAAATCATAGGGAAACTTCCCAAAAATAGTCAAATCTTAGGTTGACACCCTAAAATAGTCACTCCAGGGTCAAAGACCCGAACTACGACTGGCTTGATTCCTCTTAAGGATACGTAGGTAGCCTATCATTAGGTTCAGCCATCAGACCGAAATGGTCATTCCTATCCCCAGCAGAGCGGATATACAACTTTAGCCACCAGACCAAAATGGTCATTCCTATCCCCACAGAAGCGGATATACAATTTCACCACCAGACCAAAATGGTCATGTCCTATACCCACAGAAGTTTCTTTCAAGAATCGACTGCGAACTCGCTACTGTGTTGACATCCTAAAACAATCACCTGTGGTCAACGTCTGAAGATAGTCGAAAGACCCGAACTACGACTGGCTTGATTCCTCTTAAGGATACGTAGGTAGCCTATCATTAGGTTCAGCCATCAGACCGAAATGGTCATTCCTATCCCCAGTAGAGCGGATATACAACTTTAGCCACCAGACCAAAATGGTCATTCCTATCCCCAGCAGAGCGGATATACAATTTCAGCCACCACCAAAATGGTCATGTCCTATACCCCAGAGTTTCTTTCAAAGAATCGATCATGCAGAACTCGCTCACCAGGTTGACATCCTAAAACAGTCACTCCAGGGTCAACGTCTGAAGATAGTCGAAAGAACCGAACTACGGCCGGCTTGATTCCCATTCAGGATACGTAGGTAGCCTATCGCTAGGTTCAGCCACTCGACCACTTTGGTCACCCCTTTTGTTAAATATGGAGCCTTACTCTTATCGACGACTCCGCTTCCTTCGAAAGCACCGTCGCCGAGGGGCTACTGTAAGTGCTCCAATTTGAGTTGTTAGCATTTTTGTTAGAAAATTAACGAAAGCCCTAACATTCCTAACATCCCTAACATTTCTAAATTTTCTAACAAAAGCAAGGGTAGATTAGGGGTTGCTATTTAAAGTTAAACCAAGAAAAGAATCTCAAAAAAAGCCAAAAACCCGAAATGGAAGCTGATGGAACAAAAACTGGTTGCTTAATTTGAAAAATATTCTTCCCCTGCCCAAAGCCTGGAGCAAAGATTTAATGAACTGTGCACGCCAACGAACAGATCCGCGCGGACATCTTTGTTCCTCCCAGTGGCCTATAAATTGAACCCTCCTCTCTCAGTTTACACAACACAATTCACTCACAGAAGATATACTCTGGCGAAAAATAAGGAGAAAACAGTGAGAATTCCCTTGAATTGCCACCATTTTCTCTTGAATCTTTCCCAAACCCCTACTCACTCCAAAAATTCTCAAATCACTCTCATACATACACAAGCTCAAGCTTAAATCACCCCTTAGGAGGAGGATTAGAGAGAAAACATAGAGGACTTAAGTGTTATCTACTTGTTTTCTCTTTGACCAACTCTAATCACAAACCCTAAACACATTCAAACCCTAAACACTTTCAAGCCTTGAATCTACTCAAACATAAGCACAAACACAAGGGAAGATAGGTATAACCTCCCTCTCCCTACCCTAAATCTCTCTCATCCATGCATGCATCTCAAACTTTAAAGATGTAATTTGTTCATTTCTTGCTTTAGATCCAAGAGAATCACCATGGAAGTTCATCTCCATGGATGATCCTCTACAAGGATCAACATTACTTTCAAAGTGTTTTTACTTACTTGCAAACACATTTTCAAAACCCTAAAAATCATTTTCATACATCAAATCTTGATTTCAAAAGATAAAATTCCCCTTCCCAAGCAAATGAAATGCTTAAGTCCTAATGTACCCTAAGGATGGCTTGATATAGTAGATCACCACTAAAATTTATAGTGACTACTAATCAAAGCATAAGGAGATGGGGACAAGCATGGAGGCCAAACCCCCTTTAAAATCATGTTTTTCTTCAAGAGGAAGTTGCTGTCCAGTAGCCTTTCTCTAAGACCTCTGTCCATGGTCTAATTTTTTGGACACACAGAAACTTGGAATTTGGTGTTTACTACAAAATACTTTCTGTAGTCAACATCCATAGATTTCCAGACATATTTTTATTTTATTTTTTTCGTGAATAAAATTCCCTTTTTAAAATTTTCTTTTAAAGGTCAGTTCCTCAGTCTCTGGAAATCCAGATTTCATATCTGAGATTTCCAGAAGATTTTGGTCCACCAAATCACCTCCAAAGGGGAAAGTTTTCTTATAGAAACCTTATTTAAGGTGTTTTGAACAACTTTCATTCTCGGACTTTTCCCAGATTCTGAGATTTTTAAGCCCTTAAACCCATTTTAAAATCAAATGTCCACTGCCTTTTTCATTCTGGCAGAAATGTTTTTCAACCTCAAAAAATATTTTGAGTACCAAAACTCAACCCAAAAATCATACCAAAAATCATGGGACTTGTTTAAAGTCTAATAAAGAGTTCCCAATTTTTACTTTTCAGTTTGAACTTATTTTGGCCAAAACACACACACACACACACACACAAATGGTTTTTAATGCTTGGAAGACTCATTTTACGAGGCATTCCGGGTGAACACTAACGTTCTTCCCGGCGTGTAACGTGACCTTCGAACCCAAATCTCTAATCTCGGGCATTTTTCAAAATTTTGGCCCTTAAAATAAAAATGGCGTGGCGACTCCGTTTGATTTCAAAAATCGGGTACATCACACAATCGAATCAGATCAATTAGGTCTAAAGCTACATCAAATACTACCTCTGATCCGGTTGAAGTCTCAGAAAGCTCCTTGGAAACGTCATCACCTCATGTGAGTGATGAGAATTTTGATGCAACAAAGGAGAAGGAACCTTCTGTGGACTCGTTTGAAGCCTGGGTGGATGCTGAAGAGGAGGAAACATTGTCTGATTTTCAGAAGAGAAAAGGCAAGGCCAAAGTTTCTGTGAGTGCTACCAAAGGTGCTACCAAGAAGAGGATATCATCTGAGGTAACACCTGCCCCCTCCTCTGTTCCTACACAATCTTCTCCTAGTGATAATGAATTATCTGGTGATGAGTTTATTCGAAATGAAGAGGATAAAGCTTTTCCAAAACCATTTCTTACTTTGGAATTTTATAAGAAAGAAAACATGGAGTTTTGGCTTAATAATTCAAGTAAGAAATTGTTAAAAGAAAAGCATATTGATGAGGGTCAGTTAGAAAAGGAAGGGATGGTTCAGTTTTTGTTGAAAGTGTTGTGAGAATTTTTTTCTAATCTTCATGCTCATTTGGATAATGAATGATCTGAGAAATTTGAGAAAGTTTTTGTGAGGGGTAAGGTTTATTCATTTAATCCAGCTCTTATTAACAAGGTTCTAGGCCTCCCAAATTTAGATGACGAGAGCATCAGAGTTAATAGGGATGAAATGGTCAAGCTTCTCACACGCAACAAACTTCAGTCCTGACCTTTAAAGGAAAAAACTTCATGCTTCTAGGCTTACTTATCTGTACTCTGTGCTTCACAAGCTTTGCATCTTCAATTGGCTTCCAACTACGAATGAACCTATTGTTACATTGGAGCATGCTAATGTTTTGTACAGATTGGGTAAAAACCTAAGGATTAACTTTAGAAGATTAGTGTTCAAACACTTAGCCTCGTGGGGTAGAAAGAAAGAAATGAACATTAGCTTTTTCCCCTATCCTTCTTTAATCTTCAAAGTCTTAGTTTTTCAATTCTTGCCTATTGAAGCCTCTGATGCTTTCACCTCTGAACTTGAGTATTATACCATTGATCAACATCTGAAAAAGGGTAATAGGTATACAAAAGATCTTCCTTGGAAAAATCTGATGAAACTGCCCCTGTTCTTCCTGGTACTATCTCACGTGATATCCCAAGTGTTTCCCCAGGTGTTGCCCCTAATACTTTTGCAGGAATTGATGCTGCAAGTATTCTGTCCAATATGATAAATCTTCTGGGCAACACTTCTTCATCAATCCCAAAGACGATAGTGCTGAACTTATTTCATAAACAGTCAAGTGTAATGGGTGAACTCGTTGAGGGATGGGCTAAGCTTAAGCAGGCTACTGATACTTTCATTGATGAAATTTCTTACCAAACAGGGGGAGGACCTGTTGCTGCTACAACTTCTGGAGCTGGTGCTACTGCAGGTGCTACCACCAGTGCTGGCCCAAGTGATGGTGGAGGTGATAGGGAAGGAGATCAGGAGGAAGATGAAGAAGAAGAGGAGTTTGAAGAAGAAGAAAACTGAAACCTGAAGGTTGTTAAACCTGAAGGTTGATGTTGCCACTAACTTGTTGGTGAATTTGGTTTGTGGTGTCCTAAAACAATTTCTTTTTATTTGGTGATGTGTTTCCTAATCAATTTACTTTTTTGTTTATGTTGGTTGCAAAACACTTTATTTGGTTTGTTTAAACCTTTAAAAGTTAGGGTGTTTTGTTTACGTGGATGATATTTTGCTACAATAGTTTATGATTTTGTTTTAACTTAGTTTATTTCGAAAACTTTTTTAAGTTTGAAATAAATTAGTTTATTTTGATAAATCATTGTTTAGATTAACTCCTTGATTAAGGGGGAGTTACTTTTCATGGAGATGTTATACTTTGTTTCTATGCTATGTGTATCTGTTTATGGATTGGCATATTGTAGGAGAGCAACACATTAGGTTTGAGAAGAAATATCCAATTAAGGGAGAGATTGTTAGTGTAAACTGCAGATGATATCGTAGATGATTTCCCAGATTCCGGATGATATCGCAAATAACTTCATGTGCTGGAATTTACATAGTTGTACATTTCTTATTTATTAATTAATGGACTAATGTGCTAATATAATCTGTATAGTCTATGGTGTATGTCCATATTTTAGGTTGCAATATGATTAAAGAAAGAGCTAGAAATGTGGGGAATTTGGAAGAAAAAGGTTTATGCATAAATGATATTTTATGCATAAAATCTTTACAAGAATTACTTTGGCAACAACAATGAAAAAAAAACGTGTGAAAACTTGGTCAAGGAGTTGTTGCTGATTTAATAAAGAGTACAAGGCTGAGAATGCTTAGGAGTACAAGGCGTTGAAGCATGAACTTGGAGATTAATCAACACGGTTGCTACAATTGAGGAAGTGGGCGCTAGAAGTGAGGAACAAACTCAATCACTCTCCCTACTCTTCCTCAACGTGCAAGACAGCCCCAAAGCTGTTTATTTGAGTAGCCTTTAAGTAATTGAAGACTATAAATATGCTTGGAAGGATGCATTTGAAGATACATCAAGATACGCCATTTCATACATACCTTCGAAGCATTAGAGATAGAGTTCTTTGTTTGGCTCTTTTCATCCATCCTCTCTTGTAATTTTTCACTTGATTACATTGGTATCAAGTTGTGTGAAGGCTAGGATTGAATTTCGTTCTTTATCTCTTGTTCCATAGAGCTCATATTGTTAAAGCCATAGGGAACATTTTCGGCTTTGTAAATTCATTGTTCATAGTGATTATAAAGTCTTGCCTAAGAGGCATCCTCGAGTTATATTTATATAACTTGAGAAAAACAATTTTGGTGTTATTATTCCGCTGCAATCTTTTTTATAAAATTGTTTTATTTTTGAAGTGTGTGTGTGCTATCCCAAGTGCTATCGTTGGTGCTGTTATCACCTTGGATATCACTTGTGATTCTGGCCGTGACAATTTCACAGGGCCTTCCCAAAATGATGTTGTAAGATGACTTGCATTCAATAACATAGAATTTCTCCATGGAGTTCACTCCTTCCATATAGACGGGCAACTTGATTTCTCCGTACGTGTGCTTAGTCTCTCCGTTGAACCCAACTAGAACAGAAGAACTCCTGGTAACATGGTCAAGCGGGATGTCCATACTTGATAAACTGTCAGTGGTTACTATGTTGATGGAGCTTCCATTATCAATCAGGATGCGCTTTACCAAGCAATTGGCCACCTGTAGAGTGAAAACAAGCGCATCATGATGTGGATCTAAGATGTCACCCTTATCGTCTTCATCGAATGTGATTTCCTTGACATTCTCCTTCACTGAAGGCCTAGCTGGTAAATTCAACCCGTCCTCCTTGGATTCTGAAGCATGGCACTTGGCGGCTGAGTAGGAAGTACCACAAATATCTGATCCTTCGCTGATCATGTTGACTACTTTGGTTGGGACTAGAGGATTTGGTGGGTTCTCGGCCGGTTGCTCCTGGTTGTCACTTCGCCCACGCCGCTTGCCCAATAGATCTTTAAGGAAACCTTTAGACAAGAGGTGCCTAATTTCTTTCCTTAGGGCAATGTAATTCTCCGTGGTATGCCCAAAATCTTCGTGGTAGGCACAACATTTGGACTTGTCCTTCTAACCAGAGGGCTTGTCAGACCTTTTGGGCCATCTTGCCTTCTCACCCAGGTTGTCCATGGCGTGAATGAGTTCTGCAATGTCAACAAAAAAACAGTAGTCATCTATTTTAGGAGAATGTAATTCGTCTTTGTTAGTATTATCACTAACGACATTAATACTAGAATGGTCAAGTTTAGAGTAGGGTTTGCCCCTATTAGATTTGGAATGGGACGTTTCCACCTTGCCACCCGAATGTTCAGGAGTGACGGTCCTCTTCGCTGCTTTCTCTTGCATCAACTTGTCTTCTTCCAACCTAATGAATTTTATGGCTCGCGACTTGAGTTCTTCAAGCCTTCTACAGGGAGTCATTACTAATTTCTCATAATAAGGGGAATCTTTCTTGAGCCCCATCCTGAAGGCTTCTGTCGCAGTAGACATATCCATGTTGGGGATGTCGACAGCTTCTTTATTGAACCTGCTCAAGTAGTTCTTCAAGGATTCATCAGGCTGTTGGACGATCCTATATAAATCATTGGTTAATTTTTTAAAGACTCTATTGCAAGAAAATTGGTTAGTAAACATATTGATGAGTTGAGCATAAGATCCAATAGAGCTTAGAGGCTGGTTGATAAGCCAACGTAAAGCTGCCCCAGTTAAGGTAGAACCAAACCCCCTACAAAGGCAGGCTTCCTTGAATTGCAAGGGGATGTGAATCACGTCCATCTTCTCCTGGTACAAGGCGATATGCTCCAGAGGATCAGTTGTCCCATCATATTGCTTCATGTGTGGAACAATGAACTTTTTTGGTATCACCATGTTGGCAATAGCAGGGGTAAAACGTGACTTATTATAGCATGTTGGGGAGGCTTGGTGGTATGGTATGGTAATCCCCGGCACGTTCATCACCATTTCCCTCAATTCTTGTAACTGTCGGTTCACTGTATTTCCTGCATCAGGGTTAGCAGCAGCATAAAAAGTATTAAAATCAATTTGAGGGTTAACACTCCCTGTTGGCCCAGGAGGAATGGTTGTTACGTAAGTTGTTGCAGTGGATTGGCCAGCTTCAGGATTGGAGATCACACTATTAGTGAATGCACTGATCATTGGTATGACAGTCAGTATCCCCGTATCCCTGTCGAAGGTGAACCTCCTGGGTTGGATTGGGGAGAACATGTTGGATCCCCCGGTGGGATTTACACCTTGAAACGCTCCAGGCGGCACATAAGGGTGTGATCCGGATGGCCCAGATTGTAGGGCAGATACTTCACGTTGCAACCTGGAAAAATTGTTCATGAGCATGTTGGAAGTATCAGTTTACAGCATCACCTGATGCCTCAACTCGTCCATTGTATCCGTCAAGATGGACAGGACATCCACTGGAATCCCTTGTGTAGGTGCACCAGAGGGCACTCCTTGACCTTGGATCATACTGGTAGAGGTACCAACATTTTGGCCTGAGGTAGCTGTTCCGGCGGCGGCTCCTACTAAGGTCACTGCAGATGACATTCCGTTAGACATCTTTGTTTTGGACAAATTTCAACAAGTAAATTTATCTAATCAAGGATGTTTGGGCACAAATGGAATATAATTCTCAAAGCAAGATGAACGCAAGGATGTAACGAGGAAACCCTTTGAACAATCGTTCGAGGGAAAAACCTCGGGAGGATTTTGGAAAGCCTACCTAAACCAAAGAAATATTATTGAGTATTAGAGTTTTTGAGTACAAGTGCAGAGTAAGAGTAAGCAAAATCGTGTAACGTGTATACAGGTGCGCTCAAGGAATAATATATAGGCATGAATGTAACTGAATAAACAACATCTTGAATGTCATGCTGAAATTTCGCCTAGAATCTCGCCATTTGTTGATGGAGATCAGCCGTTATCCCTTGGTTGAAGGATGGGACCGTTGTGTTGTTGTTTGACCAAGTCCATGCATTCATTTAAATGAGCTATTTTTATTTATATATTTGTTCCTGAAAAATAGGAAAATATGGCAAATAGTTTCAAGGCGTTAGTCCAAGATGTAAGTTAAGACGTTACCTCAAGATGGATGTCCAAGACGTAGAACATGTTAAGTGGATTTTTTTAGGGTGAAACAATATTGAGTATCTTTAATCAATCGAAAGATCAATAGGCCCCATGGTGGGCGCCAAATTGTTTAGGTCAAATTCAAGCAATTCAACTTTCAAAGGAAAAGATAGGGCACAATGGAATATGACAATGTAAATTCAAGATGTCGACAAGAAATTTAATGAGGAAAGCCCTTGAACAACTTGTTCGCCGGCATAAAACCTCGGAACAATGGAGTATTATTAATTTTGTGATGGTATAGAGTGAATGGAAAATACAAGGTATGTTGCTAAACGAGTACGTGAGTGTGTGTATACATGTGTTTGTTATTTAAATACAAATGATGATAACGATAGCAACTAAGTAAATGTGATCCCTCCACATGCGCTTGGAATCTCGCAGGAGGTTAATGACGCTGTCAACATATCCATTACTGAGTAAATGTTGTTGGAGACGCTGTTTGAGTTTGTCCATCAAGCTTGTAAAAAACGGTTCCTACAATGTCGCCCTTTAGTTAATTCTAGACAAAGCGGATAGTCCATCAAGTTGTACTGCCAAGTTGTTACCACAAGATGATGTATCAAGATGTAACATGTTGCTGTAATGTTTCAACCCCGAACACTCATATATATACTCCCATGAGGATATGCAGCCTGGTGCCAACCACGGAACCAAGTCAGTGCTGCACCTGTGAAGGTGCTGGTTAGTGCCTTGCACAGCACATCATCCTCGAAGGAGACCAAACACAGAGTGGCCTCAAAGTGTTGCATGTGATTTAGGGCGTTGGTCGCACCTGAATACTTATCTAGCGAAGGTAGCTTGAAACCCATGGGAGGTCGTAGCTCGAGCAATTCTCTGGACAAGGGTTGAAGAGTATTGTAGTTTTGTTTGCCCTTTCCATCATCCTCCTTTCTGTCAGCCTCCATTTTCTTCAACCTTCTTTTTAGATTCAACAGCTCTCTAGCATCTTCGCCGTTCCTCTGATAGGAGACGTCATTGGACCTCTGGCTTTCATCCCAGTGAGGCTCCCTTCGAGAGTATGCCCTCTGCCTTTAACTCCTAGGTGGAGTCACATCTCTAGCCCATCTCTCTCTGTGGGAATTCGACCTAACTGATCTTACTAGCGACCTCACTGACCTTGCTGGCGACCTTTGCCTATTCCTTTCATCCACACGCGGCCTCCTTGAGGCTGAATCAGGCCTCTTGCTCCCTTCGCTGGTTGAGTCCATCTCTTGGACATAGGCCTCTTTTGTTGCCTCTTATTATCCGACATTCCAGTTCCATCAGCAACGCTATTGGAGCGTGTCGCCCTCCTGGCACAGAGTGGTGGTGGAGGAGGATGCAAATTGGCATTATGATTTCCAGCACCGGTGTCCATGTTTCCACCGGCATTTCCTTGTTCGCTCTCAGTAGAGGGTGTAGCGATGTGTACGTCAGAAACCATGATTACGGTTTGATTGAATTTTGAGGTCAAAAAGCTTTGTTTTCCGACAGTAGAACCAAATTGATGTCGCAAGAAACGTGTTGAATCAGCCTGCGTCCAGCAATCAGGACTGATCTCCTAGCTTTTAACCTGAAACAAGGAACCCACGACTAGCCGGAATGGTCTTCGTCTTAGACTCTCGTGCGTGAGAGTAAGTATGGTGTATGAGCTGATAAATTATAATGAACAAGAGATTCAGAATGACAAATAGCAATTACCTCAAAACCGTTGATGTTGTAAGGTATTTATAGGCGTTGATATGAGTTATAATTATAGTAGGATTGTATAAAATCCCTAGAATTGTGGATCAGATTATGTAGGAGATCACGTACGTAAATAACTCCTGATTTGTAGGGACTCTGTTATGGAAAGAATTATAGGCACGTTATGACTCTGTAGGTCGACGTACGTATTGTAGGTCGAGGTCGCCTATTTGGGTCTTGGTCGACCTGACTGTATGATCTAGCCGGATAATGCCCATATGAGATAAGGATCGTATGTCGGACAAAGCTAGATCGGGACCAAGGAGGTCGGACAATGAGCTAGGTCGACTGATCTTTGATGCTGAGCCTTGGGCCTTGTAATAACTGGACCGCCCCACTAAAGATGTGGTGGCAATAATGTCTGAATAATTGGGCTTTGTTCGTTGGGCCTAGCTCGTCACTTTTATTCCGTTCACACTCTAAAAAAACAATTATAGGCCAATTTTATTATCATGATATAAAATCAATATAGAACTAAGTAAAACCAATTTTTTTTTTAAAAAAAATATTGAAAAATCTAATATAAAATTTATTTTGGAACGAAGGAAATAACATTTATATTTGATTCATCACTAATGGAGGGTTAATTTTAATTTTAAATAAAATTAAGTTAGGTTTAAATATGTTTAACAATACATATACATCTATATCCTAAATAATCTCATATTTATCTTTGTTTCAAAATAAATGACCAAAAAATTTTAAACTTGGTTTTGATCAAAAGTAATTTTTTTTTTATTTTTATAATTAGTCATTTATTTTTTAACCGATGGAGTATTATACAATGATCACTGATTTATACCCCTTTCATCTCATTCATATTGAACAACACACTTTATTCATTCAAGAAATCAAAATAAACATTTTGTTTGACATTAATCCAAAATAAAATATAATATCAAGAGTTACTTAAGGTAGGAATATTATGGGAAAATATGTTATTAAATTGCGTTAATTTTCAAAAAAATAAAAATAGAACAAATAATATAGAAATATAGCCAATATATATAAATGAAGTATATATTCCTATATTATGCATTTAAAATCTGTTAACATTTCGCTCTCTAATACCTTATTTAGCGATTTGACTAATGACTTCATAGACATATATGGGACTCCACAACTAACTTACTCCTTCCGTCTCATTTATAGGTTCATCATTTTGAGCATGACACGCAAATTAAAAAAAATGACAAGTGAAAAAAGTATTGTGAGTGTAAAAATAAAATATGAGAGAGAATGAGGGGAGAGAATAGTAAATTTGAAGTGTTGTGAGTATAAAAGTGAATTAAGAGAGAAAATGAGTGGGTGAAATAGTAAAGATTTTTTGCAATTTTAAAAAAGGTGAAACTTTTAACGAAACACCCGTTTTTGCAAAAAATGAAGCTATCAATCAATGAGACGGAGGGAGTATACATATAGACAGCTAAATTACTAGATTGACCATATAATTTTTTACCTTTATCTCAAATTACAATTTTTCTAGTTCTTGTTAAGTTCTAATGACACACGTTAAACTTATAATTATAATTATAGCATTTAATTTATTCATCAAATTTTTGTTACATATGAAAAAATATGAGAATACTCTTATATCTTTTTTAAATCTTTGTGATTCTAATATCTAAATTAATTTGTATACTTTATACAAATAGGTTAGGAAATAATTGTAAATATAGAATTAGATTTTGACTAATCGACTGACTTTTTTGTTTAGATATATTTTGTATATTTTAGGTAATTACTCAATTAAGGCAAGGACTCTTGCGTTGATAAGAAAAGAATAATCATTTTTGATAAGGAAGAGATTGGACGAATCCTTGTTGAACAATGATTGCTCTCACTATATAAAGAGTCCGCCCCACTCATTGTTTTATACAGATTTTCTAAGAGAGATATATAGCATAGATAATTCTTTGAGTGTTTTTCTTTGTTTCTTAAAGTTCAGAACTTGATACTTCAAGATTGCTTGTGTGTTTTATTGTTTTTAGGCTAGAGCATATTTGATCTTTTCGTAAGATAGCCTTTTCTTTTTATTATAAGTTTTTACTCTACAACTTGTTCTCAAACAAGGTTGTGGTTTTATGAAAAAGTTTCCAGCAAGAAGTTCTTGTTGAATTATTTATTATTTCTGTGCATTTAATTCTGTTCGAGTGAGTTATTTTATTGTCAAAGTTGTTTATACACTTATCAGGACAGTTGTGTGAACAACTGTACACACAAGTGACCACACAAGTGTGCACAGTACTAGCTACAATTCTTTCAATTGTTATCAGAGTCTTTTCTCGACTCAACTGAGATCGATCCTTAAAAGTTGCCATTATGAACTGTCATCATAGCCATAACAAACCCCCTACCCTAAATGGTTCAAAATATACCATTTGGAAGGCCAAAATGATTATGCATATTTAGTATCTTGGTCATCGTGATTGGGTTAGTCTTATCTGTGGCTATACTTCTCCCATGATTGAAATTTCCCCATCTACTTCAGTAGGTAATGAAAAAAAGGAAAAAATTTATGGTCCTAAGCCCATAGAAACTTGGAATAGTAAGGAAATTGCTTTAACAAACTTTAATGCCAAGGTCATGGGAGCAATCTCTGACCATGTGGATCCTCATATGTTTAGATTATTTTCTAATCAAACTGTTACCAAAGTTGCTTGAGACATTATCCAACTTTACTATGAAGGACCGACTAGTGTAAAACAAACTAAGCTAAGGACTTTAATGACTAAGTTTGAAACTTTAAGGATGAGAGAAAATGAAACTATAAAAGAGTACTCGGCCAAAATTTTGGACATCTCAAATGAGTCATTTGCCTTGGTTGAATTCATATCCAATGCAAGACTTGTAAGTAAAGTAATAAGAACTCTCCCTGAAAAGTTTAATATAACGATTTCTGTTATTGAGGAAACCCAAGATGTCAAAACTGTTGGACTTGATGAAGTCTTAGGAATTTTAACAAACTTTGAACTAAATCTTGGGATACAAGAGTCAAGCAAAGCAAATTCAATTGCTCTCGCGAGTGCTCTCAAGGTATCTCAGAATCTAGTTCAACTATCCAAAGATATTGATGAGTCAAACCTTAGAGAATATGAGTGTGCCTTGATTACTCAAAAAATCAACAGTATGTTGAAAAAGAAACGTTTTACAAAGTTTTTCAATTCGGCACCCTCAACTCCTTCCACGATTGAATCATTCAAGAAGGAAAATGTTACATTGAATCATTCAAGAAGGAAAATGTTACAAAGAAGCCTACATATGAAGGAAAAAGGTCCATTGATTCAATTCAATGCATAACTTGCAAAGGTTATGGACATTATGCAAATGAGTGTGCCAACACTTTTAAAAAGCGAGGAATGAGTTTCTCAGCGACTTTGAGTGATTCTGATAATTATGAGCAGTCTGCAAATCTGACTAAATGGTGTCCACCTCAGTTCACATTGTCTGATAGTGATTTGAATGTGGAAGATGTGCAATACTCTGATCGCACAACTTATCACACAACTGACTACACAACTGAGAACAGTGTGTATACTTGCTTGAATTCTTCAACTGCTGGTGAAACTAATAATGATACAATAGAAGAAGAGTGTGCTACCAATGAGGACTTGCACAATACCTATATTGAGCTCCACACCGAATGGGCCAAGCGCATGGAGCAACTAGAGCTGTCAAAATCGAGCCCGACCCATAGGCCCAGTCCAGCCCGCCCGATTTTTTAAGGGCTTGGGCCTCAAATTAGAAGGCCCAAAAAAACTGGGCCTCTTTGGCCCGGCCTGGTAGGCCAGTGGGTTCATGCGGCCCGAACATGAAAAGCCCGAAAAAGCCTGATGAAACAGTTGACAATCAACGAGTACAGATAAGGGAAAGAAGACCAGGAATTTACTGGACAATGCTAGTAATCTACTTACTAATTTCTTAAGCGGTGGGAATTTAGGAAATATGCCTATTGCAGAAGGTGCTGTTAGTGATTTGTTCGGCCGCCCTCTTTTCTTCTCTTAGTATGAGTGGTTCATAGAGAAACTTTCCTTCTGCTTAAGTCCTTTTCTTTAACACCCCCCAACAACATTCTCTCCCTTTTAGCATTTTGGTCCAGAAATGATTGTTTTTTTTTGAAAAAAAAAGGAAAACAAAAAGGATTGAAGTTTAGAATATTTCATTTTTAGCAGGATAGTTCAGACATAAAAACCAGTTTCATTTATCAAATAATATACATAACCACAAACACAATACAGTCATAGTGAGATATACGATAATTTTTGCTGCACTACAAGAGTTCACGTTAGATAAGTAAGTAGGTAGGAAATAGCCTTGGATATGACCATTAAAACCAAATGTTTATTCTATCCAGCTTATTTTATTAGTTAATTTTTGAGTTTTTTGAATAAAAAAATAGTTAATTTTTTGGCCCATAGACCCGAAGGCTTGATGTCCACATGGGCCGGACTTGACTTTTACTAGGCCCGCTAATATTTAGGCCCGGTCTGGCCCGACCCGTTATTAAGTGAAGCCCGGTGGGCTTCGCTCGGCCCGGCCCATTTGACAGCTCTAGGAGCAACTCAAGGTATTCAAACAGGTAAATGAGAAACTAACTGCAGAAAATCTCAAACTGAAATCTGAAGATGTAAGTCTGTCAAAAGAAAGTGATTCTCAAAAGTACTCCATAGCTAAGTTAGAAGTTTTACTCACAAAAAAAGATATTGAATGTGAAAAATACAAAACAAATCTTGATAAATAAACAGAAACTCTAACAAAGCTGAACAAAGCTAAAGCTAAGTTGGAAGAGGTTTTGAAAGTGGGAAAATCAAGAATTGGCTATGGAGACTATGTTTTTCTGAAAGAAGGAGAAATCACTTCAAAAATTCAAAAAGTTAAAACTATCTCCTCTGTTAAGCCTGAATCTACTGTTTAAAGCAGAAAATACAGGAATAGGAGGTATGTATGTCATCATTGTTTTGCTCTAGGTCATATTCGACCATATTGTTACAAATTGAAACAGGAACTTGGTTTTAAAAATATGAGTGGACACTTGGGCAGACAGTTGTGTGCACAACTGAACACACAAATATACAAACAACCCAAGGTTGGAACAAGAACTACATGGGTAAGGAAGGAAACCATGAATTGTCAGGTGGCCTTCACTTCTCGTAAGAGTAGTGTTGAAGGATCCTGGTATTTTAACAGTGGCTCTTTTGGCCACATGACTGGGTCACGTGAAAACTTCAACGACTCGCACCATTCAAAGGTGGGAAAGTCAACTTTGGTAGATGAGCCCAAGGAAAAATCATTGGAAAAGGTACGTTGAATGTATCAGGTTTGCCTAAGTTACACAATGTCCTGCATGTTGATGGACTTAAGGCAAATCTGTTAAGCATAAGTCAACTGTGTGATGATGACTTATTTGTCAAATTTGACAAGTCCAAATGTGAAGTATTTGATAATGACAATGTGTGTGTTTTAACTGGTGTTCGATCCTATGATAACTGCTAGAAAGTTGGAAATAACTTGTCCTATCTTTCCACTAAAATGGATGAGGCTACAATCTGGCACCAAAAGCTTGGTCATGCTAGAGAAAGAAAAATTAGTGAGTTAATTAAATTTGGGGCTGCGAAGGATTTTCCTAAACTAGACTTGAAGAAATTAAGTGTGTGTGGGTCTTGTCAAAAAGGGAAACAAACCAAATCGAGTTATAAAAAGGTTCAGAATTGTGGAACCTAAAGGTGTCTTGATTGATCCATACTGACCTAATGTGTCCTATAGTGGGAAGTATGTCTCTAAAAAAATACTGTTTTGTGTGTGTGGACGATTTTTCTAGATATACATGGGTAATTTTTTAAGGGAAAAGTCCAACCAAAATTTGGTACAAAAAGGTCAAAAACTTATATGGTCTAAAAGCTGTTAGAGTCAGGTCTGACCACAGCACTGATTCTGAAAATTCCACTTTTCATCATTTTGCGATTCAAAGGGGATAACTCATGAGTTCTCAACCCCTAAAATCCCTCAACAAAATGGGGTAGCGGAAAGGAAAAATCGCATATTACAAGAGATGGTTAGAGTAATGTTAAATCTATCCAAAAAGTTTTGGGCAGAAGCTGTGAACACAACATGTCATGTGAGAAGTCGTGTCTTTCTAGGAATTGGAAGTACCATGACTCCATATGAAATCTTACTTGGAAAGAAACCCATAGTCCAATACTTTCATGTTTTTGGGTGAATATGATACATCTTGAATGACCGAGAGTATCTATCCAAATTTGATTCCAAAAGTGACAAAGCCAACTTAATTGGTTACTCAACTAACAGTAGCGCTTATAGAGTTTATAGTCTTAAAACCAAAACTATCATGGAATCCATAAATGTTGTTTTTGATAATGCTACTGATCTTAATGTCAAAACAGTTGAGGATGATGTTACATGTTGTACTTGGGTACCATAACCAGTTAATGACGAATCTAAACCAAACAATGTAAATGAATCTGTGAAACAACCATAAGTGTAGACAGTTGTGCAACAAGTTATTCAAACAACTGACAACACAAATGGTCAAACAACTAAAGATCAATGTTCAGATTCTGAAACTGATGAAAGAGAAGTAAGCAGAGAAAGGGACATTCCTTTCAAAATACAAGGTAATCATCCCACTTCCCAGGTCATAGGGGAAGTTGATGAAGGCATGAAAATAAGAGGAAAGAAGATATACTACCATGACCTCGCAGGTTTGGTATGTGTACAATATGTGTACCATTAGGTAAACTCTTGTTGTTTTATTGCTAATTATGAGCCAAAAAATGTAATGGAAGCCTTGAAAGATGAAAATTGGATTAATGCCATGCAAGAGGAGTTAATCCAGTTTGACAAAAATGACGTATGATTCTTAGTTCCTAGGCCTTCTCATGTCAATGTGATTGAGACCAAATGGATCTTTAAAAATAAATATGATGAACAAGGCAATATAGCAAGGAACAAAGCACGTTTGGTGGCTCAGAGCTACACTCAAATGGAAGGGGTGGATTTTGATGAAATGTTTGCCCCCGTAGCCTGCATTGAGTCAATCAAATTGTTGTTAGCTATTCCATGCTACTTAAAATCACTCTACATCAGATTAATTTAAAGAGTGCATTCATAAATGGTTTTTTAAATGAGGAAGCTTTTGTTGATCAATCTAAAGGATTTGAGGACCCCTCTGAGCCAAATCATGTGTATAAGTTGAAAAAGACACTCTATGGTATTAAACAAGCCCCACGAGCTTGGTATGGGTGATTGACAGAGCACCTAATTTAACTTGGATTTAACAGAGGAGAGGTTGATAAGACTTTATTTGTTTTAAAAAACAAAAAGGGCATACTTGTTGCTCAATTCTATATGGATGACATAGTTTTTGGTTCTACTTCTAATGACTTACTTGAAATGTTTGTTAAAAGTATGTCATCCACATTTGAAATGAGTATGGTTGGGGAACTGAAATTCTTTCTTGGTCTACAAATTGTTCAAACCAAAAAGGGAATGTCAGTTTCACAATCCAAGTCTACAAATTGAAAACTCCTATGGGATTATCTCAAAAGCTTTGTAAAGATGAGGAAGGTGAAAGTATTGATCACACCCTCTATAGGAGTATGATAGTGAGCTTACTGTATCTTACGGCTAGCAGACCTGATAAATGTTCAGTGTGTGCTTATGTGCTATGTATCAAGCTAACCCCAAAGTATCCCACTTAAAAGTTGTGAAAATAATTATCAGATATGTTGGGGGTACCACTCACTTGGGGTTAAGCTATACTAGAGATACCAACACAAACTTGGTGGGATTTAGTGATTCTGACTGGGCTGGGAATACGGATGATAGAAAGAGCACCACTGGAGGGTGTTTATATTTATGGAATAATCTAGTGTATTGGCTTAGTAAGAAACAAAACTGTGTTTCTTTATCTACTGCTGAATCTGAATATATGATAGTAGGTAGTTGTTGTACCCAACTGTTGTGGATGAACCAAATGATATATGTTTATGGATTGAAAAGTGAAACACTAACCGTATTTTGTGATAACATGAGTGCCAAGGATATTGCTAAAAATCCTGTACAACACTCCCTTACAAAGCAAATAGATATTAGGCACCACTTTATAAGAGATTTTGTTGAACAAAGAATCATTACCCTAAAACATATTGGAACAACAGATCAACTTGCGGATATCTTTACTAAGGCTTTGGATTTTGAGAGATTTTCTTCCCTTAAAAAATCTCTCGGGTTGTGTGAACACAGATGACCGCATAACTGTGCAGATAACTGTCTACATCTCTATATAATTGAATATTACAGAAAACACTAAAAGAAAAAAATGGTTTCCTGCATTCATGCATTGCACGATTATCTCTTGTGATCACTTGACTATTTTTCATTATTGACACTATTTGACTCTTGAATGTGAGATCCCTCCTAAGTTGGTGATATAATCCCCATGTTAAAACTTCTTTGTGATATCTATTATGGAGTGGGTGTCTAATCTAAGGTCACCGAGAAAAACAAGCTGCCTCCACTTGTTTTGAAGCTTACACTCATGTGCTCAATGCCAATGACTTATTGTTGGATCACTTGGGAAAAAAATTTGGGCAAGTACTATGGTGTGAGAGTGTAAAGCTTCTTCTCAATGACTGAGTCAATGCCAAATTTGGAGACATTCTAGAGGCTACATGATCGAGGGTTATGTCATTGTAGGTCAAATTATGTCAATATGTGGTTTAGTCATACCATGTTACAATTTATTGAGATTAAATCTTCACTGTGTGTGCATTGTTTCTCATAATAGGCATGTTGTGAAAATTAGATAATTCAAAAATCTTGGTAAAAATATGATCAAATTTTTGTTGTTACTAATGATTTTTGGCTTACTGTTTCTACTGTGTTCAATAATAATTTTATGATGAGGTGTTTAAGAACTCTATAGTCAAAGGATACTACGGTGGGATGTTGATCGATCAAGGATAAACTTCTTTTTGGATAAGGAAAACAAATCTTATCACAAAATATGGTAAGGATTCAAGATTTCAATCCCCAAACCGTTATGATGAAGGAATTTCGAAAGATAAACAACACACCATCACACAAATCCTTCTCCTTCTCCTATTCCAAGTTCCAAGGCAAGTAATGATCATTCTTCAATGTTGTGTTATAAGTTTCACAAACAAGTCTTGTCACAACTCACATCACAACTCTCCTCACAACTCTCATTATTCCTATCTGCTGCTTTCTGTCTTCTCTGTCTCTATACTAACCAGTACAGATAAAAATCCATGGCCTCTACGTCTTCTTTCTCAGCTCCGGTGACCTCCAGCTAGAGCTGTAAAAATTATCCCGGCCCATAGGCCCGGTCACCCCCTTTTTATAAGACTGGGCCTCAAATTAGAAGGCCCAAAAAAAACTGGGCCACTTTGGCCCGGCCCGGTAGGCCCGTGGGTTCATGCGGCCCGAACATGAAAAGCCCGAAAAAGGCCGGCCTGGCCCGATGAAGCAATTGACAATCAACGAGTACAGATGAGGGAAAGAAGAGCAGGAATTTACTGGACAATTATAGCAATCTACTTACTAATTTGTTAAGCGGTGGGAATTTAGGAAATATGCCTATTGCAGAAGGTGCTGTTAGTGATTTGTTCGGCCGCCCTCTTTTCTTCTCTTTGAATGACTGGTTCATAGAGGTACTTTCCTTCTTCTTAAGTCCTTTTCTTTAACACCCCCCAACAACATTCTCTCCCTTTTAGCATTTTGGTCCAGAAATGATTGTTTTTTCTAAAAAAAAGGAAAACAAAAAGGATTGAAGTTTAGAATATTTCGTTTTTAGTAAGATAGTTCTGACATAAAAACCAGTTTCATTTATCAAATAAGATACATAACCACAAACACAATACAGTCATTGTGAGATATACGATAATTTTTGCTGCACTACAAGAGTTCACGTTAGATAAGTAAGTATGTAGGAATAGCCTTGGATATGACCATTAAAACCAAATGTTTATTCTATCCAGCTTATTTTATTAGTTAATTTTTGAGTTTTTTGAATAAAAAAAATAGTTATTTTTTTGGCCCATAGGCCCGAAGGTCCGATGTCCACATGGGTCGGACTTGACTTTTACTAGGCCTGCTAATGTTTTCGCCCAGCCCGGCCCGTCATTAAGTGAAGCCCGGTGGGCTCGGGCCGGGCTGGCCAGGCATGACCCGTTTGACAGCTCTACCTCCAGCTGCAATGCTATTATTGCAGATTTGATAAACGAGCCTCAATACGTTCCTCCGATGGACGTAAGCTCCCTTGGTCAGCAAAATATGGCAATTGATGTGGATAATCAGAATGTCCTAGAAGTTGTGCATGCTGTTCGTTAACCTCTAGTACCAGGGAATCGAAGGTCCAACCAGCTAATTGATTCCGGTAAATCAATCATCTTTAGAGGCTCTGGAACCACCGCTTTTCCAAAGAAAACATCCAAGGACTCTACCTCCAAAGCAAAGAAACCCACCGGTGCAAGGCAGAAGCTTATCCTCCATGACTCCTTTGATGAAGAGGAAACCCCAGTACAGGAGCCATCACCAATGGTAGGATGCAACGAGGATGACCTACCCATAGTCACCTTGATCAAGGCAAAAACTCTGGTGAAAAAGGCATCTCCGGCGAGGGTTCATGCAACTACTTCTGTCAAAATTCAGGGGAAGAGTAGCTACAAAATAAAAACCAGAAGCTCAACGAGAAAGGAAGCTGCTCCGGCAATTGTTGAATAAGGATCATCATCACAGTTTGATGATTCAAGTGATGAATCTGCCTCACTAGGCACATAAGACACCTTGAGCGACACTGAGATTCACAGAAAGAAAAAGCATGGTAAGTATTCTCTATTCATCCCAAAATCTCAGCTGCGCTCATAGTTGTTCAAACAACTGCTCAGACAAGTGGCAGTTCATCTAAATCCGTCTCCTGGTCACTTAAGTGTTATGTTCGTGTTTCATCATCCCCATACATCCTAAGTCTGAAACACAATTCTCTCTTCTTTACCCATGAGGTTGAAACTCATTTTTCTACAAATTTTCATCGAGTTTTTGTGGTAAAAAAGAAAAGGAATTTGGGGGTATTTGAAAAACTAGGTTCGGTAAAAAAATTTCTCTGGTAGGGGTCTGGACATTTCCTTAGATTTCCCCATCCCCTACTCTAGGTCGTTGGTTCTTGAATTCTTTGCAAATCTCAGTCGAGATATAGGGTGTTCGGGGTTGAAAATCCACAGCAACATGTTACATCTTGACACCTCATCTTGTGGTAACAACTTGGTGTGATGATGTGTATCCCGATTTTTTCTGGTCGCCCGACAAAACTTTTGTTTGTTTTTGGAAGTTTTAAAAAAATCTTTATCGGACTTTGAAAAATCATTTCGGAGTCGCCACGCCGTTTTTAGTCTAAGGGCCAAAACTTTGAAAAATACCCTATATTAGAGAAAGTGAGTTCGGAGGTCACGTTACACTCCGGGAAGAACGTTGGTGTTCACCCGGAATGCCTTGTACAACGAGTCTTCCTCACTTGAAACCTTTTGTGTGTGTGTGTATGTACTTAAAAGAACTTTTCTGAAAATAACTAAAATTCTAGGGAATGAACTGAAAAACAGTTTAATAACAGTGATTAAACTGAAAATAACAGAAAATTGAGGAACTGTTTGCAGATGACAATGTCATCCGCGTGGGCAAGACTGCAGTGCAACCTCATCCGCGCGGATAGCCATGCAATGTCAATATTTTTGTAATTTCCAGAAAGTTAACTGGATTTGCAGGACTTAACTGGAAAGATAGGAAGTAAAGGGGGATTTGGATTTTGGCATCCATGCTTGTCCTCTCTTTTCCTAGACTTTGATTAGTGGTCATAAGTGATGAATCCACTTAATCAAGTCATCTCGGGGGGTACGTTAGGACTTTGTGAGCATTTCATTTGCTAGGGGAAAAGGGGAATTTGACATGAAAGTAAATTGACAAGAGAGTTAGGTCAAGAAGTATCAACTTTAGAAGAAGATCTCTAAGGTGGTCATAAGATGACCATCCATGAGATCTATACTCAAGTGTTTCTCCTACATCTTGTGTGACCTATTTTGTAAGTCTAGATGATGTTCATCCAAGGAAAATGTTCCAAAGTGAGCATCTTAGACTAGGGAGGGGGATTTGCAAGGATATAAATTATGTGGACCATTTGAAATGATCATCTATGGAGATTGACTCCAAGATGACCATATTTAGGTCAAGAAAGTAAGTAAAGACTAGAAAATGTAAAGAGGCATGAAATTAGCAAATATGGACCATTTGAAGTGGCCATCCATGGAGATGGACTCCAAGATGACCATCTTCTAGGTCAAGCAAGCAAATTCCAAATAATGTAAAAGGGGAGTGGGGAATGACATGAAAATAAAAGAAAATGTGGATCATCTTAGAAGATCATCCATGGAAATGGATTCCATGGAGATCCTCTTAGATCCTTGGGACAAGAGGGAAAGGGGGATGAGCAAGTAAGTAACTAGACAAGGCTACATCATTTGTATATGAAATACATGCATGGATGAAGGAGATTTGAGTAAAGGAGGTGAGGGTTTACCAATTGTTTCTTGGTTGGTTGTTTAGGGTTTGAGAGATTTCAAGGCTTGAGAGTAGTTTGAGATGGATTTTAGGTTGGATTTGGTGTTGGATTTTGAATTTGGAAGGTGTAAATGGCTATTTGGGAATGGATTTTGACAGCATAACAGTAGGTTTTCGTATTTTTTTGGGTGTTTTCTCTCTTGTTAATCTGAGGGAGAAGGGCTGTATTTATAGATTGTCTGGATGACAATCTTATCCCCGTGGACAAGATTGTAGGTGCAATCTTGTCTGCGCGGATGACCCCAGCAGCGTGCCTGATCTGTGCAGAAAAGCAGTTTTGACATTTTGCTCTTGGTCAATATTCCCTTTTTATTGGAAATGACAAATTTCCAGCGAGGTATATGTCCATTCTTTTATTCCTAAGAGGTACTTCCTCATTCAAATTGTCAAAATAATGTCCAAAATGCCCCTAAATGATCATAAATCATTAATTTGGGCTGACGGAACATTAACGACCCAGATTGGGGTACTTACAGTAGCCCCTCGGCGATGGTACTTCCAGGGGAAGTGGGGTCATCGACAAAGTGAGGATCCCAATCTGGCAAACGTTGCCGAGATGGGCGAGGAGGTGACCGAGGGGGCCGAATGGCTGGACCCTTAACGAAAGGATTCCTATGAATCCCATGTGGGAATCAAGCCGGTAGTAGTTCAGGTCTTGCGGGGGAAAGGAGCGGTCAAACGAATGGACCTCCCACCGCATTTTTGTTGTCGAAGGTAGACTCGACTAACGAAGGCGTTGTCAAAGACTGACTCAACTTAGCGGAGGCGTTGCCGAAGACAGACTCGACTTAGTGGAGGCATTTCCGAAGACAGACTCGACCTACGGAAGCGTTGCCGAAGACTGACTTGACTTAGCGGAGGCATTACCGAAGACTGATTCGACTTAGCGAAGGCATTGCCGAAGACTGACTCGACCTAGCGGAAGCGATGCCGAAGGATGACTCGACTTAGCAGAGGCATCTATACCTAGATTGAGACTCAGTTCAGGAGTATGAACCTAGATTGGGACTTAGTTCAGGAGTATGAACTTAAGTCGAGGTTCGGTTTAGGAGTATGAACCTAGATTGAGACTTAGTTCAGGAGTATGAACTTAAGTCGAGGTTCGGTTCAGAAGTATGAACCTAGATTGGGACTTAGTTCAGGAGTATGAACTTAAGTCGAGGTTCGGTTCAAGAGTATGGACCTAGATTGGGACTTAGTTCAGGATTATGAACTTAAGTCGAGGTTCGGTTCAGGAGTATGAGCCTAGATTGGGACTTAGTTCAGGAGTATGAACTTAAGTCGAGGTTCGGTTCAGGAGTATGAACCTAGATTGGGACTTAGTTCAGGAGTATGAACTTAAGTCGAGGTTCGGTTCAGGAGTATGAACCTAGATTGGGCCTTAGTTCAGGAGTATGAACTTAAGTCGAGGTTCGGTTCAAGAGTATGAACCTAGATTGGGACTTAGTTCAGGATTATGAACTTAAGTTGAGGTTCGGTTCAGGAGTATGAGCCTAGATTGGGTTAGTTCAGGAGTATGAACTTAAGTCGAGGTTCGATTCAGGAGTATGAGCCTAGATTAGGCTTTGTACCTGAGGGAGACTATTTAAAGGCATTCTTGCGGGGGAAGATTCGGGATGATGATAATTGCCGGGGTTTAAACGCTGGGATATGCGTTCTTGGTACGGGCTTACAATGATGGTCGGGTTTGAAAACGAGGAAGGGAATGGGCTTCCGTTACGTTTTCGTTAAAAGACGAGCTTACGATGATGGTCGGGGTTGAAAACGGGGAAGGGAATGGACTTCCGTTAAGTTTTCGTTAAAGGACGGGCTTACGATGACGGACGGGGTTGAAAACTAGGAAGGGAATGGACTTCCGTTAGGTTTTCGTTAAATGAACGGGCTTACGATGACGGCCGGGGTTGAAAACGAGGAAGGGAATGGACTTCCGTTAGGTTTTTGTTAAAGGCGGGCTTACGATGACGGTCGGGGTTGAAAACGAGGAAGGGAATGGACTTTCGTTAGGTTTTCGTTAAATGAACGGGCTTACGATGACGACAGGGTTTGAAAACGAGGAAGTGAATGGACTTCCGTTAGGTTTTCGTTAAAGGAAGGGCTTACGATGATGGCCGGGGTTGAAAACGAGGAAGGGAATGGACTTCCGTTAGGTTTTCGTTAAATGAACGGGCTTACAATGACGGCCAGGGTTGAAAACTAGGAAGGGAATGGACTTCCGTTAGGTTTTCGTTAAACTGGGGGTCTGAATGCAGAAGACCAGAAATTAAAGGGGCAAAACAGGAATTTCGCCCTGCAATCTCATCCGCGCGGGCCAGATCAGCAGGGCGAAATATTTAAAACAGACAGGCCCCGTGTCTGTCTTCTTCACTTCCAAAAAAACCAGTCGAGACCAGAGAGAGAAAAGGGAGAGAGAAAATGCCATTGTTGCCCAAAATCTCCACGAAAACCTTCAAAATCAAGGCTATGGAGCAAAGAGGAGGAGCTCTTGGAGTCCGTCGAGGTCGGGTGAGTCGGGAGGCGGCGGAGAGGAGGCTTGAGTTGGTGAGAATGCACCGCCATTACACGCTCTCACAATCGATGAATGAGGAGTTCTATCCGGATATGTGGCAACATTGGGCCACCGACGAGGATCTCCTCATGATATGATACTCAATTTTGGTTATTTTGTTGATTTTTTGTCAAAATTGGTATATGTTAGACTTAGGGCTTGTATTGTCAAAATTGGGGCTTTTGTGTATTTTGCCATGGAAACTTGAAATTGGTGATGCATGTGTTTAATTGAAGTTATGGTTAGAAAGAATATGCAATTTGTTTATGAAGAACATTGGTAGTTTGCACAATGTAAAAAACAAAGTGGATGCAAATTTGTCGAATTTGGGACGGACTCTTGCATAAGAGATTTTTGCGGTGAAAATTTGCTTTTGTGAATGCACGCTTGATAACATGATGCACGAATGTGAGAAAAGATGCATGCTATATAAGGATGCACAAATTTGCCGAATTTGGAACGGACTCTTGTATAAGAGATTTTGAATGAAAATTGTGTTTTGTAAAATGAACACAAATTTGCCGAATTCGGAACTGACTCTTGTATAAGAGATTTTGAATGAAAATTGTGTTTTGTAAAATGAACACAAATTTGTCGAATTTGGAACGGATTCTTGTATAAGAGATTTTGAATGAAAATTGCGTTTTGTAAAATGAACACAAATTTGCCGAATTTGGAACGGACTCTTGTATAAGAGATTTTGAATGAAAATTGCGTGTGAGAAAAGAATGTGTGTAGGAAAATGTGTCCGAAAATGAGACGGAGTTTATTTTCTTTCTTTCCTGTTTTTTTTGTTGTTCATATCACATTGGCAATTTTGATGACATATTTGTGTTGTGTGTATTTTCAGGAGGGAGGTGATGTCATCCAACGCAAGTTGGATAAGCTGAAGACGCGGGGTCCGTGGAGGCAGTTGTCAGGCTTTGGGATGCTCTGCCCACAGCTGGCAGGGTGGGCTATCAGAGTCCTCGTCAGCTTGTGGTGGCTTCTAAGCTTTATGGCTTTGTTGAGGGCCTGAGAGGAGTGGCTGGGCTACATAAGAGCAAGGGGCTCCTTTTGGCACTGGTGGAGCACTGGTGGGATGTTACCCACACTTTTCACTTCTTCTGGGGGGAGGCTACCGTGACCCCTACTGATTATGCCGCTATTACTGGCCTGTCCTTTAAGGGGCTCAGCTTGGAGTGGCACGACGGGTATACGGACGCGAAGCTGATGAATCTGCTGGGGATTGTCATCGTGCTGCGGAAGGGGATGGGCATGGAGTATGCCGTGACTGAGGCTAAGTTGGCTGAGAGCATAGCACGGTACGAGAGAGGGGACCAGACCATCACAGCAGAGCAGATCGCTCGATGCTTCTTATGGTTTTCCCTTTCCAGAACTTTGTTCGGGCATGCTGAGGGTACGCCTATGTTCGCTTTGCTGGGGTCTTTGGCGGACATAGACAGGATAGATGAGTACACCTGGGGAGAGGCGGGCTTGGCGGAGTTATACTTTGCTTTGGACAGATACAGCAGGAAGGCGTCCACCTCCCTGACCTGCTTTGAGTTCCAACTAGAGGTACACTCTCTTTCTTTTCCTTTATCCTTCGTACATATTGTGTATGCACTTTTGGTTTTTGATGGGTTTCCTATGTTGGATGCAGGTTTGGGCCTTGGAGATTTTTGTCTGCGCCTTGTGGAACCATGTCCAGGGGAGGCTTTTGCATACCCGGCGATGCTTTGGTGGATGAAGGACGCCTGGGTGAAGAGGAATAGCCAGACTAGGATAAAGATGCGGTACTGTGACACGGTGCCGTTTTTAAGGGCGAAGACTAGTGATAGGGTTAATTTTTACCCTTGGGGTCGGTTCGAGGTGGACCAGCTAGGTGGCGCTGAGCGCAGGACGAGCCAGAGGTGGATCCTGCGGGGACTCACCTGCGATATTTACTATTTTGGGGAGAGGGTGACAAGGCAGCATGGTCTGGGATTGGCTGCTTTGGCCGAGCCTCCCGACATGCTTTGTTTCCCGAAAGGGTCATCGAATTGGGGCCCAGTTCGGAGGTGGGCGGCCCACAGAGTACGTTACTCAGGAGCCCTATCAGGCGTTCGTGGTAAGTAGGCTGAGGATGCCTCAGGTGCTGGCGAGGGAGGGGGATTCGTTAGTGAGGAATCCTCGGGCGGACTTTTCGTATACCCAGGATGGGGTTAGGATGAGGGCGCAGATACCCCTCCCAGCGGTGACGCCGTGAGCTTTCCGGCCTTGACCGAATGCTCAGGTATGTGCTGATCGCGTTCTGGTTGTTTTGGGCTTTATACTTCTTTCGTCATTGCTTCAACTGTTTTTTAATGCTTCTGTTTCTTTCTTTGCAGTACTCGTCCCGGGTTATGGATCGAATTTTGCGCCAGGTTATCGGGGCGAAGAGGTTTATTCGCAACCTCGTGACGAAGGGGAATGCTTGAGGCTCGGAGAGGGCAACGCGGCTGGGATCTAGTGCCTCTATGCGGGAGAGGTCAGCCATTCCTACCAGCGAGACTATGCCAGGCAGGAGATCTATGGAGACTCCTCGCGTTCAGCCTAGGGGGTCGACGGACGTTTCCCCTTCTAGCTATATGGACAGGAGCGTGGAGCTTTCCCGAGATCATATCATCTTCGGAGGCATGGAGGGACCAGGCTTCGTACAGGGCAGAACCGGTGAGGGCTCCTCTAGCAGGGCCAACTCATCGTGGCGACTCTGGAGCCATTCAACTTCGTTGATCTGATTTTCCAGCAACATGCGGAGCGAGGGAATTTCTAATTTGATTGGGAGCACGGCCTCCATTCCGTAAGTGAGGGCAAATGGTGTTTCCCCTGTGGTAATTCTGACAGATGTCCTGTATCCCTAGAGGGCAAGGTGGAGCTTGTCTGGCCAATCTCTGCCTCAGATGACCATCTTTCTGATGATGTTTTCTAGAGTCTTATTTGCCGCTTCAACAGCACCGTTGGTTTGAGGCCGATAAGGGGATGACTTGTGACGAGTTATTTTGAATTCTGTCAACAATCTGTCGCATTCTCCCTCGAAATGAGAACCATTGTCGAAAATCACCTCAGCTGGCAATCCATATCTGCACATGATGTTTTCTTTGATAAAGAGGGCTACCTTCTTGGAATTGAGGACTTTGTAAGACTTGGCCTCGACCCATTTGGTGAAATAGTCTATGGCTACCAGGACGAACTCGTGACCGTTGCTTCCTGGTGGTGTAACTTTGCCGATGACATCGATTCCCCAGGTAACAAAAGGCCAAGGGGTTGTCATGCAATAGAGGTCGTGCGGAGGTAAATGGTTGAGATTTGAATAACGTTGACATTTGTCGTAGCTTCTCACGAACTGGAAGCAATCCGTCTCCATAGAGATCCAAAAATAGCCCATTCTCAGGATGACCAGCATTAAGGCTCGAGCATTCATGTGGGGGCTACAGGTACTGCCGTGTACTTCATTCATTAGCTCGGCAACCCTTTGTTTGCTGATACAGCGTAAGAGGGGACCTCGGTAGCGCCTTTTGTACAGCGTATCTCCCAGAAGGACGTAGTGGGAAGCCAGGCGTTTCAGAGCCATCATACCTTTTGCCTTGATCCCTTCTTTGTATTCACCATCTTCACTTTTGAAGGAGGCTTCACCGCTTTTTAAGTATTGGTAGATTTGAGCATACCACGGGTCGTCTACTGGTTCTCTCTCTGCTTCAATCTCAAAGCAGTAGGCTGGGTTTTCTCTTCTCCCAACCCTGAAGGGTTTGACTGATTTTCCTTCGGGTATTTCGACAAGGGAGGCTAGTGTTGCCAGGGCATCTGCGAACATGTTGTTGGGTTTTATGGGTCCATGCACAGCAGAATTAAGCATCAATTAACACAAAACCCAAGAGCCCTAAGATCCGTTCTATACAATTAAATTGAATTCCTATGAGATAGAAATTACCAACCTTAATTGCTTTCCGTTCTTGAGCTATCGAACAATTTATCAATGTGATTTTGAATCACAAACTTCGATCTTCAAAACTTGAATCTTCAGATTAGAAATCTAGGCCTTGATCTTCATACGAGCGAAGACCCTCTAGTAGTATCCACACCTTTGAATGAACCAAGAACGATTCTTGAGAATTGCTAGATTCTTAAACCTTAGAGAGAATATTGAGAAACCTTTTGTTGTGATTTTTCCTTAGAAAATTCGGCCAGGTTTCGGCTGTTCACTGACTCATATTTATACTACATTAGTATTAGAGTTTGTGCCCTAATCGTATTAGGAAACAAGCTGTAAACTGTCTCTGTGGCTTGATCTGTTGTGCGGCGACACTTGCCAGATGGCTAGTTCTGCGCGGCTGCTTAAGCCATGTCAGGAACTCTCAATTATCTTCCTTTGGTTTAACCAATTCATTCAAATTGTGTGTGACCGAATATGATTATATTATGTTGGAAATGAGCCCGATCATATCGACCCTCATAAAGCATAAGCGGACTCTAGCAAGCCATTATGTCTACCCAATTAATATAACGTAAGAGTCACGTTTCCAATGGTATACTTCCATTTCTCCCTTTGTCTCACGATGTTATATTGAACACAAGTCATGGTCTGCGTCAACTTGTATTTGTTCAATGCTTTCTCGATACTGAGTATAATGATAATCCAATCACATTGGGGTATAGCCGTACACTTTCATCATTATCACTTGATGGAGAAAAATCCCTCTAGTAATAAAAACCGAGCAAGTGAGTCACTACCGGTGTAGCAGTATGCACGAGCAGGGGTCGAACCACAGAGACTCGTTAGTAAACAAATAAAATAAAAGCAGTGAATATAGTAACCACATATTTTTGATTGAAAACAGAAAATTAATTCTAAAACAGAATGCAAAAGATTAAAGCTACAGAAACAATTTAAAAGTAAAGAATTAACTCAGATCAACAACGGAGATTCACGGATTGGATTCACAATTACTTTCACTTTATGCTATTTTTATTGCTAAAAACATTAATCTCAATCTAGGATTCATTCACAACAGTAAGGATTGGGACGGTGTGGTGCCCGAAATGCAACCCTTTTAATTGTTATCAGGCTGCGTTTTCTATTACGGCCTCACAACAATCAAACAATTATTCAGCCCTTTAGAATATAGGAATCTAAACCCTTTTGATTTCTATAACGGCCTCAATTAGATCTAATCTTCAAAACAGTGTTCAATTATATCAATCCCCAATTTAATGGCGCAATCGATACCCAAATAATTAAAAGGCCAAAGTCATATTAACATGAAATTGAAACCTTAAAACTTTTAACGATTAATACTTTGAAGAACTAGAAAGAGATCGAATTGGAAGAATTAAATCGTTAGCATAAAGATTCAGTAATCGTTACAACCAATCCGCAAATCTAAACGATTTAGCTACTACGAGACATAATAAAACTAGCAATAATCATAAAATAAAAGAACATCAAAACCTGAATAATCTTTGAAGAACGAAGAATCCTTCTAAGGAAAAACTCAAAAACTAAAACAAAAGATATATCAAAAGATGTTTCTCAAAAGTGTGCTGCTGAAGTATATATACTAGGGCGAAATCCATAGACAAAAACGTGAGAAAAGTCGAGAACGCCCTTCATTAGTTGCTGAAAACTGCTGCTGAAAATGGGCTCAGCGCGGCCGCCCAGAAGATGTGCGTGCTCGCGCTGGTTGGCAGAAAGTTTGGTTCTATTTTCTTCATTTGAGCGCGGCCGCTCTGGAGATTGGCACGTCCGCGCTGGAGGCCAGTTCCTGGAGCTCGAATCTGTTTCTCTCTTTTCCTGCTCCGCTCCGCTCCAACTTGATTTCTCGCACTTTTTCTTGACAAAACTCACACTTAATCATCTCTTTACCCTGTACTCATAAAATATTCAACAACCACATTAAAACAACATAAAACCCGAGATTTTGAGCCTAAAATAGGTTCGTAAACATGTAAAATGGGTGTGTAAAAACACATCCATCATCACTCATCGAGGGGCCCAAGCAAAACATCTCTCTTTCGAGGGACAAATTCCATCTTGACTTATCATCCTTCCCATCATGAATCCGATCATGCCAAAGATAGACTTTATAAATATAGTGTTAAGATATCGTTTGACTAAAATCAAACATAACTTTCATCATATGTAAGGTCATGATAATCTCAGGTCTAGGGACTAAATGAAGCGACCATATGAGATTTAATTATGACATTTGACCATGACATAAATCTCATACGGGTCAAGTCCAGTCAATTGTTCACTAACACGTACCCATAATTTCAATGTGCATCTCTATGCATATAATCATCATATGATTATCCATTAACAATTATACTAATTATTCACTTAATAATTAGGGACGGAGATTATTACAATAAATATGCAAAATATATAATAATCAAATAATAAACTTAAACGATAAAGATGATACATAATGGTTTTAAGTTAAACATAATTAAAGCCTAGGGCATTACACCAACAATCTCCCACTTGCACTAGGCTCTATTTATGTATCGAATACTCATGGACCTATCATGACCATCATGCTTCTGCCTGTGCGAGGGTCTTTGTAAGTGAATCCCTAATGTCATCATCGGTTGATACTTTGCATATCTTAACGTCTTCTCATTCTTTATGAATTCTCGAAAAATGTCTAAGTATGTTTTTGAATCACCGTTGTGACCTTGGTTCCATTGTTTGCACAAATGATACCATATTTATCACAACAAAGTTCACCGATTAGTAATACTTGGAACATTTCCAAAATACTAAATGAACTTTTGATTCGAAATGCCTCTTTTTAGTTACATCATATGTTGCTAAAATTTGGCCTTAGTAGTAGAATCGGCTATGATTTTCTACTTGGAACTCTTCCAATTAAAATCGCACTTCTTATAAACATAAACACAAATCTTAATTGCGATTTTAAATTAACTTTGTCAGTTTGGAAGCTAGAATCTATGTAACCCTTACAACAAGATTAACTTCCAACCTTTCAAATACCAAGAACGTATCCTTAGTTCTTCTTAAGTACTTAAGGATTGTCTTAACTACCATCCATTGGTTATCAACAGGATCAGATTAGTATCGACTCGTCATGCTCAAAGCATATGAGACGTCGGGTATAGTCCAAATCATGGCATACATGACAGATCCTAATGCCGGAGCATATGGAACTTCATTCATTCCCTTTTGCTCACCAGTTGTCATAAGACAATGAGTATTGCTAAGAGTAACACCATGACCTATTGACAAGTTACCTTTCTTAGACTCTTCTAAGAACCTTATCAATGTGAGTATTTTGACTCAAACCAATTTATCCCTTTTAGATCTATCTCTATAGATCTTAATACCAAGGATGTAAGTGGCTTTACCCATATCTTTGATTGAGAAATCTTTCCTTGACCAAGACTTGACAGTCTTAAGTGTCGGAACTTTGTTTTTCCAATGAGTAAGATATCATTGTAATAAGACAATAGAAATAATACTACGCTCCCACTGAATTTCATGCATACACAAGATTCATCTTCGTACTAGATGAAGTCAAACTCTTTGACTGATTCATCAAAATAAAGATTCCAATTCCTTGAAGCTTGCTTCATCCCATCTCATGGATCTTTGCAACATGCATACTTTATTAAAATTTCTTGGATCGACAAAATTTTGGGTTGTGTACTATACACATCCTTAATAATCTTTACATTTAAAGAAATTCGTTTGACATCCATTTGTCATATCACACAGTCACAATATGCGATTATGGCAATTGAAATTCTAATAGACTTTGGCATTATAACTGGCGAAAAGGTTTCAACATAGTCAATACTATGAATTCTCCCAAATCCCTTTGTTACAATCCTTAGTCATGAAAGTATACACCTTCCCATCCATGTCGGTCTTGAAGACCTACTTGCACCCTTTAGTTTTTATACTTTCAGGTAGCTCAATCAAGTTCCAAACTTGACTATCAAACATGGATTGTAATTCGGATTCCATGGTTCTTAACTATTTATCCGAATTAGGAGTGGACATCGCCTCAAGATAGGAGTAGGATCGTCATTCTCAATGACTTCCACTTTATTAATTTCCGATACGAGAAATCAATATTTCTTGAGTTCTGATCGTAACCTATCCGATCTACGATGGACTTGTGCATCTTGAACTGGTTCCACAACTCCTTGTGAACTTGGTTCCGTCTCTACTCTTGGTTCCATATTGTTTTAGGGTTCTTGAACTTCTTCAAGATTAATTTTACTCCCACTAGATTCTTTATTGAGAAACTATTTCTCAAGAAACGAATCGTACAGAGCAACAAACATTTTGTTCTCTTTGCGGTTGTAAGATAAATTTCTGAAAATAACCTAGTCAGACTTGGTGCTAACTTATAAGAGACAAGTCTCTTCACATAAGATTCGCAACCCCAAATCTTCATGAAAGACATTCTTCCATGCCACATCTCATGTGGGGCCTTAGGAACCGATTTAGTAGGGACTTGATTCAATGTAACCGCATCATTTCTAATGCATACCCTCAAATGGAATTAGGAAAGTCAACTTGACACATCATCGAATGAACCATGTCTAACAAGGTTCAATTCCTCCTTTCAGACACACCATTCATAATGGTGTTTCGCGTGGAGTCAACTCTTGAAACAATTTCACAATTTTGAGATGATTGTCAAACTCTTGGCTCAAATATTCACCACCTCGATCTAATCGAAGTACTTTAATAGTTTTGCCAAGTGGTTTTGTACTTCATCTTGAAATGTTCGAAACATCTCAAACGATTCACCTTTGGACTTCATCAGATAGACATAGCCATATCTAGATAAGTCATCGGTGAATGTGATGAAATACCAAAATCCTCCCCTAGCAATGCTGCTTAATAGTCCACATACATCTCATGTATAATGACCAATAAGTCACTAGCCCTCCCACTAATCTTAGTGTAGGGTGGTTTGGTCAATAATCCCAATAAACAAGATCCACATTCCTCAAATGATTCATAGTCACATGAGTCTAAAAGTCCATGTTAATGGAGTTTAGATATATGTTTCTTATTTATCTGACCAAGCCGGCAATGCCATATGAACGTGTTGTTCATATTGTTCGGTTTAATTTCCCATTTATATTATAGATATCTTCAATATTATTTTGTTTCTTAACATCAAGGATATGAAGACCATTCAATGACATATGCAATACAATAAGGCATATCATTAAATAAATATAAAAAACTTCTTATTCTCAATAAGAAAATTATATCCTTCATCATTCATATGAGAAACGAAAATAATACTCCTACCCAAATTCGAAACTTAGTAACATTTGTTCGAAACAAGCACTAGTTCTCTAGGTAACTTGACTTCATAAGTCCCTATGGCTAATGCAACAACTCTTGCTTCATTCCCACGCATAGGTTTAATTTACCTTCTTTGAGTGGCTTCCTATTCTTTATTCCTTGCACATTTAAACAAATGTGGGATCCATGTCCGGTATCATATACCCAAGAACAAGAAGTCGAAAGGAAAATATCTATCATATAGATACTTGAAGTAGTAGCAATCATATTGCCCTTCTTCACCTTTTGGGCTTTCCTAATAAGCCTTACAACTTTTCTTCCAATGACAATCTCATTACAATGGTAGCAAAATGCATCCCCTTTTGAGACACTTTGGGTATAGCCTCTTTGACTTTGGCAACTTTTGCCTTAGGTTTAGCAACCTTTGCTTTACCTTCTTTACCTTCCTTTATGAACCCCTTTCTTATGTTAACCATTAACACTCTTGCGGATTGCTCCTTTTTGCATCTCATGCATTAAGAGCCTTCACCACAACATACATCTTTTGCCTAGCTTGCATTTGGAACATTTCCTTTTACGTTATGCTAGAACAAAAGTAATTTCCATGTGTTCAGGGTTCTTCATAAGAGCCTTCAAACATGGTGGCAAGTATAAGGCAAACAATATCATAGGAATCATCTCTATGTTTCTTATGTTGCTCCTTATCTGTCCTTCACAACATTTGCATTTGGTTCAGCAGGAATAGATTCGTCAAGAACGTACACATTTGCCTAAGAACCATTCTTTAGGCTTCTGATCCAATCAGAATTATCTGTACCGTTCCTTTTGAACTTTGTCCTTCATAAGGACGAATCGCAATTTATTGTGTAATGTTACTTCTACAACAAAATATGCAAACTATATGAACACATATCAATATCAACACATTTATCATCTAAGTGCAAATCATGTATTTCGCAAATACACCCACTAAATTATACACCTTCTAATGCAAATAAGCATAATATATATTTAATGGGCTAAGATCCAACTTTAATTTAATCTCAAGTACGCTATGGCACACCGCTCAAGATTAAAATTAATTAGGTAGAAAACATCAATCATATCACATATATGACTCTTAGATCTTTTATGAGATTTATTTAAGACATCATATGTCTAAGCATATTTTAATCTCATCATATGCCTTGGTTCCAAAACCATTTTGATAACCCAATTAAGTTCATCCACTTTAAACGTATAGGAACCACCATTTCCTCATCTTGCTAGCACAACGAATAGAATCAAAGTACCTTGATATGGCAAGCCCACCAAAAACTATCCGAGTGGTCTCAAGTGTTTTAATCATGGATTGGCATAAAGAACTTAAAAGTTAAATGAAGGTTCTTTAAAACAGATTATAAGCATATCAACAAAGATAATCATAATCGCGCACCAGGTAAGTTCCTAGGAAAATAGGTGAGCCACAAGGACTACTTAAGTACTAAATCTCTCCTCCGACAGAACTCTCCTAGACATGCACAATTAGAATACCAGCTCTGATTTGAAACATAATCAATACTTTGTGTACTGACTTGTTTCTCACAAACAATCAGATTCCTTTAAATTTTGCTTAAACTGACTTATTTCTCATAAACAATCAGAAAATCAAAATTTTAATGTTTCAATTTAAACGTTCAAGAAATTACAATTCAATGTTTCAACTAAACATCTAACAAAGTTCTTAACACATAAGAACATATAATTCATGCATCGCAATAATTAATAAAATCACATTTAAATTAATTAAGCATGCATAAACAATGAATTAATCTAGCATAGCCCTATAAATTTAATTTCCAGAAATTTATAGCAACCAGATTAAGATAGAAACATATCAGATTATAAACATAATCACAGAATAGCAGAAATTTTTTTAACAAATTGATTCTGCCCAGATTAGGCAAAGTCTGTCGCATGACATAGACTTCTAGAAAGCTTGATTTGTCGCGCGACCAGACGAGCCCATCAGACTGCCCATGGCCAATTCTGTCGCATGACAGAAGCCAACTCTGTCGCGTGACAAAAGCCAACTCTGTCGCGTGACAAGAGTTGCCATACTTGCAGATTTTTTCAGTTTCAATCAATTCCAATCATAAATCAATTAAATCAAATAAACAGCTTTTAACAGATTTAATTCAATATGAACAGAAAATGATTTTGGCACATTGTTTCAAAAACAATAAAATTCTATCAAATACAAAAACATGCATCGAACATATAAACAATTTATATAAACATTCTAGCATGTTAATTCAAACTTAACCATACGAACGGGGCTCTGATACCACTGTTGGGTTTATGGGTCCATGCACAGCAGAATTAAGCATCAATTAACACAAAACCCAAGAGCCCTAAGATCCGTTCTATACAATTTAATTGAATTCCTATGAGAAAGAATTTACCAACCTTAATTGCTTTCCGTTCTTGAGTTATCGAACAATTTATCAATGTGATTTTGAATCACAAACTTCGATCTTCAAAACATGAATCTTCAGATTAGAACTCTAGGCCTTGATCGTCATACGAGCGAAGACCCTCTAGTAGTATCCACACCTTTGAATGAACCAAGAACGATTCTTGAGAATTGCTAGATTCTTAAACCTTAGAGAGAATATTGAGAAACCTTTTGTTGTGATTTTTCCTTAGAAAATTCGGCCAGGTTTCGCCTGTTCATAGACTCATATTTATACTACATTAGTATTAGAGTTTGTGCCCTAATCGTATTAGGAAACAAGCTGTAAACCGTCTCTGTGGCTTGATCTATCGCGCGGCGACACTTGCCAGATGGCTAGTTCTGTCGCGCGGCTGCTTAAGCCATGTCAGGAACTCTCAATTATCTTCCTTTGGTTTAACCAATTCATTCCAATTGTGTGTGACCCAATAGGATTATATTATGTTGGCAATGAGACCGATCATATCGACTCTCATAAAACATAAGCAGACTCTAGCAAGCCATTATGTCTACCCAATTAATATAACGTAAGAGTTCACGTTTCCAATGGTAGACTTCCATTTCTCCCTTTGTCTCACGATGTTATATTGAACACAATTCATGGTCTACGTCAACTTTTATTTGTTCAATGTTTTCTCGATACTGATTATAATGATAATCCAATCGCATTGGGGTATGACCATACACTTTCATCATTATCACTCATCGAGGGGCCCAAGCAAAATATCTCTCTTTCGAGGGACAAATTCCATCTTGACTTATCATCCTTCCCATCATGAATCCGATCATGCCAAAGATAGCCTTTATAAATATCGTGTTAAGATATCGTTTGACTAAAATCAAACATAACTTTCATCATATGTAAGGTCATGATAATCTCAGGTCTAGGGACTAAATGAAGCGACCATATGAGATTTAATTATGACATTTGACCATGACATAAATCTCATACGGGTCAAGTCCAGTCACTTTTTCACTAACAAGTACCCATAATTTCAATGTGCATCTCTATGCATATAATCATCATATGATTATCCATTAACAATTATACTAATTATTCACTTAATAATTAGGGATGAAGATTATTACAATAAATATGCAAAATATATAATAATCAAATAATAAACTTAAACGATATAGATGATACATAATGGTTTTAAGTTAAACATAACTAAAGCCTAGGGCATTACACCAACACCTGTTGCGGTCTCTGGGCAGGTAGTGGAAGCTGACCTCCTTGAACTGGGCTGCGAGGTCTTCCATATAGGAGTGATACTTTTGCAGACTCGGATCAATTGTTTTCCACTTGTTGGACACTTGGTTGATGATGAGAGCAGAGTCACAGTATACTTCCAACTCCTTGATGTTCCTTTCCAAGGCTACCTCCAATCCAACTATGCAGGCTTCATACTCGGTGACATTGTTAGTGACCTCAAAGTTGAGCTTTATGGCTATGGGAATATGTTCATCAGTGGGGTCGACTAGGAGCATTCCTATCCCATTCCCCCGTTTGTTAGCTGCCCTGTCAAAGAAGAGTTGCCAGCGATTTTCTCCTTCTAGAGCGAAAATTCCTTCATCAGGGAATTGAGGTTCAGGTCCTTGGCATTCATCACTTGGAAAGTCAGCTAGTTGGTCTGCCATCACCGCCCTTTCACGGACTTTCTCGTCACATAAGTGATATCGTACTCGGCCAAAAAGAATGACAACTTTGCCAATCTCATAGAGAGGGAGGGCTTGTCGAACAAGTATTTGATGGGATCCAATTTCGAGACCAAATGCACTGAGTGAGTCTGCATGTAGTGCTTCAGCTTTCCCACTACCCATACCAGACCTGCGTAGGTCTTCTCGCAAACTGAGTAGTTGAGTTCACTGCATTGTAGCTTCCTGCTCACAAAATAGATGGCACTTTCAACCTTGGAGTCTTTCTTCTCCTGTGCCAGCATAGCCCCAATTGCGGTGTCTGTGACAGTCAGGTATAGCAGTAGTGGCTTTTGCCGATGTGGTGGACAAATGATTGGAGGGTTCACTAGGTATGCCTTAACCTTTACAAAAGCAAACTGACATTCTGGGTTCCATTCAGTGGATGTACTCTTCTTCATCAGCTTAAAGATAGGCTCGCAGATGGAGGTCAGTTGATTCACGAAATGGCTTATGTACTGTAGCCTTCCCATGAAAGATTTAACTTCTGTCAGTGTTCGAGGCGACTTCATTTCAACTATGGCTTTGATCTTCTGCGGGTCCACTTCGATTCCCCATTCAGTTACCATGTATCCCAACACTTTACCTCGTTTGACGCTAAAGGAGCATTTAGCTGGGTTCAGTCTCATGGAATGTTCTCTAAGACGATTGAAGAATTTTCTCAAATCGATGAAGTGCTGGCCATCAGATCCTTTGGAGTAGACTATCATGTCATCCACGTAGACCTTTATTTCTTTATGAATCATGTCGTGGAACAGGGTGGTGGTAGCCCTCTGATAGGTAGCCCCAGCCTTCTTCAGACCGAACGGCATGACTATATAGCAATATATTCCCTAGGGGGTAGTGAAAGCTGTCTTAGCCTAGTCCTCTTCGGCCATTTTGATCTGGTTGTAGCCGGCGAAACCGTCAATGAAAGACTTGACCTCATAATTGGCTGTGGTATCTACCAACATGTAGCATGTCAATGTTGGGCTGGGGGAAGTCATCCTTTGGGGTGGCTTTGTTGAGATCTCTGAAATCCATGCAGCATCGGACTTTTCCGTTAGCCTTGGTGACTGTTACGATGTTGGAGAGCCAGGTGGGGTACTCGATGACACGGATGAATCCTGCCTTGAGCATCTTCTCAATTTCTTCCTTTACTTGTAATGACCACTCAGGTTTGATCTTTCTCAGCTTTTGTTTGACTGGCTTGACTTCTGGATCTAACGGTATTCGGTGCTCCACTATGGAGGGATCGAGGCCGGGCATATCCTTGTAAGACCATGCAAACACGGCCACAAATTCCTTGAGTAGTTCTGTCAGAGTTGCTTCTTCGGGCACGTCAAAGAAACTGCCAATCTGCGTCTCTTTAGTCTCTTCTGCAGTTCCCAGATTCACACGAGTCAAAACCTTCTCGGCAGCTTGGGCTCGGTTTTTCTCTTTCTCAACAACCTGCTTAAAGATTTCTTTAATGTATTGTTCGTTTAGTGTGTCTGCATCTTTATCTAGTGAATCATTATTAACCGTTTTTAAGTTGTTAGTTAATTTATCATTAGTTAAAGTGGCGATCAGAGGATACTCGGAAAGGTCGATCATTTCATTCCGAGTAAAAGGAAGTACAGCATTGGCTACAATTTCATAGTCTTCTGGTGTAAGACCATCAGACGACTCTAGGGACTCGAATTTGATGACAAGAGACTCAGAGGACTTGAAATAGGTGGACACAAGGGGATGGGGGACCAATCCAAGCTTCGTGACCATTTCTTCTTTGCTTGTGGACGGATCGGAGAGAGTTTCCCAATTCTTCAAGGGCTTGGTAGACTGCATGACCATGGCTCGGGGATATAGCGGCTTATGTCCTCCTGCTTCAATTACTGCGATCATTTCTTTCACTGAGCCCTAGTCGATCAGGTCTGGAATGTGCACTTCTTCCCCAAATATCTGCTGCATGACGGGACCATCCCATTCATCTAAGGAGAATTTTGAAGTCTTGGCCTTTGGCATAACCAGTTCAAACTCAGATGTTGTGGCCTTCTCGACAGTCGGAATGACTTCGTTGAGCTTCTCAAACTTCTTTACCAGCTCTGGTACCCCCTTTAAAAGTGTACTTGCTCTTCATGGTGGTAGTAGCCCCAGGTATCTTGGGTAGATCGAGGAACATTCTTCGGACGGGGTTGACTCTGGTTACCCTGAACTTACTGAGGTTCTCCTTTAGCTTCAGCCAGCCTTATGTAGGAGTGGGTTCCCTGTCGGCAGAATTGTCCAGCTGTGGAGCGCCCTTTTTTGAAGTAGTCAGTCATGTCAATACTGAAAGAGGGGGATTTAGGGCCATTGAAAGGGACCTTTCTCGCAGCAGCTTCCTTTCTTTTCTGAGCAATTTCTTTCTCTTTTGCGATCTCCTATGAAGTTGGCTCATGTCCCAAGTCATGGCGAGTTTTCTGTTCCTTCACCTCAATGACCTTGTGAGTCCCTTATAGGCGTTTCCCGAGACCCAGACTAGGCATGTAATTCATCTTTCTCATCATCCTCATAACAGGAGGGATCTTGTCCCGGGTGACAGTCAGATCCACGTTGTAAACTTGGACTTTAGGAGACTCGACTGTGAAGCCAGTCAGCATGAAACCGTCCTCATCATGTTTGATCTCCAGGATGGGTATTCCACCCTTGTCGGTGCCTTCCAAAGTGACTAGGTCTCCATAAATGGTTGTTAGATCCCCATCTGAAATGAACTTTACACACTGATGAAGGCTCGACGTGACCCCGTTAACTTGGTGCAGCCAAGGTCTTCCCAACAGAGCATTAAAGGTGATTGGGATATCAATGACTTGGAATTCTACAGGTATCATTTTCTTGCCGAACCACAGGTTTAAAGTATCAGCCCTAAGTATTGTATGAGACGTTGAGTCATAGGCCTAGACCGTGAGGGAGGAAGGCTTCAGATCTGTGGGCTTGATGCCGAGCAGGCTCATGTTCTTTGCTGGGAGGATGTTCATTTCGGACCCATTGTCAACTAAAACCCGAGGGAGACGCCGTTCATCTAGCTGGACCGTGATGAAGAGAGGCTCATTATGATCGGCTCCGAACTGGGGGAGATCTAGGTCCGTGAAGGTGACTATGTTTCCGTAGTGGATGTTCCCAATTAATTGCACCACGTCGTTAGGGGTAGCATCAATGGGACCTGTGTGCGGGCCAAACTTTCATCCAATTTCAACTTGTGGGGATAAGACGAAGTGAGCAAGGATCATAGAGAGATGTTAGCTTGAGTTTGTTTCAACTGAGTGAGTACATGATCCTCTTTCTTAGGGGTCAGGAATTTCAGTTGTCTTGGCATAGGGGTTACGGTTCTCCCTGGGTGCTTGATCCGCTGACTTCTTATCTATCTTGGGATTACCCTGATGGATCTGCCCGGATCTGGTTAACAGGTTCACTTCTCCCTCTGGCTTATCTGTCGCCTCTTTATAGGACTCTTTTAATGCTGCTAGGGTTAACGGAGGAGCCTGCTTAGCAACCGACCATCGATTCTGACTGATTTTGTTGCAAGTCTCCCGAAGCTTAGCAATGGTGAGGGGCTGAGCTTGGGTATGACTGGCTTCTGACTGGGCAGCCTTTCGGATTGTTTCCCAAGTTACGGGTTTCTGAGCCTGGGATTGCGTCATTGTTCCTTGGATGGCCCACAGAGCTAGGGCGTCTTCCGATTCATCTTGATCAGGGTCTGCATTGTCCCATGCCTGCTTGAGCTTGCCCACGGTTAGCATGCAGCTGGAACTATTACCTCTCGGGCTTGGTGGCTTTCCTCAGTTGTTTTCGACTTTATGCAGCAGTCCCGGCTCCCTCTTATAATACTCAGCGCTAGAGATAATTATGGCATTCTGTACGGGAGGTGCATCAGGTATCATGCCAGTGTCCAGAACCTCTCTCAAGGCTGAGATACACTCGGGAAAAGTGACTTCTTCCTTGGTAATCTTGACGAGGATTATTACTTTGCCTTTGGGCAGGCTTGATCTGACAATAGTTACTTTCTCACTGGGGAGGATAGGGGCCAGTCGTCCCTTTTCTAACAGATTTTCAACTATCTGGTTAGATCGGATGCTCAAGAATCCTTTCCCCAGAGTATGGTAAGTGGTGTTGAATTCCACGACATCTACATATTCAGCCCCAGGAAAATTCATGGCTTTCATGTCTTCGGTTACGTGGTCGTCCCCTGAAGTTTCCTCAATTTTCCGACTGTCGGCTTCCATCTCATCGTACACCATTTTCCTCTCATTTTTGCAGGCTAAGCAACCACAAGTGAAGGATTGACAGTGCCCGTTTGCCTGGCCCAAAGCGGCGGTTCGTAATACCTGAGTCCAAATGAGGAGTTCTCGGGGTCCGTTCCTGGGTATCTGGGCGACTAGAAAGGCGTCATGGGGATCCATGGGTATGAAGGCAACGGGAGTGGCTTCCAGATCCATAACCCTTTTTAGCGATTCCAGGCACTCAGTGTGCTCGAGAGGTTCAGTAGTGACTCTTATAGCAGTGATGCCGTCCATCCTAGGGGAGGAGAAAGGGATCCAATGACGTTCACAAACTCACTTTGTAAAGCACCTTTTCGATTAGTGCTTCAATGAAACTTCTCCATTCGCCTACTAGTTTTTCATAGGGGACGTTGTGCTCCAGGATTTCAGATCCATATTCCTCTTCAGATGGGGTCCGTTGCTCCTCATCCTCTGATGTGTTTGGGCATTGACCACAGTTGCATCTTGAGAAGGATTCCTCACAGGGGTCAGTTTCCATTGGTTCCTGATCCAAATTTTCTGGCGGCTCTTCGTCGTCACTAGCAGACAACCACCCATTGTGCCTGGCACCCATGCGGTCATTTCCAGCGTGATTGTTCCAAACTGATTCTGGGTCTTGGGGTTCAGTTGATTCTTCACTCTCGTCATCATCACTGTTATCAGAGTCATCATCACTGTCATCAGAATCATCATCATCCCATACTATTCGAGCATCGATCATATCTATTAGGGGAGGACGGGTGTGTACAACAACAGAAGTTGTCATAGGCCCCCAATGCTGGAAGTGGCAATTGCGACTCAGCTTCTCCTCCCAGGAACTGTCTCCTCCCAGGAACTGTGGGGGAAGAGCGAGAGGTGGCGGTACATATTTGACCCCAGGGAGTACATGGAAGCAATCCCCCTCACCTGATCCTTCACCCTTGCTACTACCTTCACCCTTGCTACTATCAGGACTGTACTCGGCTTCTCCCAGAACCATTTTGCAGAAGTGTACTAGCTCGAGGTGTGCTTCGGCCTCTTTACTAATAAGCCCTAATACGGGTGCCCGTCTAAAGCTCTCTTGTTCAATTCTTCTTGAGTGCTCTAGCCATCTTGTGTAAATGGTCTTCTCATAGTTTGATCTGAATGGCCCCAGTTCTCCAGTGTCTGCTATCTCTTCTGAGAAGTAGCGAGCCTCATAGTCGTGCAGGGAGCTGTTAACATGGGACCAGGGGGAATCAGCCTGTCCCTCATTCTTGAGGCTGAGTGGGAATCCGAATTCGGGATCCTCGACCAAGTTAATCAGGGGTATTTGGGAGTCTTCATTTGGTTCATTATCCAAATCTTCCTCGGCGTGAGAGGGCTCTCCCATCTCAATCATGTTCACCTGTTGTTATTCCTAGGGAATGGATTGTTGACTGTGTTGGGCCCCTCGGGTACTTCTAGCTTTCCCTTTTCAATTAGCCCTCGTATAGTCTTCCTCAGCACTATACAATCGTTAGTATGGTGCCCGTGGTACTGATGAAAAGCACAATGTTTGGTGGTGTCTAAAGAGATGCTGGGATCCCTGGGCTGGTAATTGTCCAAAGGCCCAATCAAACCCTCCTTGACCAGTCCTCTGAAAACTTTGCTCAGGGGCATTCCGAAGTTACTGAACTTTATATTCTGAGGCTTGGGCATCTCGACTTTCCTAGGTACGAAAGGAGTGGCATTGTTGCAATTCTGTCCGGCAAAGTTGACAGCTTCTTTGCCCTTGGGCTGGGCAGGAACAGGATTGGTGATAGTGGCTCGGTACCGGTAAGTAGGGGCAGTTGCTTGTTGCTGATTGTAAGCCTTTTCAAACTTAGCCCCAGAGCTGACCATGGCACGCAGATCTGGATAGTGGAAATTGCTGAGGGATGCTCTTAGGTGAGGCTTCAAACATGACTGAAAGATGTCCAGCTGTTCTTCATCAGAAGGAGGAATGGACATTTCACTCAGCTTAAGGTTCCAACATTTGTAAAAGTCACCAATATTCTCATCAGGGCGTTGCATAGTTTTTTGCAAGTCTACCCGATTCGTCTCCCATTCCAGGTTGGCCTTGTATTTTTCGGTGAAGGCATTGGTGATCTGTTCCCAAGTGGCCCTGGACTCGGGTTTCAGCCGGAAGAACCATTTCAGAGCCCCCAGTTTCAAAGAGAGGCTGAAGTAATCGGCCAGCTGCTGGTTCGTGCATCCTTTGGCTTTCATAGCTAGGGTATAGGTGTCCAGATGGGTTTTTTGGCAGCCAGTTCCATCAAACAGTTCCAAGCTAGGCACCACGAACTTGTGGGGCAAAGGCACAATAGAATCAAGATCTGTGGGCCAGAGAGCAGCCTTCTTTCCTATCAGCTCGGCAATCTGTGCTCTCATTTCCTTGTGTTGTTCCATGAACCAAGCCAGATGAGGGTCCAGTGGTGGAGCCGTAGCGTTCAAACCAGTGACTGAGCTGGAGAGAGGAGTTGCCATTAGAGGCACACTGGTGGAAGGGATGGCCGGTCCGGGACATAGGTGAAAACCTGTCCTTGGCCCAAATTACCTGGGCAAAGGGATAGAACCCAACGGCTTGCTGTTGACTTCCAATTGGCAAAGAGGGTGGTGGCAGACCTGAGGTGGCCGGGTAGCTCGGGTTCCCAGGGTGAGACTCATAAGTAGGCTTAAATGCGGGCTGTGGTCCCTGGTTGTTGAACTGCATGCCTGGCTGTGGTGATGGTGTATAACCGGGAGGATACCGTGGTCCCGGTGATTCTGATGAGACTGGGATGGGGGCTTGCTGGCCCATTGGACCTTGAGTGAGAAATGGGTTTGCGGAAGCTGGCGAGGTGTTAGGGGCAGCTGGACCAACACCATTTTAAGGAGGGGCACCTGACTGTTGTCCTAGACCAAACTGCAGTGGTGACATTACAGATTGTTGCTGCGGTACTCTGAACTGTTGTTGTGAAGGTTCGGGCTGATCGGTTCCAAACTGAGGTGGGATCCCAACTTGCTGTGGCATTCCGAGGCACCCCCAACCATGGGAAGACATTCCGTACTGATTTTGTCCCCACTGAGGAACTGCGAATTGGCTTGTCCCAACAGACTGTATGGGCCCAGTAGCCTGTGGTTGAGGAGCTGGCTGACCCATAGATCGAGAAGCATGGGTTCCGGTAGCGGTGCCATAGGAGGCTGGCGGTGGCATCCTGGAGTAGTCAGGGCGGCCGAGAGTGGGATTAGGGCCCTCCTCTTCTTCTACGGTGAAAGTTCCATCGGGATTAAGACTGGCAGCCAAACCATGGCTCCTAATAGCCTCCAGAAGGCTGTTCATCTGTGCTTCCTGTCGTAGTCTCATTTGTTCGACCAACTGATTCCAATGCTGTTCTGTCTGGGGAGTCCCGGGAGGTGGAGTGGTGTTGTCCCCATTGTTACCAGCTGATGCAGACATTCTAAAAATCGGAGTTGAAGCAAATGGTGAAGCTGACGATGCACTTGATTCTTCCCAACTATCCAGACGGTGACCCGGTGCCCGTACTCAAGCCTTGCGAGGTGCTGCGGGAGGAAGATACAAGGGAGGTTCAGACTTTGGGGGTGGAAGAAAAGGGGTAGGTGTTTGGGCTCAGGGCTCATGCAACATGCGATTACATGTTTCTGTTTACCTAAAACGTGTTTTATTAAAACCTAATCAGTTGGAAAAGATTGCTCTTTTTTTTTTTAACTACTCTAAGTCCTGGATCAGAGGGACCCATCACTACGTCTGCGGACCCTCAACCTGTAACCCCGAACAAGGGCTCCGTAGGGCAAGCGGGTCCCATCGACCGAAAAGAAAAAACGAGCCTAAGGTCTGGCGGATCATGAAGTCTTAACACGCACTCGATGTAAATTACCGGCAAGGCCAGTGTCGAGGGTCAAGATCGAGCCAAAGTGGTTGACGGAAAACCGGCGTGACTCCGACTGATAATAGTCCGCAAGGGATCTTGACTCGTCGTTGGTTAAGCAGTAATTAGACATGGATTGAGTGTTAATCCTTGATAACTCAGTGTCATACCGGGAGCCGGTGTATGAGCCGTGCGAATCAAAGTCAAAGTCCGAGCCCCAGTCAAGATCGGGTCAAAGTTCATGATGGAAAACCAGCATGACTTCGACTGAGTTAGGTCCGCGGGGGATCCTGACTTGGCGTGCTGACTAGGGTTTGACCTACACGGGGCATGCACTGACACAGTCTGACACGGACCGAACCAAAAACCAACCGAGTCTCGTAAAAAGTGTGTCACGGACAAGTGCAGGTCGACATGAGGGTAAACCAATGGCTGTTTGGGTCGTCCCGTGCTCGCACCGAGAGGCATAGTAAGGCCTCCCAGGCTGCTACTGAGATTTCCCGAGTTAAGGACGTAGTATTCAGTGTAAGGTCGACGTACGCGTAGTGTGCAGCAGTATATCTTCCTTTTTGAGTAAACAAAAATTTTCAAATGTATCTTAAAGGCATGATGCATGCAAAAGATTTTTTTTTCGAAAATATTTTTTTGAGAACATGTAAGCACATAAGCACATAAAGTTTTAAACAGTTAAAAAATCGATCCGAAAGTCAAAATTTGACTTTTTAGGGACGGTCAAAATGACAACAACGCATAACGAGAAAATACATACACACACAAAACAAAAGGTCTCAAGTGTTGGGACGGAAGTTTGACCCACAAAAGCTTTTTTTTTTTTTATGAAATGACATCGATACGTGGCATTGTTATACCATATTTTATCCCCGACTCCAATAAGGAGGCGTTAACAAGAAATTTAATGGTTTCCTGCCTATATACTCAGTATCATTTTTTATTATTTTTTTCTTTTAAAAAAAAAAACTCATTCAAGATTCCCCATCGGAGTCGCCACTATGATTATGTGTATCCCGATTTTTTCTGGTCGCCCGACAAAACTTTTGTTTGTTTTTGGAAGTTTTAAAAAGAATCTTTATCGGACTTTGAAAAATCATTTCGGAGTCGCCACGCCGTTTTTAGTTTAAGGGCCAAAACTTTGAAAAATACCCAATATTAGAGAAAGTGAGTTCGGAGGTCACGTTACACTCCAGGAAGAACGTTGGTGTTCACCCGGAATGCCTCGTACGACGAGTCTTCCTCACTTGAAACTTTTTGTGTGTGTGTGTGTGTGTGTATTTAAAAGGACTTTTCTGAAAATAACAGAAATTCTTGGGACTGAACTGAAAAACAGTTTAAAAACAGTGATTAAACTGAAATAGCAGAAAATTGAGGAACTGTTTGCAGATGACAATGTCATCCGCGTGGACAAGACTGCAGTGCAATCTCATCCGCGCGAATAGCCCTGCAATGTCAATATTTTATAGTTTCCAGTTTAGTAACTGTAATTTCCAGAAAGTTAATTGGATTTACAGGACTTAACTGGAATTATAACTGGAAAGATAGGAAGTAAAGGGGGATTTGGATTTTGGCATCCATGCTTGTTCTCTCTTTCCCTAGACTTTGATTAGTGGTCATAAGTGATGAATCCACTTAATCAAATCATCCCAGGGGTACGTTAGGACTTTGTGAGCATTTCATTTGCTAGGGGAAAAGGGGAATTTGACATGAAAGTAAATTGACAAGAGAGTTAGGTCAAGATGTATCAACTTTAGAGGAAGATATCTAAGGTGGTCATAATATGACAATCCTTGAGATCTATACTCAAGTGTATCTCCTACATCTTGTGTGATCTATTTTGTAAGTCTAGATGATGCTCATCTAAGGAAAATGTTCCAAGGTGAGCATCTTAGACGAGGGAGGGGGATTTGCAAGGAAATAAATTATGTGGACCATTTGAAATGATCATCTATGGAGATTGACTCCAAGATGACCATATTTAGGTCAAGAAAGTAAGTAAAGACTAGAAAATGTAAAGAGGCATGAAATTAAATAATATGGACCATTTGAAGTGGTCATCCATGGAGATGGACTCCAAGATGACCATCTTCTAGGTCAAGCAAGAAAATACCAAATAATGTAAAAGGAGAGTGGGGAATGGCATGAAAATAAAAGAAAATGTGGATCATCTTAGAAGATCATCCATGGAAATGGATTCCATGGAGATCCTCTTGGATCCTTGGGACAAGAGGGAAAGGGGATGAGCAAGTAAGTAAGTAGACAAGGCTACATCATTTGTATATGAAATACATGCATGGATGAAGGAGATTTGAGTAAAGGAGGTGAGGGTTTACCAATTGTTTCTTGGTTGGTTGTTTAGGGGATGAGAGATTTCAAGGCTTGAGAGTAGTTTGAGATGGATTTTAGGTTGGATTTGGTGTTGAATTTTGAATTTGGAAGGTGTAAATGGCTATTTGGGAATGGATTTTGACAGCATAACAGTAGGTTTTCATGTTTTTGGGTGTTTTCTCTCTTGTTAAACTGAAGGAGAATGGCTGTATTTATAGGTTGTCTGCATGACAATCTTATCCGCGTGGACAAGATTGTAGGTGCAATCTTGTCCGCGCGGATGACCCCAGCAGCGTGCCTGATCTGTGCAGAAAAGCAGTTTTGGCATTTTGCACTTGGTCAATAATCCCTTTTTATTGGAAATGACAAATTTCCAGCGACGTATTTGTCCATTTTTTTATTCCTAAGAGGTCCTTCCTCATTCAAATTGTCAAAATAATGTCCAAAATGCCCCTAAATGATCATAAATCATTAATTTGGGCTGACGAAACATTAACGACCCAGATTGGGGTACTTACACTTAGCAGTACAACTTGATGGACTATCCGCATTGTCCAGAATTACTGAATGGCGACATTGTAGGAATCGTTTTCTGGAGTTCTACAAGCTTTATAGACCAAGTCAAATAAAGTCTTTAATAACATCCATTCAGCAACGGATATGTTGATGTCGTCATTAACCTCTTGCGAGATTCCAGGCGCATGTTGAGGGATTGCATTTACTTAGTTGCTACTGTTATCACCATTTGTATTTAAATAGCAAACACATGTATACACACACACACGTAAGCTTTTTACAAACATCCTTTGTACTTACACTTCAATTGGCTCTCCATCATCACGATACTAATAAAATTCCATTGTTCCGAGGTTTTATGCCGGTGTACAAGTTGTTCAAGGGATTTCCTCGTTAAATATCTTGTCTCTACATCTTGAATTTACGTTTTTCTATTCCATTGTACCCAATTTTCCCCTTGAAAGTTGAATTGCTTGAATTTGACCAAAATAGTTTGGTGCCGTCTCTGGGAAGCATTGGTCTTTTGATTAACTGAAAATACTCAAGATGTCTACCGGAATGTCATCCACTACGACTTCAGTGGGAGCCACCACTGGAATGGCGACGTTAGGCCATAATGTTGGCTCCACCTCCAGCACGATCCACGGTCAGGGGGGATCCTTAGATGCACACACACAAAGGATTCCAGTGGATGTCCTATCCAGCTTGACGGATACAATGGCTGAGTTGAGACGCCAGGTGATGCTGCAGACTGATACTTCCACCATGCTATGAACAATGTTACCAGGTTGCAACATGAAGTATCTGACGCGACCCGAACTGGGGACCTACTTAGCCCACGTCGGGACACGCTCTGAAGACGCCTTATAAAACAAAATTTTCGAAATGTCTTTTCTAAAAGTTATCACTTTAAAATCTGTTTAAAGTTTAAGAAACTTTCCTAACTTGCTATTATAAGAAAAATCATTCACTATAAAAACAAAACTCAACTCACGCCACTTCCAACCCATTTACAAACCAATACACAACTTATTTACAAACCAAGGAACATAGTTCCCAAATTGAAAAATATTTACAAAGCCTTTAAAAGTTACAAAATAAGGACAACAAGTTAAAGTCTCAGAATACTACCCAAGGTTATACATTTATATAATGTAACCTTACAAAATACCTTTTCCAAAACAATCCCAACTAGGCGCCGTCTCGGCACTCCACGCGACCTAGCCCCTGGCTCGGCTCTATCTAAGAAAGCAATAAAAGGACGGGGTGAGGAAAATCTCAGCAAGTTATTATATATGCATCAATATGATATGTAATCACATTAGGAAAGCATATAACAACCAATCATATATATATATATATATATATATATATATATATATATATATATATATATATATATATATATATATATATATATATATATATATATATATATATATCACATTCTTATCAACACAAAGAAGTATATATATACATATAACACAAAAGTACAATAATGTAACACTTAGAAGGATACTGAGCCAAGGTTTCATCCTCAAAAGGATACCACGATCCGAGCAGGAACAACAGCCTAAGAAGCGGTTCCGGAACCCAATCACAGTAGCAACAAGCGGATCTAATGATACAAAGCATACCCCGAAGTGAAACTAGAGCCTCAACCATAAAGGCTGAGCTAGTCCACTAAATGTGCAACTAGACTACACCCTAAAAAGGGAAGCTAGCCCACTACCCAAACCATGACCAATGGATGGGCAACTTGGGAACCCAGTGTATGGTTTATAACGAACTCGGCTCGGTGCCATTATAATCCCATAACACTGCCCAACCAACAAACAAGTACCAGCTGGACTTTAAAATAACAAGCACAGTAATAAATACTTGCTTAAACAACCAATGGATGATTCCAAAGTAGGGAATCGTACCACTATAGCATATCAACATGATAGCAAAATGATAACAAGTATCAATCACAAGTAGCACTAAGGCTAAACCATCCTTGAACCCATTCAACTTAGGATTCCAAAGTAGGGAACCCTAACCAAGCCCATCATGTAGATGTCAAACCAATATAGAAAGTGCAACACATAAGGTATACACATGTATAATAACTATTCAAGGAGGTATCAACACTTATATAAAGATATTAAACAAGTTAGGTTCAATGGAAACAATGGTTCCAACCTACTTTAACCCAATATTTAACCATCTTCCAATTATCACAATTGTTATGCTAAGACAGTATGTTGTTGGTCATATGTTGTGCTTTGATCATAGCGTTCAATATATTTATCTATAAGTAACCTCTATAAAGGTCAAAGATCAAATTACAAAGTTTTGACTAACTTTGATTAAGCTAAAATCAAGTCTTTCAACCATATTCCACACTATATTTAAACCTCTTCCTCATATCCATTTTGACCAATTAAGATATCATGGTAAAGCTAAAGAGTTTTACTTTAATTATAGTCAAAGAGGGTTCCATTATATACTAGGTAGATTAGGTTTCTAAGGCTTGGAAAATGGTTTAGAGTCAACAGGGCAGGGCCCGACTCGTGCCCCTTATTCTTCAGTCAGATACAGTCGTCCCCCCCATAGCACGAATAGTCCCCTATGCATGGCACGACTCGTGCCACCAGGCACAACTCGTGCCCTTTTATCAGAATTCAGAACAGAGTTGCAATACTTCAACAAGTTCCAAACACAATTGGTATATACTCCTTTCCTCTGTTTATTAGACCACAAAATAAGTACCAAACCTCAACACCATTCATACCAAACAAATTCAACACACACTCAAAACCTTTTTTCCATTTATCCCCGAAGCTAACTCACTAGTTCAACACACCCAAAACATTTTCCACTTGACCAAAACCATTTTCTTCCATTTCCAACTTTCATAATTTAATCCAAGAATCACCTTTTACCACTTAACAACAACAATATTAACCTCTACTCTACATGCACCTACAATTCAAGAAAATATAATAATTTACCATTTTACTCTCAAGAAGATTTATTCAATAAAACATGCAACCTTTATACATTAATACTTTTAACTTGAAATGTCCAATGAACATAAATTGAAGGAAATTAATATTTACTCTTTCACTTCAAAACCTTTATTTTACTTACCCTTTTCCTCAACTTAATTCAACCAAGCCAAAAACCCATTTTCCAACTCAAGAAAATTATCCAAAAATCTCATTCAACAAGTAAACAACAATAACAACAATTTTAACACTAAATGAGCATGCTTGGAAGGAAAATATAATAACTTACCAAAAATAATTTGAAAATAAGAAAACTTTAATCGGATTGAAACGCTCCCCTTCCTCTCCGGAACACAACGGAACGATCAGATCATCGATTGGATTTTTCTTGAATTAATTGGAGATTTTTAAGTAGGAAAATAGGTTTTGGACCTTGAAACCATGGAAGAACTTGACCTGGGGTTTTTGACCTTGTTAAATGATGAATGAACTCTCCATTTACAAAAACAAGGATAAACATAACATATTTACACCTAGGCTCCTCATGGCTTAAGCATTCTCCCATTAAAATCCTCAATTTATAAATACTACACTTAAGCACCTCTTGATATAAATATAATTAAGTTTCAAGTATCATTATATCACTACACCCTTCCTAATATTTCCACTAAAGTATTAAATGATTATTTTTAATTTATTAACATTTTCAATATATCATATAAATTATAAAATGCTAACTAACACATAATTTCTACCAACCAAATGCAAAACATATAATAATGTTAAATGCACACCAAACTACTAACTCAAGCATTTCAATTAATTTATTAAATATTAACACTAACATTTAATACTCATAAATATAATGCCTAGGTTTAGGGTCGTGACAGTATCCGCTCTCCAATATGGGTCATCCGGAACGCACCAAGATGTACCGCTTGGATTCCAGAGTATAGGTCTCAACATGGGCTCCATCGTGTTCTCCCCCATCCAACCAAGGAGGCTCGGCTTCGACAGGGATACGGGAATGTTGACCGATAACGTAGGATTCATACCAATGGTTAGTGCCACGGATAGTGTGGTCATCAATCCCGAAGCTGGCCAGTCCACCGCAGCGACATTTGCAACACCCATTCAAGGACCAGCAGGGAGTGTTAATCCTCATGTTGATTTTAATACCTTTTACGTTGCTGCTAACCCCAATGTAGGAAATACAGTGAATAGGTACTAGCAGTTGCAGGAATTAAGGGAGATGGTGATGAACGTGCCTGGGATCACCCTGCCATACCATCAAGCTTCTCTAACATGTTATAATGAGTCACGCTTCAGCCCAGCCATCACCAACATGGTGATACCAAAAAAGTTCATCGTTCCTCATATGAAGCAGTATGATGGGACAACCGATCCATTGGAGCACATATCCTTGTATCAGGAAAAGATAGAGGTGATACACATCCCTCTGCAGTTCAAGGAAGCCTGCCTGTGTAGAGGCTTCGGTTCCACCTTGACCGGGGCAGCCTTACAATGGCTCATCAACTAGCCTCTAGGCTCTATTAGATCTTATGATCAACTCATCAATATGTTCACTAACGAATTTCTTGCAACAGGGTCTTTGAGAAACTAACTAGTGATCTGTATAGGATAGTTCAACAACCTGATGAATCCTTGAAGGACTACTTGAGTAGATTTAATAAAGAAGCTGTCGATATCTCCAACAGAGGCCTTCAGGATGGGGCTTAAGAAAGATTCCCCCTATTATGAGGAGCTAGTAATGACTCCTTGTAGAAGGCTGGAAGAAGTCAGAACCAGGGCTATAAAATTCATCAGGTTGGAAGAAGATAAGCTGATGCAAGAGAAAGCAACCAAGAGGACCGTCACTCCTGAGCATTCGGGTGGCAAGATGGAAACCTCCCATTCCAAATCCAATAGGGGCAAACCCTACTCTAAACATGACCATTCTAATGTCAATATTATTAATGATAATGGTGATGAGGATGACTTACACTATCCAAAAATAAATGACTACTGTTTCTCTATTGCTATTGCAGGAGTTATACATGCCATGGCCAACATGGGCGAGAAAGCAAGGTGGCTAAAGAAATCTGACAAGCCCTCCGGCTGGAAGGACAAGTCCAAATGGTGTGCTTACCACGAAGATTTTGGGCATACCACCGAGAATTGCATTGCCTTGCGGAAGGAAATCAGCTACCTCCTATCTAAGGGGTTTCTCAAGGATCTACTTGGCAAAAGGCGTGGACAAAATGACAACCAGGAGCAGCAGACTGAGAATCTACCAACTCCTCCAATCCCATCCAAGGTAGTCAACATGGTTAGTGGAGGATCATACATGCAGTACTTCCTACTCGACTGCTAAACGCCACGCTTCGGAGTCAAAGGAAGACAGGTTGAACCTCCCAGCAAGACCGTCAGTGAAGGAGGGAACCCAAGAAATCATGTTAGATGAAGACGATAAGGATGACATCTTGGACCCACATCATGATGCACTTGTTGTAACTCTACAAGTAGCTAACTGCTTGGTGAAGCGCATCTTGATTGACAATGGAAGCTCTGTCAACATAGTGACCACTAACAGTTTGGCGAGTATGGCCATCCCGCTCGAGCATGTTACCAGAAGTTCATTCGTTCTAGTTGGGTTCAGTGGAGAAACCAAGCATACCTACGGAGAAATCAAGTTGCTCGTTTATGTGGAAGGAGTAAACTCCATGGAGAAATTCTGTGTCATCGAATGCAAGTCATCTTACAACATCATCCTGGGGAGACCCTGAATTCACAACATGAAGGTGATTCCATCAACTTACCACCAATGTATCAAGTTACCCACACGTTAGGGAGTTCTCAAGGTGAAGGGAGATCAACAAACAGCAAAAGAATGTTACAAGGTATCCATGAAGGCAACGAGCATCCCCAGGCAAGCATAGAAATTAAAGAAAAAGGCTTGGGATGCCTTGGAAGTGGCGGAAAGCGACATTAAATAAGTTCAACTTGATCCCTCCAAACCCGATGTCAAGGTGTTACTGGGAGCTGATATCCTTCATGAAGTTGAGGATAATATAATAAAGTTCCTGAAAACCAGAGCCATATTTTTTGCTTGGAAGCATGAAGACATGACTGGGATTAGCAAGGATATCATCACCCACAAGTTGAATGTTGATCCTAGCATCAAACCTGTTTACCAGAAGAGGAGAAAGTTCGCACATGAGCGTAACCAAATTATAAAAGAAGAATTTTCACGATTGCTGAAAGCCAAGATGATCAGGGAGGTTGATTACCCAAGGTGGTTGGCCAACGTAGTGGCCATTGAAAAGAAAAATGGCAAATGGCGTGTATGTGTGGATTTCATGGACCTCAATAGGGCATGTCTAAAGGATCCCTTTCCTTTGCCTCATATTGATTCTCTGGTAGATGCAACAGTTGGCCACGACATCCTAACTTTCATGGATGCCTCCTCAGGTTATCAAAAAATCCAGATGGAACCGTCAGACCAGGAGGACACTGCCTTCATCACCCCCAAAGGTATATATTGTTACATTGCTATGCCATTCGGACTAAAAAATGCAGGTGCGACTTATCAAAGGTTGGTAAACAAGATGTTTAAAGATTAGCTTGGAAAGACCATGGAAGTCTATATCGACGACATGGTAGTAAAGTCGAAACACATTAAAGATCATGTTAAGCATCTCAGTGAAGCGTTCGACATCTTAGAAGCTTTCAACATGAAGCTCAATCCATCGAAGTGCCACTTTGGAGTAAAGGCAGGCAAATTCCTCGGGTATATGGTGACCAAGAGGGGCATTGAAGCAAGTCCTGAACAAATTAAAGATATTATCAACCTGGAGTCACCTAGAACCATTAAAGACGTACAACGGCTTATAGGTAGGGTAGCATCCCTTAACCGGTTCATCTCCAAGTCTTCTGAAAAATGCAGGTTATTCTATGAGGTGCTCCGAAAGAACAAATTGTTCCAGTGGACTAGTGAGCACGAAGCGGCCTTCGTTCAACTTAAAGACTATCTCACAACCCCGCTGATATTGTCCAAACCAGAGCAAGGGGAACCGCTGCTCCTCTACCTCGCGGTATCTGAAACTTCAGTCAACCCAGTCTTGGCTAGAGAGCAAGATGGTGCACAGCATCCCATTTACTATGTGAGTAAGTCTCTACTTGATGCTGAAACCAGGTATTCTCATCTTAAAAAATTAATACTTGCTTTAATCACTGCTTTTATAAAATTACGCCCTTACTTTGAGACCCATGTTATTATTGTCAAGACTAACTATCCTACCAGAAGTGTGATGAGAAAACCTGAGATGTCAGGTAGGATGGCTAAATGGTCAGTACAACTTAGTACTTATGACATACAATATGAAGCAAGAACTGCCATCAAGTCGCAAGCTTTGGCAGACTTTGTAGCAGACTTCAGCCCCAGTTTGCAGCCCGAAGTTGAGCTTGGAGTCCAACAACTTGAAGGTCTCGACTCACCTAGATACTGGACGCTGTACACGGACGGGGCTTCAAACGCTAGGGGCACAGGTTTGGGAATCGTCCTAAAGTCTCCTCAAGGAGACCTCATTCCACAAGCTGTGGCTTGTGAGTTCAAGGCAACGATAATGAGGCTGAGTATGAGGCCCTCATTATGGGATTAACTACTGTTTTAAATTTAAATGTTAAACATATAAATGTATTTACTGATTCCCTATTGCTAGTTAACCACTTCAACGAATTATATACAGCCAAGCAGGTTAAAATGACGAGTTATCTCCAACATGTTAAGGCATTAGCTGGACAGTTTGAAGACTTCATCTTCGAGCAGATCCCACGAGAAGAAAATACTGAAGCAGATGCCCTAGCCAATTTGGGGTCAAGTTGCAGAAGCATGTTGAATAATACTATCCCAATTATCCACATCATGTATCCTACAATAAGACCAACCTGAAACATGCCAAGTCAGTGAGCAACTTATCTCCCCTATCAGCAATTCAATACCCTGGACGCTACCCATAATTTAGTAAATGCATGACGGCACCATCTCGATCGATGTGAAAAGTCCACGATCTTTCAGAATAAGGGTATCACAGTTTGTTTTGATAAATAATGCCTTGTTAAGAAAATCCTTTACAGGTGTGTACTTGAGATGCCTAGAAATGGAGCAAGCCGAAGAAGTTCTGAGGAAGTTGAACGATGGTGAATGTTGCAATCACTCTGGGGTAAAATCACTGTCTACTAAAGCATTAAGAACAGGTTACTACTGGCCAACCATGCGGCAAGAAGCAATCAAGTACGTCCAGAAATGTGACACATGCCAGAAACACAACAACATCCTATATCAACCTGCTGAACCAATGCATCCCATCTCGTCTCCTTGGCCCTTCATGCAGTGGGGAATGGACATAGTAGGTAAGCTCCCATGGGCACCTGGAGGGAAAGTGTTCATGTTGACCATGACGGACTACTTCTCGAAATGGATTGAAGCTGAATCTTTCGTATAGATCAGGGACATAGAAGTAATCTCACTCATAAAAAGAAACATCATCAGTAGGTTTCGAGTCCCATCTGAAATCATATGTGACAATGGCTCCCAGTTTATTAGCAAAAAGATGCAAGATTTCTGCCTGAGATGGGGAATTAAATTAATAATGTCTACACCCGTGCATCCTCAAGCAAATGGACAGGCTGAATCCAGCAACAAGTTGATAATGAACAACTTGAAGAAGCGACTTGATCAGAAAAAGGGAAGATGGGCAGAAGAGCTACCCTTGGTACTTTGGGCTGATAGAACCACTCCAAAAACTGCGACTGGGCAAATACCGTATTCCCTGGTATTCGGTACCGAAGCTGTTCTCCAAGTGGAATTCTCAATCCCCACAGCTAGATATGTCTTAGCAACCCCAGAAGACAATCAACTTATTCTCGCAAGTGACCTAGACACTATCGATGAGCTCAAGGATATGGCTAAAGTCAAGATGGCAACCTACCAACAGAGGATAGCCAGGTCGTACAACAAGAATGTTTTCGTCAGGAGATTTCAAGTTGGAGACATGGTCCTAAGAAAGGTATTTCAAAACACGAGGGAACCTAATGCGGGCAAATTTTTGGCCAAGTTGGAAGGTCCTTACCTAATTGATGCAGAAGCTGGAAAAGGAGCATACAGCTTGTCAACCCTAGACGGTGAGAGAGTTTCGAGAAATTGGAATGCATTCCACCTCAAATTATACTTCATGTAAGTTTGAACTTATCAGTCTTCATTCCAAGGATCAGGTATGATTCATTTTACTTTATTTTTGTTCTTTCAATTTAAATTATATATCTCAAACTCCTACTGACTTAAGCATCGGAGGGGTGTTAGCTAAGCTAACACCCACCCTAACCTCTTTCTGTTTTGCAAGATGAGACAACACCAGCGACTTATACAACTCAGGTCAGCTGAACAGAAATATGTCAAGATGTTCAAACATATCAAAAACTGGTAACTCTCTCTCTCTACGCAAACGTATTTTTTCATAAGTTTCCTGAGCCAAATTTAAGCCTATTTAATAATGTATCTCTATAATAAAAGGTACACTAGTTCCTTCTAAAAAGGTTCAAAGGTCTTACACCTTTCTCAAGATGTTAAGGTTATTGACACCTTCGCCTGGGCGCATGTTTTTCATGTTTTAGCTAAGGTGTAGGTGGGCCAATGTGTCAAGTACATGTTGATTACCTTCTTGCCCTTAGTTAAAGATTATGAATCTAAGTTAAAATCATTGGTCCTGACATTAACATGTTACCAAAATGGACATCAGAATGAAAAGCTAAACGTCTTTTCCATTTATTGACATACTATTTTTGAAACGTAAAAGAAACTTCATCAAATGACCAAGCAGACACAGGTAACATCTCACATCTTAATAGAGGAAATATCCAATATTCGAAAGCAAATAAAGACTTCTTCAATCAAGAACGACATCCTTGCCTTTATCCATTCTCTTTCCTTCATGGGTTTCACCAACCTGCTCCAATTTGTCCACATCCCTAGAAGCCACCTTACAAGGCCTTTCACGTACAATCTTTCTTAGAGCAACATATTCCTCCTCCAAGTTCAAAGTTGAGTGTTGACCAGCTTGATATTCTCTGATCATCTCGATTCTCGCGTCAGAAATGGATTTAGCAGCTTCAGCCACTAGTTCGTCACGAAGGTTTTCCATCTCTTGAACATGTTTCTTTTTAACTTCTTCCATATCTTCCTCCTTTGTTTTCAACATGTCAAAAGCTACTTTGAGGTCTGCCTCATATTACTTTCTCTCCATGGTTGAAGTGAGAGCTTTATCCCTTCACCACTTGATCTCGTTGACCATCATCTTAACCGCAGTTATTGCCTGAGTCAAATATTTTTATTAGAACAAGATACAAGTTCGAAAATCAAAAGAAGAAAGATATATTTTACCTTGGTGTCTAGTACATCCTCGTTGGGAGTAACTTCTTCTTCTACATCTATTCTCCCTTGCCTTTTTCTCTTCACTCCCGATGTACTCCCAAATTCCAATCTAGACATTGGAACCACATCCTTCGCTTTTCCCTTGTACTTGGCAATTAAGGCCTTCGTTGCAAACCTGGGCTTTGAGCGGATGGCTGCAAAAATAAAAGTAAACATCCTGACACAGGTAAGAAGCCCAGATCTAACTTCAAAAGGAACTTACCAAATGACATCTTGTCCCTCAAAATATTTCAGCAAACCGAAGTTCTTTGTAGGAATCTTCAACATATATCAACCACATCAAGTTATCATCCCTTATATAGAAGAATTATCTTCCAACATCCTTATTTACGGATTCTGTGCCATTCCCTACCTCAATTTAAGCCTTAAACCGTTCGTGAACCAAGCAGAACATTTTGCCTTCCAAGTTCAACAACCATGCAGTTAGAGATAGAATTTTTGAAATTCAAATTTATACCTTTGGATATTCCAAAAATTCAGGGGCAATTGTTCGGGGTTGAAAATCAACAACAACATGTTACATCTTGACACCTCATCTTGTGGTAACTACTTGGCAGTACAACTTGATGGACTATCCGCATTGTCCAGAATTAGTGAATGGCGACATTGTAGGAACCGTTTTCTAGAGTTCTGCAAGCTTTATAGACCAAGTCAAATAGAGTCTTCAACAACATTCATTTAGCAACGGATACATTGACGTCGTCATTAACCTCCTGCAGATTCCAGGCGCATGTTGAGGGATTACATTTACTTAGTTGCTACCGTTATCACCATTTGTATTTAAATAGCAAACACATGTATACACACACACACGTAAGCTTTTTACAAACATCCTTTGTACTTACACTTCAATTGGCTCTCCATCATCACGATACTAATAAAATTCCATTGTTCCGAGGTTTTATGCCGGCGACCAAGTTGCTCAAGGGCTTTCCTCGTTAAATATCTTGTCTCTACATCTTGAATTTACGTTATTCTATTCCATTGTACCCAATTTTCCCCTTTGGAAGTTGAATTACTTGAATTTGACCAAAACTAGGGGTTGATAGATCACCAAATTTTGGGAAGGTTTTGTAAGGGATCAGGTGGTGGATTTCAGTACATCTAGGATTAACCTGCCCTCTGATTATGATGAGGCAGTAAAAAAAGTTTCTAAATGGGTTGCTGGCTTTAGAACCAATCTATTGTAAAAAATATTTGTCTTTCCCCATCATATTTTGAGGAAAAATTGGTTGCCCACCTCGAATTCCTCCTCAGTCAACAAAGACCAGTTTTTTCTCCTTTTTAGGATAGGAGAGAACAAGTTCAATCGGGGGAAGGTAATTTTTGACACAATTATGAGTTTTGCTGCAGCAACACCACTTATGCCTACCCTCACCTAAGCTTGATTTATACAATGCTAAAGGATGAAGGGGTTGAGGATATTCCTGGTGAATCACTGTCAATCATATCTGAACAGTTTAAAATCCCAAAAACCATGAATGATAGCTCCAGGTTTGATGATCTTGCTAAATTTGTTGGGTATGTTTCCCCTTCATTTTTTGTGCAACTACCTATTCAACCATTTGTTTAAACAACTGTCCGTACAACTGTACACACATAAATTGACTCTCCAGACAAAGGTGCCATACAAGCTCAGATTGCGTTCCAGGAACGGGTTATCTCTCACAAAGCTGAAATTGAAGGAAGATAAATTTTGATTGTTGGAATGGAAAAGTCCATTACTGATCTACAGGCTGTTCTTCATGGTTCTTCTAAAAAAGTGGGAGAAATGTCAAGTGCAGGGAGAGTTGTTCAAAGGGGAGCTGCAAATGATGATGAGGATCTGGAGTTTTATATTGAATAGGATGCTGAAGCAGCTGCTGCTGCAATGTAGGAAGAAATGCTAGGAGAAGACATTTATGCTGATCTTTAAAAACAATATATCTTTTGGGTTGTAATAACTTTGAACTATATTCTCTATAGTTAAAGTTTTTTTCCTTAGTTATGGTTTTGGACTTAACAAATCTTTTGAATGTTTTGATCAGAATCACAAAGATAGGAGGAGATAGAAAGAGTATGGAAACACTCTTATATCTTTTTTAAATCTTTTTGATTCTGATGTCTAAATTAATTTGTATACTTTATACAAATAGGTTAGGAAATAATTGTAAATATAAAATTAGATTTTGACTAAACGGCTGACTTTTTTGTTTAGATATGTTTTGAATATTTTAGGTAAGTACTCAAGGAAGGCAGGGACTTTTGAGTTGATAAGAAAAGAAGAATCATTTTTGATAAGGAAGAGATTGGACGAATCCTTCTTGAAGAAGGATTGCTCTCACTGTATAAAGAGTCCGCCCCACTCATTGTTTTATACAGATTTTCTGAGAGAGATATAGAGCATAGAGAAATCCTTGAGTGTTTTTCTTTGTTTCTTGAAGTTTGAAACTTGATACTTCAAGATTGTTTGTGTGTTTTATTGTTCTTAAGATAGAACATCTTTGATCTTTTCGTAAGATAGATTTTCTTTTCTTTGTAAGTTTTTACTCTTAAACTTGTTCTCAAACAAGGTTGTGGTTTTATTAAAAGGTTTCCATCAAGAAGTTCTTGCTGAAGTAATTATTATTTCGATGTATTTAATTCTGTTCGAGTGAGTTCTTTTATTGTCAAAGTTGTTTAGACACTTGTTAGGACAGTTGTGTGAACAATTGTACGCATAAGTGACCACACAAGTGTGCAAAGTCCTAGCTACAATTCTTTTAGAGTATGAAAATACTCTTATATTTTTAAATATCTTTGTGATTCTGATTTATAAATTAGTATATATATTTTAAATAAATTAGCTTAGAAAATAATTGTAAATATAGGTTAGATTATAGTTGACTAATCGGCTAACTTTTATGTTTAGCAATGTTCCTATATTTTAGGTATGTAATCAAGGAAGGTAAGGACTGTTGGATCGATAAATAAAGAAGAATCCTTGTTGATAAGGAAAAAAATGTATAAAGAAGAATCCTTGTTGAAAAAGTTGAAAAAGGATTGTGATATCTATAAAAAGAGGCCGCAACCCTCATTGTTTACTACGGATTTTCGAGAGAGAAACAGAGCTTTAGAGATTTCCTTGAGTGTTTTTGCTTTGTTCTTAAAGTTCAGATAATTGAATATTCAAGATTGTTATTTGTTTAATTGTTCTTAAGATTAGAACGACTTTGGTCTTTTCGTAAGATTTATTTTCTTGTCATTGTAAGTTTTCGTTTGCAACTTATTATCAAACAAGGTTGGAATATGAAAAGATTTTCCGCAATAAGTTCTTACTAAAGTGTTTAAACTTTAGTTGTTATTCTGCTGCATTTATTTACTGTTCGTGTAAGTTTATTTTTTGTCAAGTTGTTTAGACAGTTGTTAGGACACTTATATAAACAACTATACACACAAGTAACCAAAAAATATGATTAGTTATATCTACAAATCTTTAAATAAATAAATATATATATATATATATATATATATATATATATATATGAAAATATATAATGGTAATGATAAAATATAGAATGACCCTTATAAATAATTATATAAAAACTTATTATAAAAAGAAAACATTTAAATGAAAGGCACACGTTAGAAAAATTAAGAGAAATTGTAAGAAAATTTTACCTTTTGATCAACTGTGATTTAAGGACTTGAAGGGTCACTCATTAGTATACATATTTGTATAAGCTATCGTCATTATGGTCACTATATTATATGATTAGGTGAGGAAGTAAATCAAGATCGTAGCCGAATGGAAAGATCTCATAAAAAGAAATACAAAAGGGGAACAAGATTACATGTGACAAAGAGGAATTAGACCAAGATAGTTTTAAATAAGATTACTAAATTAAATTCACATGGCCACTCAAGTTCAAAATCGGACTAGAAAAATAAAAAGTAATAAAAGTAACAAATGTGCCCATGTTTACATTCTTCAAATTGAGATCAAATATCACATGCCGTGGGTAACAGTCAATTTTTCAACTAACACATTTGTTTTGTAATCTCAGTCTTTCGAGATTACAAACAAATGTGTTATTAAATAATTTAGATTAGAAAATATGTATAATTTTTTATGTTCTAGTGTGCTTTTCTCTGTATTTGTGAGAGATTTTGTTTTCCCTTCATTATTGAGTGCTTATAATTTTCCTCATTTGTTTAAGCTTATATTGTTGGGTTATAAAGTATAAACCAACATGAAGATGAAGTGAAAAGAGAGTCTAAATCATTGGAGAAGTTCAAGTCGAAGCTGGAATGTTAAAAGGAGGAGAAAAAGGGAGGAAAAGAAGATTGACATTGACGCACTTGTATATGAGCACTGTCGTGCAAAAGCAATTTAAAAAAAAAACAATTTCGGACCTCTTTGCATCGTCGTGCTCAAAATAGGCTCGTTGCCGTACGCGAACAAAATTTTGTCAGATTTTAGTTTCCTTATTCTGAACAAATTCTTTTTTGTTGGACAAGATTTAGGGCTTCTCCTTGTACAACTATAAATACATAGATACGACGTAGAACACATTGTAGCACATATTTGAGAGAATAATAAGTTGATTCTTGGCTTGGCATCGCACCAGACGTACTTGATTAGTTTAATGAACGGGGTTAACAATTCCTTGTGTTTGTGTGTGTTTTCCATATATTTGTCGTGTGTGGGTGTGTTTGATTATTGCCATTGATTGCGTGGGTATCACTAAATCCCCAACAACTGTTATCAAGAGCTTTGGTTATTGATTCAAAGTTTATTAGTTGAACTTTGGTTCGCGTACTCGGGAATTTTGTGGAGCAGTCTAGATGGGTAAATCAAGCATCGACAAAATTCAACAGAGCAAATTTCACATTTTGGAAGACGAGGATCACAAACTATCTCTATAGTAATGATTTTCATCTTGCCTTGGGAGGGAAACCTACAACCATGTCAAAGGAAGATTGGGAGACATTAGATCGGAAGACGAAAAGCGTGGTGAGATGCACATTGATCAATGAGATTGCACAGAACACGTTTGAGGCCAAGACAACAGTGGAGATGCTACAGTTAGTGGATGATATGTATGAGAAACCATCGAACATCAGCAAGGTTCATCTAATTCGGAGGTTGTTGACTCAGAATATTCCGAAGGGCACAACAGCAGTAAATCATATCGACAACTTCAAAGATATGGTGGACCAATTGAGGACTGTCGGTATTACCTTTACCGATGAGGTGTAAGCTGTGATATTACTCTATTCGTTGCCCGATAGTTGGGATCCAACTGTCACAACACTATGTGCATCAACAAACGAGGGAACTTTGAGGTATACGCAAGTCATAGATCTTATCCTTGGCGAGGAGGTATAAAGGAATGAGAATGGAGATACTTCAGCGCAAGCACTAAGGGTAAAGAATGGTAAAGGGAGAAGAGGAGGGCCGAGATCTAAGAAAAATCTGGTGAAGTGCTATAAGTGCGGTACTAAGGACCATATTAGTTTTGATTGCCCAGAGAAGACAAGAGGAGAAGATGGTCACATAGAACTCGCGGAGGAGTACATTGCAGATGCATTTTTCTTGGGAGAGAAGCAGAAGCATGAGACTTGGGTGTTAGATTTGGGTGCGTCGTTTCATTCATGCAGTGACTCGGATGAGATGGAGAAATACACCTCGGACGATTTTGGGGTGGTTTATCTTGGTGATGATCAAGCTTTGAAGATCGTGGGAAAAGGGAATGTATGGCTCAAGACACAAAGTGGGGCTGTTTTGCAGTTGCGGGAAGTGAGGCATATTCCTATCTAGAAGAGGAGTTTGGTTTATGTTGGACAGTTGGACTTGTATATAGGGGTCATAGGAAAAATTGGTTAAGAGACGCAAGAGGAATCCAACATGGAGAGGTTGAAGCGTCGCTTGGCTTCAACTTGCCTTAGCACGTAAGCGAGGAGGCTCAGCGTTGCCAAGTCATTTATTGGGAGACAAATGTGTTTGGAGGTTCATTCCATAATGGGAGTTGACGGTTAGTGTATATGGTTATGGTTTTAGTCTCCAGGTGTGAGATTATAGAGTCTAAACCAACATGGAGACGAAGTGAATAGGGAGTCTAAATCATTGGAGGAATTCGAGTCGAAGTTGGAATGTTCAAAGAGGAGAAAAAGGGAGAAAAACAATAAAAGAATATTGACACTACGTGCTTGTACATGTGCACTGTCGCGCATAAGAAATTTCAAGAAAAGGTGTCCCGGATCTCTTTGCACCGCCGTTCTCAAAATAGGCGCGCTGCCGAACACTACCAAAATTCTGCCAATTTTGATTTCCTTATTCCGAACAGATTCTTTCTTGCCGGACAAAATTTAGGATTTCTCCTATTACTACATAAATACATAGACACGATATATAATACATTGTAGCACATATTCGAGAGAATAATAAGTTTATTTCTTGCTTAGCATCGCCCCAGACTTAATTGATTAGTTCAAGGAACCGGGTTAACAATTTCTTGTGTTTGTGTGTGTTTTCCATATATATGTCGTGTGTTGGTGTGTTTGATTGTTACCATTGATTGCGTAGGTATCACTAAATCTCCAACATTATCATTATCGTGAATACTAAATCTGACTTTGAGAAATGAAAAAAATGTTAGAAACTCAATATTTCATTATGTTATTAAGGTATTCCAGCGTTGCAAAATGAGGGATCTTTCAAATCCAGGTTTCGATAAAATTAAGTAGAAAGTGGATTCATTCCTCGGGTTATTCAAACTAGTGAGTAACCCGTCGAAATTCGACGGACATATTTAGGCTAATTATTCAAAGCACTATTCTTTGTCCTTCTTTCATGCGAGATACGGTGAGCCAAATTTTGTGGTTCACTTTTCGACGTGCAGTCTTGGCATGCCATTGTCCCTCACTTACACAAATTTTTTATCAAAATTCAATCAAGTTAATAAATAAATAATATGCAACGTTTATATTGAATTAAAAATGTATACTTGATTTACGTAATTTCAATAAATTCCTAGTGGATTAATTATCCGACTGATAACCTTTTTTCTTTTAATTAGTTATGTGTAGTGCACAGGATGAATTAAACATGCAAATCTCATTTTTTAACTCGTTTGACTAACCCCAATTAAAATATCCAAGTGTGCCCATTTTTTTAATTGAGTATTATTCCAAAATAATATTTTAAATGAGTTACAAATTGAATTTCATGTAAAATTTCACATGGCACATATAAAAATATAATATGTTTATGATTTTCTTTATTATAATATATATATGTGTTGCACAATACACCTTCAAACTTACTTCTTTTGTTCCAGTTTAATGTGCACAGTTATTGTTGAGCATAAGTATTAAAGTGTAAATAATAATACTCAAAAATATTGTGAGTGGGAAAAAGTTTATGAATATGATAGTGAGACATGGTTGACAAGTGAAAGCCATGCAAAAAGTCTAATACATCATCGAAAGTTCTGAACACGTATAATTTAGAAATATGAGGGAAAACAACTAAAAAAATTAGTCATTAAGTGCAAAGACAAAGAACATTCAAGTTGGTTTTCTATCTCGATTTTCAAGGCTTGAAATGTCAAATGGTATATTTTGTATGCTACAACAAAAATATTTAATATATTTTCTTCCTCCCAAAATAAATATCCTAAAATATTTAAAATTTGCAATTGAACAAAAGTAAATTATAATTTTTTTTAACATTCATTTTGATACGAATTGAAGATAGTAATATAATCGGCCCATATTTCAATGAATAATGCAAGGCGAATAAGAGAATACATGTAGTGGGTGAGATTTGCCTACTACAACAAAGTGTTTAGTGCCCATCGAAATCAAGAAAAGGGATTCTCGTAAAATGGCTTCAAAGCAAACTGTTCACAGGAAGTCCTCAAGAAGAAATATTCTTCATTGACACTACCATCTTCCTGGTCAGTATCAACATCGTCTCATGCTGCATCTTCAGCTTCACCATCGTCTTTGGCATCAGTATCTTTTGGATTTTCCTTTGATTCCTAATAAGGGGAACACAATTAGGGTTAAGATATAAGATTAGAAAAATCTAGATACATAAATATTAAAAATTAAAAACAGTTAAGCAACAAATATAAAGAGAAATACCTCAACCTCTTGTTTCTTTTTGAACCTTCATAAAAGCAGCCTTCTCAGCCTGCAAAAGCACATGATCTCAATCATCAAGGATCAATGATGGAAATTATGTTACAAGAAAAGCAAGTAATTATTGTTGCAAAAATTACATGTCACAATTCTATGCCAAATATTTTGGGAAAAACATAAATTTTGGGTCATCCTTAATTAACTCTGCAAATGAAATGAGGTATTTTATATATTCTTGATTTGTATCTAAAAAAAATAATCGCCTTCCTCCATATGTGTGCAATTCTTAATGTGAATTACTATGTTTTGATCTTCGTTTCGCTTTTACAACAAATAACTATGTCTATAAAATTTTTTTGACATGCATTGTTGTCGTCGATGCAATGAAAGCATTGGAGCTGGTAGATTGATGTAATAACTTTTTGGTCAACTTCCAAGGTAATATGAATTGTCTTACTGTTAACTCAGTTATATGTTAGAAAAATTGTATGGAAATGAATATATAGAAGAAAGATGTAATTTTAGCATGTGTTAAAGGGGATTCTTCAAGTTTAGATTTTTATAGTTATTTTGGTGCTGATGGAAATCAATTGCTGCTGACTTTTTATTATTTTTCCTAAATTTGTTGGTCTTGGGTATCAACTATAGAGCTTTACAACTACATGAATTGTGTTTTAAATTTATAATTATCAGGTAAATCTTGTGAATGTTCTACGAGAGCCTATCCCTTACTCCAGTTCTGATTTTCGATGGATCTTTTTAAAAGTTATATGGATTTGTTGCTAAAAATTGTTGTTTGATATGTTCTCTAATCTTGTGAATTGGACTTGTTAAAGTTTTAGATTATGAGTTTATTAATACAGTGGTATGAGGGAGTCTAACTTTGCCATGTCTATAAGTTATAAGGCTTTTGTGCTCGGGTGCAATTGCCGGTAAAAGGAAAATGAAAAGGTTTGATTTGTGGGTTGAGGATCGGAACCATCTGCTAAGTTAGTTTCATATCTGCACCTGATTCCTTATGACATTACTAATGTTCCTAAAAAAGTAGAATGACGTCATAAGAGAATAGCAATGATCTTGAAGATTCATGATTGATATGTTTGGTCAGAATACTATTATTATTCCTCGGTATTGTCGCCTTTAGCATCTTTGTGCATTTACCCGACAAATATCCCCCGCCAAATATTCCGCGACAAATATCCCAATCATTACCTCATTTTTTTTATGGAGACCAACAGGAAAGCCCATAAATTACCAAAAATAATAAATTAATAAAATGTTGGTTGTGAATAAAATGATTAATAATTCATTTAATGTTATTAGTGTTTTTATATTCAAATATGTGTTCTACCCTTCCATTATTTGCGATTTCAGAAAAGCGACGTCAGAAATTGGAGAACGCTACACTACACTACAACGCATCCACCATCGTCGCAGCATCGGAACAGGTTCTTTCTTATTCTCCTCACAAACTTTTTTTTTTGCCTCTACTTAATGTTTGTATTTTAAAACATAAATAATTTTGTATTTATAATATCTAAAATAGCTATAAAAACAATTATCTCGAAATAATGTTGCCATAGGGTGTACTGCATTTTTGGCAGTTTTTTGTGCTCTTATCAAATCCTTTAGCACACTTTACATTGCTGCAACCATCGTAGTAGCATGTGAATTCACATCAGATATGATTGCCAATATGGTGTATTCGTCAATCTAATAAAAATAATTATTTATATTAAGAGCAATTATGTGAGGTTAAATGAGCACTTTAATAAAGAGCCAAAAATTATTATATACCTCTGTAAATGTGAGCAAATCACCAATTGTCTTGAATTCTCCGATTTTTAACCACTGATCACTATTAATATGACTACTATCATTAGTGATAGTAGATAAAGAACGACTTTTGGATGAAAATCCAATGTCACTACGCCTGTAAAAGAATAATGATATATAAAATTTAACCAAGTGATCAGAATTAGTAAAACAAATTCATAGGTTCTTGTTAGAGTTTAATCTTCATTTACTTGCTAATATACTGTAAAATTAATATAACTGGGTCTTTCTCATCTTCGCGTCGTTTGTCAATATACTGTTTTAGTTCATCTCCATATGACTCCCACAAGACGCAAGACAACTCCATTCCACTTCCAAAATGAGAGAACGTCATTATATAATAAATATAATTAAAATTATTCACAAAATTTATTGTTTATCCTTTAAATAATCAAGTATATGATATATTTAGATCACATACTGATTATCAATCAGCTAAACATTCAACTTTCTAGCACCGATTTTCTGCACATAGTCAAAATCTCCGAGAGATAAAATAACCTCACCAATCACATCTAGCAAATAAAAATTTCATGTTAGTAAATATCATAATTCATTTTAGAGTAAAAGAAAAAATGATATGCGAGGTACAGATCTCACCCACAACAAATTCCACATTTAAAGACCCAAAAGATTCAAAAGGTGTGAACTCAAAACTATTATCTGAAATATGGATAAATGTATCGGCATTGGATACGTCAGTGGCCAGACCAAAAGTCAATTTTCATTGGTGATTAAGTTTCGCTTTTTGGTTAGGTTGAATATTTTGTTTAACCCCAAATTTTGAGATCTTTAGAACTCTCATTTCTTCAAACATATTCTTCAATTTGGGTGGCGCGCAAGCTACTTAGGACAGTAGCCTGAATTTTAGATCCCTAAACAAAATATACAATAATATTAATAAAATAATACGAGTATTGATATTATTAAATGTTAATCGCATTAAATATTAGGCAAGATACAGAAGGTAATTGATAAAAAATATTACCTCCTTATCAATAAATATCATCTCAATAGACATTTTTTCGGATTGTTCCTTCTGCTCCCATTTGCCTAAAATACGGACGTTGATGCTACAAAGTCTAGCTCACTTATCAATTGATTTGATATAAATCATTCGACTTGTTGCCATTATCTGTTATTTAATTTAAATACATGAAATCATACGTGAGGTAAATATTCAACCAACGACATTCAATTTATCAAAATACATCAAGTGGGATATGCTTACGTGTGTTTACAACCGTTATATTGACAAATGAAACAAACTGTTGTGTAATTAAATTGTTTTTTTGTTCTTTATTATTTGATTTCAAATAATTTTACAATTCTTTCTTTACCCGTTTCCTACTTGTTTAAGTTTAATATGAAATTCAAAATTTAATATTTTAAGAATGGCTTATGATTTGACTTTTGTCTGGAAATCAAAGAGAAAAGTTGATTGGATTTAAATTTCAAATTAGCTATTAATTATTAATATCACAATTTTAAATTGTCAAATAATTTTATGATTCTGCGATATTTTAAACGTGATTAAATTTGGACAAATCACTATTCAAATTAAATCTTATAAAAAATGCATGTTTGGAATTCAAAATTTCGAATTTAATTAAATATAATTACTAATTACTATTACTAATTAAATAGCATCACTGTCAAATGAGATAGCGCCACGTGGAATTCCACGTCATAATTCCACGTGGCAGGCTGTGTGCATTCAATTTTCTTCTGTTTGAATATATTATATAGATAGATAGATTACGTATATGTAATTTAAATTTGCTTTATTAATATCAAATCTTATCAAATGTAATTGCATGAGTCATGTAGAATTAATTTATGGACAGGATCTATTACATACGTGAATTAGAAATATTGAATTCTAATTTCAGATTTTAAATTGTCAAATAATTTTATGATTCTGCAATATTTTAAATATGTTATTAAATTTGGACAAATCAATATTCAAATTAAATCTTATCAAATTAGGCTTACATTTGAATTTCAGTTTCAAATTAGTCTTACATTAAATAATTACGTATATGTGAATTAAATTTGCTTTAATATGTGTCTGGATACTAATTTTTTTAAACTGTGGATTTCAAAATTATTTTAAATGTGATAGAATTTTAACTTTGGATTTCAAATAATTTTACAATTCTTTCTTTACTCGTTTCCTACTTGTTTAAGTTTAATAGGAAATTCAAAATTTAATATTTTAGGAATGGCTTATGATTTAACTTTTGTCTGGAAATTAAAGAGAAAAGTTGATTGGATTTAAATTTCAAATTAGCTATTAATTATTAATATCACAATTTTAAATTGTCAAATAATTTAATAATTATGCAATATTTTAAACGTGATTAAATTTAGACAAATCGCTATTCAAAATAAATCTTATAAAAAAGGAATGTTTGAAATTCAAAATTTCGAATTTAATTAAATATAACTACTAATTAAATAGCATCGCTGTCAAATGAGATGGCGCCACGTGGAATTCCACGTCATAATTTCACGTGGCAGGCTGTGTGCATTCAATTTTCTTCTGTTGGAATATATTATATAGTTAGATACATTATGTATATGTGATTTAAATTTGCTTTATTAATATCAAATCTTATCAAATGTAATTGCATGAGTCATGGAGAATTAATTTATGAACATGATCTATTACATACGTGAATTAGAAATATTGAATTCTAATTTCAGATTTTAAATTGTCAAATAATTTTATGATTCTGCGATATTTTAAATATGTGAATAAATTTGGACAAATCAATATTCAAATTAAATCTTATCAAATTAGGCTTACATTTGAATTTCAGTTTCAAATTAGTCTTACATTAAATAATTACGTATATGTGAATTAAATTTGCTTTAATATGTGTCTGGATTATTATTTTTTTAAACTGTGGATTTCGAATTTATTTTAAATGTGATAGAATTTTAACTTTGGATTTCAAATAATTTTACAATTCTTTCTTTACCCGTTTCCTACTTGTTTAAGTTTAATAGGAAATTCAAAATTTAATATTTTAGGAATGGCTTATGATTTAACTTTTGTCTGGAAATTAAAGAGAAAAGTTGATTGGATTTAAATTTCAAATTAGCTATTAATTATTAATATCACAATTTTAAATTGTCAAATAATTTTATGATTATGCGATATTTTAAACGTGATTAAATTTAGACAAATCACTATTCAAATTGAATCTTATAAAAAAGGCATGTTTGGAATTCAAAATTTCGAATTTAAGTAAATATAATTACTAATTACTATTACTAATTAAATAGCATCGCTGTCGAATGAGAAGATGCCACGTGAAATTTCACGTCATAATTCCACGTGACAGGCTGTGAGCATTCCATTTTCTTCTGTTTTAATATATTATATAGATAGATAGATATATCACGTATATGTGATTTAAATTTGCTTTATTAATATCAAATATTATCAAATGTAATTGCATGAGTCATGGGGAATTAATTTATGGACAGGATCTATTACATACATGAATTATAAATATTGAATTCTAATTTCAGATTTTAAATTGTCAAATAATTTTATGATTCTACGATATTTTATCAAATCTTATCAAAGGTAATTGCTTTATGGACCGCATCTATTACATACGTGAATTAGAAATATTGAATTCTAATTTCAGATTTTAAACTGTCAATAATTTTATGATTCTACGATATTTTAAATATGTGATTAAATTTGGACAAATCAATATTCAAATTAATTTCACGTGGCAGACTGTGTGCATTCCATTTTCTTCTGTTTTAATATATTATATAGATAGATTACGTATATGTGACTTAAATTTGCTTTATTAATACAAATCTTATCAAATGTAATTGCATGAGTCAAGGGAAATTAATTTATGGACATGATCTATTACATACGTGAATTAGAAATATTGAATTCTGAACATACCAAAAGTGTCGAGTTGAGCCAAAGGAGTAAAGCCCAATCACAAGCAGCCTTGGCCATCACATTCTCAATGAGGCTGACTCAATCATAACAAGGCCCAAAGCCCGTCTCTTGTATCAGTCGACTAAGCCCATGGTCCGACCTATCAGGTCCCGACCTAACTTAGTCCGACCTCATGATCCATATCATAATTCGGGTACGAACCATGCTCTACCCGCCAGTCAGGTCGGCCATTCTACAAGTGGCGACCTCGACCTAATTATCAAGTGTCGACCTAACATGTGTTGACGCACGTGGGTCAATCTTTCCATAACAGCATCCCTACAAATCAGGGACGGTTACAGGCACGTTCCCATGAACATAACTGCCGCTATAATTTCGGAGCTCATGTAGCCCCGTCATTAAACTACCTACACCAACTATAAATACTTCATCACTACCAACGGTGCAAAGGTAACTGCCATTTTGTTATCTGAATTCCATATTCAATACATTTTTGAGCTTTATACAACTGTGATCTTACTCTCACGCCCGAGCGTCTTCGCCGGAGACACATCCGGCTAGTCGTGGGTTCTGATTTCAGGTCAAGGAGCCAGGTGATCAGTCCTGCCACGTGGAGGAAGATTGATAAGCACAATTCCTGCAGCATCAGTTTGGTTCCATTGCCGGGAATCGTGCTTTAAACTTGACCTCGAAAACTCTATCAACCTGCAACAATGGTGACTTCAGAAGGACACGTATCCGAGGCTTCACTTGGGCATGAAGAAGTGAACAACAACAACTTGAACGCAAACGCTGAGAACCTTAACTTGCCTCCTCCCCCACCGAATCGTCCCCATGGTAGGGCCACACGCTCTACCAGTGTCGTTGATGGCAGGGGATTGCCTGACACAAGGAGAGGGAAAAGGCATATGGATGGGCAAGGAGTTCCACCTCCTCCAAAACGTCCAGCTGCTCAGGTGAATGTGGGAAACAGGGCAGGCCCCTCCACCAACCCCATGAGCAAGAAGGAGATGATGTTGGAGCGAGCTCAGATTCTGGCCGACTTGATAGCCATGGAAGAAGCAGAACAGGCTGACGTGCGCTCTGAAAGAGTGGCACGTACTCAGATCTCTAATGGACAACAGACCAGGAGTGCTAGGCCAAATGAAGGTGTGGGACAAAATGGTGAGGACAGGATAGTTCGTCGAGCTCCCACTATTGTTCACGTGCCCAGTAACGATTTAAGGGCTAGCCTCAACAGAAACAGGGAGCAGGAGGCTCAATCTGATTTGAGGACTCAATTAAATAGAAACAGACAGGTTTCACCGGCTAGGACGCAGAGGTCAGGATCTCATAGAGACAGGAATGGGCGCAGGTTGCCTGTAGGAGGGGAAAGGCGCAGGTCGCCACATGGAGATAACAGGCGCAGGTCGCCATCTGGTGCTGAGAGGCGCATGTCGCCTCAAAGAAGTAACAGGCATAGATCTCCAGTAAGATCAGAGAGGACCAATTCCCACAGGGACAGAAGGAGTAGGTGTAACGATGTGTTGCCTTTTTCGCGGGAAAAATTCGATTTTTGCGTTTCTTTGAAAAACCAAATAAAACCGGAAAAAACGGAGTCGCCACGCCATTTTAATTTTGAAGGGCCAAAACTTTGAAAAAAGCCCGAGATCAGAGATTTAGGTTCGGAGGTCATGTTACGCGTCGGGAAGGACGTTAGTGTGCACCCGACGCGCCTCGTAAAACGAGTCTTCCAAGCTGAAAATCATTTGTGTGTGTGTGTGTGTGTGTGTTTTGGCCAAAATAAGTTGAAACTGGAAAAAGTAAAAATTGGGATGTCTTTTTAAGACTTTAAACTGATCCCATGATTTTTTGGAGAATTTTTGGTTTGAGATTTGGTACTCAAAAAACCTTTTGAAGTTGAGAAGTCACTTCTGCCAGAAGGAAATGGCAGCAGACACCTGATTTTGAAATGGATTCAAGGGTCCTAAAACTTCATAATCTGGATGAACTCAGAGAATGAAAGTTTCTCTAGACTCCTTGAATAAACTTTGTGTGAAAGAAATTTCCATTTTGGAGAAGATTTGAGGGGTCAAAACCTTCTGGAAACCTCAGATATGAGATCTGGATTCCCAGAAACTGATGAACTAGCCTCTGAAAGAAAAATTGAAAAGAGGAGTTTTACTCACCCAAAAAATAAGGTAAAAATATGTCTGGAAAGCTCTGGATGTTTGCTACAAAAAGTGTTTTGTAGTCAACACCAAATTCCAAGTTCATCTGTGTCCAAAAATTAAGACCATGGACTGAGGTCTGAGAAAATTGCTACTGGACAGCAACTTCTCAAGAAAGAAAATATGATTTTAAGGGGGGTTTTGCATCCATGCTTGTCCCCATTTCCCTAGGTTTTGGTTAGTGATCACTAGACATTTTAGTGGTGAATCAACTATACCAAACCATCCTTGGGGTACATTAGGACTAAGCATTTCATTTGCTTGGGAAGGGGAATTTTATCCTTTGAAAATCAAGATTTAGTGCTTGAAAATGGTTTTCTAGGGTTTTGAAAGTGCATTTTTGCAAGTAAACAAGAAAAGCTTTGAAAATAATGTTGATCTTTGTAGAAGATCATCCATGGAGATGGTCTTCCATGGTGATCTTCTTAGATCTAAAGAAAGAAGATGAAAGAACTACATTTTGTAGTTTGAAGATGCATGCATGGATGAGATTTAGGGTTAGGAAGAGGAGGGTTTACCAATCTTCCTTGTGTTCTTGAGTGTTTGGCTTGAGTATATGAGTGTTTAGGGCTTGAATATGAGAGTGAATGGATGAGTATGAGTTGGGAAAGATTGGAGAGAAAATGGTGACAATTCTTGAGAATTCTCACTGTTTTCTCTCTATATTTCGCCAGAGGTTCGTTGCATTTGTGTTCTTCCTCTTTATTTTTGTGACTGGAGGGCTCAATTTATAGCCCTCTGAAAATTACATACTTGTCCGCGCGGATAGGATCAGGCAGCGTGCACTGTTCATTAAATGCAGCTTCAGCTTTGGACAAGAAGAATAATCTTTTTCAAAATTCAAATTGACCAGCCAGTTTTTGTTTCCAGCATTGCTATATTTGGTTTTCTTCATTTGTTTTTCTTTTTTGAGATTCTTTTTAAGGTTTAACCTTAAATAACAATGCCCATTTTACCCTCACTTTGTTAGGAATGTTAGGATAGTTAGGAATTGTTAGAAATGTTATAACTTCCGTTAATTTTATAACGAAAATTCTAGCAAGCTCAAATTGGAGCACTTACAGTAGCCCCTCGGCGACGGCGCTTTCGAAGGAAGCGGGGTCGTCGATAAGAGTAAGGCTCCATATTTGGCAGGATGATCGAGTGATCGGGTGGCTGAACCTAGCGATAGGCTACCTACGTATCCCGAATGGGAATCAAGCCGGTCGTAGTTCGGGTCTTTGACCACGGAGATGATGGCGCTTTAGGTGCCTCGAACGATGAGCGAGTTACGCGGTCGGTTCTTTGGAGAGAAACTACTGTGGGGATAAGAGATGACCATTTTTGGTCTGATGGCTATCCGCTCTGCTGGGGATAGGAATGACCATTTTCGGTCTGACGGGTATCCGCTCTGCTGGGGATAGGAATGACCATTTTCGGTCTCTGCTGGGGATGATTGTGATTTATCGCTTTCTAGTGATAGCGTCTTAGGTGCCTCGAACCTTGAAGATGGCGTTTTAGGTGCCTCGAACCTTGGAGATGGCGTTTTAGGTGCCTCGAACCTTGAAGATGGCGTTTTAGGTGCCTCGAACCTTGATGATGGTGGCTTTTTAGGCGCCTCGGACCTTAATGATGATGGCTTTTTAGGCGCCTCGGACCTTGATGATGATGGCTTTTTAGGCGCCTCGGACCTTGATGATGATGGCTTTTTAGGCGCCTCGGACCTTAATTTGAAATGGCCTTTCGGTGGACTTTGTCTGCTGCTTAGAAGGAAAGGGTGACCGTTTTGGTCGGGCTGGACCTAATGATAGGCTACCTACGTATCCCTAGTGGGAATCAAGCCCTTTCGTAGTTCGAGCACTACTCGAGATTCCGTTGGCTTTTGGGATTCCGTTAACTTTCTTTGGGGATTTCGTTAGCCTTTCTTTGAGGAAAATTAGATGTATTCGTGCAGGAAATCGGTCTTACGTTTGGCTAAGTGGGCAATTTTTGATGAAAGATACGGGATCTCGTTATCTTTCTCGGGGCACTCGGTCTTACGTTTCTTTGCCGGGGTAATTTTGATGAAAGATACGGGATCTCGTTATCTTTCTCGGGGCACTCGGTCTTACGTTTCTTGCCGGGGTAATTTTGATGAAAGATACGGGATCTCGTTATCTTTCTCGGGGCACTCGGTCTTACGTTTGGCAGGGGTAATTTTGATGAAAGATACGGGATCTCGTTATCTTTCTCGGGGCACTCGGTCTTACGTTTGGCTAGGGGATGATTTTGATGAAAGATACGGGATCTCGTTATCTTTCTCGGGGCACTCGGTCTTACGTTTGGCTTAGGGGATGATTTTGATGAAAGATACGGGATCTCGTTATCTTTCTCGGGGCACTCGGTCTTACGTTTGGCTAGGGGTAATTTTGATGAAAGATACGGGATCTCGTTATCTTTCTCGGGGCGCTCGGTCTTACGTTTGGCTGCCGGGGATGATTTTGATGAAGATACGGGATCTCGTTATCTTTCTCGGGGCACTCGGTCTTACGTTTGGCTATAGGGGATAATTTTGATGAAAGATACGGGATCTCGTTATCTTTCTCGGGGCACTCGGTCTTACGTTTGGCTTAGGGGGTAATTTTGATGAAAGATACGGGATCTCGTTATCTTTCTCGGGGCACTCGGTCTTACGTTTGATATAGGGGTAATTTTGATGAAAGATACGGAATCTCGTTATCTTTCTCGGGGCACTCGGTCTTACGTTTGACTTAGGGGTAATTTTGATGAAAGATACGGGATCTCGTTATCTTTCTCGGGGCACTCGGTCTTACGTTTAACTGCCGGGGGTGATTTTGATGAAAGATACGAGATTTCGTTATCTTTCTCAGGGCACTCGGTCTTACGTTTAACTGCCGGGGGAGATTTTGATGAAAGATACGGGATCTCGTTATCTTTCTCGGGGCACTCGGTCTTACGTTTAGCTGCCGGGGGAGATTTTGATGAAAGATACGGGATCTCGTTATCTTTCTCGGGGCACTCGGTCTTACGTTTTACTGCCGGGGGGAATTTTGATGAAAGATACGGAATCTCGTTATCTTTCTCGGGGCACTCGGTCTTACGTTTGACTGCCGGGGGGAATTTTGATGAAAGATACGGAATCTCGTTATCTTTCTCGGGGCACTTGGTCTTACGTTTAACTGCCGGGGGTGATTTTGATGAAAGATACGAGATTTCGTTATCTTTCTCAGGGCACTCGGTCTTACGTTTGGCTTCGGGGAGATTTTGATGAAAGATACGGGATTTCGTTATCTTTCTCGGGGCACTCGGTCTTACGTTTAGCTGCCGGGGGAGATTTTGATGAAAGATACGGGATTTCGTTATCTTTCTCGGGGCACTCGGTCTTACGTTTTACTGCCGGGGGAGATTTTGATGAAAGATACGGGATTTCGTTATCTTTCTCGGGGCACTCGGTCTTACGTTTTACTGCCGGGGGATGATTTTGATGAAAGATACGGGATCTCGTTATCTTTCTCGGGGCACTCGGTCTTACGTTTAACTGCCGGGGGAGATTTTGATGAAAGATACGGGATTTTGTTATCTTTCTCAGGTCACTCGGTCTTACGTTTGACTGCCGGGAAATATTTTCTTGACAAGGGGCTGACTTTGGTTATCTTGTCAAGTTGGGGACTGAATTGCAGAGTCCTGAAATTTTAAGGGGCAAAAGGGTCATTTTGACCCTTGCAATCTCATCCGCGCGGATAGGGGTGGAAAGTCAGGGGTATCAATTAGGGCCAACGCCCTTCTTCTTCCTCAGTCCAATTTTTTGAAATTGTCGAGAGCAGAGAGAGAGAAACTGCCATTCCGCCATTTTTGGCCATTTAAGCTTCAAAATTCGTCCGTTTTCTCCAATTTTTTGAGCAATGGAACACGGGGAAGGCGCTTTTCAAGGCCAAGGGCGTGGTCCTATAGCGGAGAGGCGATTGGAGCTTGTCCGGATGAGGAGGCATTACAATCTTTCGCAGTCGGTCGAGGAGGAGCATTACCCCGATGCTTGGCAACATTGGGCTTCGGATCCGCATCTCCGAACGGTATACTTCGAATCCTCTTGATCCTCTTGTCGATTTCTTGCTTGAAATTTTTGGGTGATTTTTGAATTTTTTTTTGAATATTGAATATTGATATTGATGATATGCAATGTTGCAATGAATTTGTGAGTGTCCCAAAAATGTGCATTTTGCTTGGGAAAAGAATTGGCATTTTCGCCACATTTTTTTTTTTAATTCGAAAATTTCATGTGAAAATTCGAAGAATTGTGATTTTTTTTTTGGACTTGAATATTGCATGTTCTTGATGATGATTTTTTTTTTGAAATTGAATTTTGATATTGATGAATGATGATGCAATGCATGCATTTTGTTTGGAAAGAATGGGCATTTTGCCGATATGAGATGTATGTATGTTTAGGATTTTTTTTTTGAAAAGCGGGACGGATTTTTCCTCCCGTTGTATGTAAGATGGATGATATGCATGTATGCATTTTTTTTGAAAATGGGACGGAGTTTTTAATTCCGTAGGAATGCATCCTCTTTTTTTGATGAATGCATTGGGACTTGCAAATTGTTTTCTTTCATGCGAGAAAAATGGGGCTATGCTCATTGTATCTTTGTTATCTTTGTCGAATTTTTTTTTTTAATGTAAATGCAAAGGCAATCTTTTGACATTTTCTCTCTCTTTTTTTTTTACAGGGCGGAAACCGTTTTGTGACGGAGCGGCGAACAAGATGAAGACTCGAGGATCGGTGGAGTACGTGATTGACTTGTGGGATCGGCTTCCGGATGCGGGCCGAGGAGCTTTGCCGAGTCCGAGACAGATTGTTGTGGAGACGGGGCTTTGGGAGTTCGTCGAGTGCTTGAGGGGTGGTCAAGTTCCCTAAGAGCAAGGGCTTGATGTTCGCTCTAGCGCGGCATTGGTGGGATGCGACCCACACATTCCACTTCTTACGGGGCGAGGCGGCGTTACGCCTTCGACTATGCTTTGCGATCACGGGTGCGTCCTTCAATGGACGCGGCATTGAGTGGAGAGATGGCTACGGCCCGATGCGTCTGCGAGCTCTTCTTGGATTTTCCCTATTCCCAAAAAGGGGATGGGGATGGAGTATGCCGTGGTCTTCGGTAAGATTGTGGAGACCATCGCGAGTTACGAGTGGGGAGGATAGGTTTAGCGCCGAAGCGGTGCTAGGTCCTTCCTGTGGTTTGCTTTCTCGAGCACGCTCTTTGGACATCTTTGAGGACGGCGATCTTTGCCTTGTTGAGGTCCTTGGAGGACATGGGGACGGTTGGAGATATTTCTGGGGAGGCCGGGCTGGGCGAGTGCCTTCGCTCTTGATAGATACGGCGGAAGAGGCTGTGAGCTCCACTGTCTTGCTTCGAGTTTGCTCTGGAGGTATAAGCTCTCTTTTTGCTTTCCCTCTTTCCTTTGAGCACGCACTTTTATTTGCACCTTTGGATTGATTGGATTTTTACCTTTCGCGGGTATGGGCGTTGGAGTTTTTCCACGTCACGGTGTGGAGGCGGCTGAGGCGTACGTCGGGCGTATCCGGCCATGCGATCTTGGTCCAAGTATGCCGGGAGAAGATAAGCTCCGGGGCGTACGACTCTCGAGTACGCGGATTGCCTTCCTTTGACGGAGGCCGAGACGGATGAGGGGATGATATTCTTCCCACAGGATCGCTTTGAGGTAAGCGCTTGGTGAAGGGCGCCGAGATACGGGACGGTGCGGCGGAGGATTTTGAGGGTTTGACTGCGATGCATATTATGCAGGAGAGAGGGTGACGCGCCGGCATGGCGTGAACTCGCCTTTGAGGACACCGGTGGAGCCTCCCGCCGATATGATGCACCCGAGCGATCGGTCAGTGACTGGGATGATTACCGAAGCGGGTCGGCACTTCTCGGACTTCGTGGCGATCGAGCCATATGCGACGTTCGTCTTGAGGAGGCGAGGATGCCTCGGGTTTTGGAGAGGAGGGGCTTGGGATCCCGCGGTACCCTCGGACGGATTTTCCTACATCCGGGATGGGGTCCGATTGAGGGTGCGAATCCCTCGGCCGAGCGGCTTCCACGAGCTTTCCGGCCTCGTCAGGAGTATGAAGGTATGGCTTCACCTTTTCTTTTGTTTCATCATCTCTAGCATCACTTTTTTTTTGACACTTTTGCTTTTGTGCGGTTTTCGGAGGTGGTCGTCGAGACAGCGACGAAGCAAGTGATCGGGGCTAAGAGATTCATACGGAGGATGGTTGCTTGCGGGGCACCTCGAGCTAGGGCGAGGAGACCACGGCCGGCACTGTCCGACGGGAGGCTTCTCCTATTCCCTCGGAGACTTCTTAGAGACCCCTCTTTCTCCTCTCATTGATCACCGCGCGGCTGCCTTCGGATCACGTCATTCTTGGGGATCCGTACGGGCGGGGACACGTCTGGCGGCATGGTGGTTCGTCTCCGTATGTTCGGAGTCGGACGCCTTCACCTTCGGATTCGATTTCTTCGGGGATGCGGGTTTACCCTATCGAGTGTGCCGGTTGGTCCCGACGAGCCTCTTTACGGAGATGAGGACGATTACGAGCCCGAGACTTTCGGGGCTCCTGACGAGGCGGGCCCGAGTCGCAAGAGGGGCTGGGAGACATCGGGGCCTGGAGACTCCGATTGATTTTTTATTATTATTTTTTTTAGATTTAGATTTGTACAGATCATGCACATTTTTTTTTTTGATGTAATAATTTAGGATTTTATTTATGTTTGTTTGTTGTTTTTTTTTTGTACACTCTCCTTTTTTTTTTTTGGAATGTAATAATTTAGGATTTTATTTTATGAATGCAATGCAATATGAATGCAGTGTTGCATGAGCCTTGGTTTTTTTTTGCAAGGGTGTTTGGTATATGGACTGGTTTGGGGAGGGTTTTTGCACAAGTTTCGAGCAATCGGGACGGAATATTCCCCTTTTGGTGTAGTAGCTTGGACTGTTGCAGATTTTTCTGATGGGGAGCAAACGTATCCGCGCGGATGGGGACAGCATCTGACATTGTCCTTTAATTTTGGTTCAGACCTGGTCTTGCTTTATTTCAAATTCAAATATCTTCTTCAACCTCCAGCCCAAACAGCCATTTTCGGGGAGGAAGAGAGAAAAAACCATGGAAAGCCTTAGAAAAGCTCCCTCAAAATTGTCCCAAGAGTCCCAAATGTCATTTTTCAACAAGTTCAAGGATTGGTCCCGGGAAATTATGCATGAGAGAAGGTCTTTCTTTGAAGAACGGTACAAGGTACGATGCTTGTGGTCTCTCAAAGAATTGGTTCCGGATTATGACCTCTTAAGGGCTTCTTCTTCGTTTTGGGATACTAGAAGGCATGTCTTTTGCCTTTCCTTCAACGAGATTGTTCCGACTGTGGAAGAATTTCGGGCCTTGCTTGGAGGTCCGGAGGTGGAAGAGATAGCGGTCCCTTTGCCCGGGGGGGGCTTCTTTTGTTGACAAGTTGTGCAATCTTCTTCATCTTTCCCCGGAGGAAGCACGAGGCATGATTCGCGGTCCCGACCATTTTGATATTTCCGGTCTTCCCGACAGATTTAGGGGCTTAGGCTTGGTGGATGACGCCTATTGGGATGCCTTTGCACTTTGCATGTTCGGCACTTTGTTCATGGTCTATTCCTTCGGGGTTTGCCATCGATCTCTGCTGGATGTTGTCGTTCATTGTCGCACAGGCGAGAGATGTCGTTCCTTTGATTCTTGGGGAGACTTTTTCATGCTCTCGACAGTTAGCTACGGACGGCGGTACATGCACGCGGGCGGCCCGTTTCTCTTGACCTGTGGGCGATGGAGCGTTTGGGGTTCTTCGGGAAACCTCGATATGATCGGGCCTTGGACTTTTGCCGGGAGAGGTGTTGATGTAGACTTTGATGATCGGGGCTCGTGGGCACGTTGGATGGCGGGTCGCCGGGCTGAAGATATCGAGATGGTTGGTGCCTCGTTGGCGGGTGGAGACTCGCGAGTGCTTCGGGGACGGGTCCCATGTGGTTATGCTTAGGGGCTTTCTCGGTCCGGTTTCTACATTCGGCTCTGGTCCTTAGGCGGTTTGGCTTGGAAGCGGAGTTCCTTTGGAGGGCTTTGATGATGTAGCCACCGGGGTGGTGGCTCCTGTTTCCATGGATGATCCCTCGGTGTTTCCATTTCTTTCCCGAGTATGGAGGTACGATGCCTTTCCTCCTCGGGTCATTCTCGAGCGTCAAGACCGGTGTTCACTGACCACTTGGTACCTGGATTGGTACGAGGGGCATGCAGGAGAGACTCGAGGTGGCTATTTTGAGACGGCGTGAGGCCATTGTAGGTGCGGAGGACCGGGCTGTTTCGAGAGGAGGAGGGCGAGGCGAGGGCCAACCCTCATGGCCGGAGCGGGGACGCCGTGGCCGATTATGAGGCTTACGTCAAGAGACGGGGAGAGGAGGGCTCCTATGTTACCGGCTAGGTTACGGGAGATGAGGGATGACGCTAGGGCTACTAAGGCCACGACGAGAGGCCGGTTTGATAGACCTTGTCCCTATACCGAGCTTGGTAGGAGGAATACCGACATTTTCCGGTTCGAAGAGAAAGACTCGGAGGGGAAGAAGAAGGGAGAGACCGATGCAGTGGCTTGGAGTGACTACGAGGTTTCCAAGTATCCCTTTCTTGCCATGACAGACACATTAGTTTGATTATGTATCTTAGTTTTCCTTTAGCGAGGTTGCCGGTTGTAGGAATGAATCGGGCTTAGACTCATCAAAGAGCTTTTAACTTGTAATGAATATTTGAATTGCTTTAGAGTTTTTCGAGACGCTTTCATGGTGCGATCAATTGTATTGATGCCAAAGTATGGCTTTTATTTGTGCTTTAGATCGAACCGTTTCCGGTGCCTACGTTCCCCTCATTTTGAGGAGCTCGGAGTCTTCGTAGTTCAAACTGGTGAACTTTTTTTTGTTTTTTTTTTGTTTTTGTTTTTTTTTTTTGGTGCAACCTGTTTTTACCTAGGCCGCCCTTTTCGGGTTTCTAACCTAGTTGGGTATTACTCTTTTAGCACTCTTTTTTTTTTGTTTTGTTTTTTTTTTTTGTTGTTTGTTTTTTTGGTGCAACCCTTTTTTACCTAGGCCGCCCTTTTCGGGTTTCTAACCTAGTTGGGTATTACTCTTTTAGCACTCTTTTTTTGTTTTTTTTTTTTTTCTTTTTGGTGCAACCCCGTTTTTACCTAGGCCGCCCTTTTCGGGTTTCTAACCTAGTTGGGTATTACTCTTTTAGCGCTCTTTTTTTTGTTTTTGTTTTTTTTTGTTGTTTGTTTTTTTTGGTGCAACCTCGTTTTTTACCTAGGCCGCCCTTTTCGGGTTTCTAACCTAGTCGGGTATTACTCTTTTAGCACTCTTTTTTTTGTTTTTGTTTTTTTTTTGTTGTTTGTTGTTTGTTTTTTTTGTTTTTTCTTTTTACGCGTAGTATCTCGCGGCTTGTCACCATTCACTTTGGGTGTACAAAGGGATTCCCGTCGAGGTACGCAAGTTGCATGGCTCCTCAGGAGAAGATCTTTTTGGACGACATATGGCCCGACCCATACAGCTCCCATTTGCGAGAGGGTTGATACGGTAGGGGCTTTTCTTTTAGAAGCGAGATCGCCTTCTCGGATCTCCCGATGCTTTACTTTCTTGTCGAAGGCTCTAGCCATTCTTCCTTGGTAGGCTTATCACCTTCTCGGATCTCCCGATGCTTTACTTTCTTGTCGAAGGCTCGGCCATCCTTCCTTGGTAGGCCGGATGTGTTCCATGGCCTTCGGTCGGCGTTCGTCCGGTAGGGCCGGTTCGTCATGGCGACTGAGCCATTCGACCTCGTTGATTTGGCTTTCCGGCGGTATACGGAGCGAGGGTATTTCCGGCTCGATTGGGAGTACGGCTTCCATTCCGTACGTGAGGGCAAAAGGTGTTTCCCCGGTTGCCGTTCGGCGATGTTACGTAGCCCCAGAGTGCCAAGTGTAACTTCTCGGGCCAATCTACGCCTTGGGACGGCCATTTTCCGGATGATATTTTCGAGTCTTGTTTGCTTTGCTTCGACGGCTCCGTTGGTTTGGGGCTGTAGGGTGATGACTTGTGACGGGTTATTCGAATTCCGCCGGCGGTTTTCACATTCCCCTTCGAAGTGGGATCCATTATCTGAGATGATTTCGGCTGGCAACCCGTATCTGTACATGATGTTTTCTTTGATGAAGAGGGCAACTTTCTTTGAATTGAGGATTTTGTAGGACTTTGCAGAGCATCCTTTTCGATTCCTTCGAAGAAATCGCCAATCTGCGTCTTTTAGGCTCTTCCGCAGTTCCCAAATTCACACTTGTCAAAATCTCTTCGGCAGCTTGGGCTCGATTTTCCTCTTTCCGAACAACCTGCTTAAAGATTTTTTTTTTGTTGTTTGATTTTTTTTTGTTTAATGTGTCTGCTTCTTTATCTAATGAATTATTATTGAATTTTTTTTTTTTTAATTAATTCATCATTAGTTAAAGTGGCAATCAAGGGATACTCAGAAAGGTTCGTCATTTCATTGAAAACGAAAGGGGATACAGTGCTTGCTACAGACTCGTAGTCTTCAGGCGTAAGGCCATCGGACGACCCTAGAGACTCGATCTTAACGAGAGAGGAAGCTGGGAGGACTTGTCCTAGATTGACACAAAGGGGCGGGGGACCAATCCAAGCTTGGTGATCATTTCCTCCTTGGTCGCGGACGGGCTCGAGAGAGTTTCCCAATTCTTTAGCGGCATCGGCTATTGGTGGCCTCATGACTCGGGAGCTGTCTTTGTTTTGTTTTCCTTTCTCAATTGCTTTGCTATCATCTCTTGGACGAGCCGAGATCAATCGGGTCCGGCACCTGTATCTCTTCTTCGAATAATTGCTTTGCATAACGAGACCATCCCAACCATCGAGGGAAATTCCGTGGCCTTAGCTTTTGGCACTTGTCGGTTCGAATTCGGGTTTCGGATCTCCCTGGGCGGTAGGAATAGTGGTTGTGAGCTTCTCGGCTGTTCCACCGGAGTCGAGCACGCCTCTGAAGGTATACTCACTCTTCATGGTAGTGGTAGCCCCGGTATCTTGGGTAGGTCCGGGAACATTCTACGGACCGGGTTAGCCTTGGTTCCCCGAACTTGTTGAGGCTATCCTGTAGCTTTAGCCATCCTGCCGTAGGAGTGGGCTCTGTGATGTTTCTGGTTGTGTGGGACCCTTTACAAAGTAGTCGGCCAAATTAGGGCGAAGAGGAGAGATTTGGGATTGTCGGCGGGACCTTTCTGTGGCGGCTTCAAATCTCTTTCCCTTTGCGGTGTCCACTGGGGAGGCCTCATATCCCGGGCCGTGGCGAGTATTTTGTCCTTTCACTTTGATGAGTTTGAAAGTTCCTTGTTGGCGCTTCCCAGGACCGAGGCCAGAGTAGATAGCTCATTTTTCTCATCATTTTCAAGGCTGGTGGGATTTTATCCCGAGTGACCGTCGGATCTATGTTGCACACTTGGGCCTTGGGAGGCTCGGCCGTGAAGCCCGTTAGCATGTGACCTTCCTCATCATGTTTGATTTCGAGAATAGGTATTCCGCCCGTATCTGTGCCCTCTAAAGTGACTAAATCCCCGTAAATGGTCGTCGAGATCCCCATTCGAGACGAATTTCACACACGGTGGAGGCTTGAGGCGACCCCTTTGACTTGGTGCGACCAAGGTCTTCCCAGCGGGGCATTGAAAGTAATCGGGATGTCGATAACCTGGAATTCCACAGTATCAATTTTTGTCCAAACCGAGAGGTCTAAAGTAGCAACTCGAGGACTGCTCGGGATGTTGAGTCGTAAGCTTTGACTGTGAGAGAAGAAGGCTTCAAGTACGTAGTCTTGATATCAAGCAAGCTCATGATCTTTCTTTGGAAGAATGTTCATTAGGACCCATTATCAACCCAGACCCGAGGAGGCGTCGTTCATCCAGTGGGTTTGTGATGAAGAGAGGCTCATTATGATCGGCCCCAAATTGAGGGAGGTCGAGATGCGTGAAAGTGATTATGTTCCCGTAGTGGATGTTTCCAATCAGTGTACCACATCATCGGGAGTAGCATCAATAGGCACGAGAGTGCGAGCCGGGCTTTCTTCCAGCTTCAGCTTATGGGGATAAGACGAAGTGAGTAGAGACCAGAGGGAAATGTTGGCCTGTGTTTGCTTCAACTGGGTGAGCACGGGATCCTCTTTTTCAGGGTCTGGAGTTTCAGCTGTCTTAGCATAGGGGCGGCGATCTTCTTTTGGTGCTTGATCTGTGGCCTTCTTGTACGCAGCAGGATTTCCTTGGAAGATCTGCCCGAGATCGGGTTAACAGATTAACTTCCTCATCAGTCGTCTCTTGACTAGATTTCTTCAACGCTGCCAACGTTAACGGGGGAGCCTTTTTGCTATTGGCCATTGGTTACGACGGAGCACAGCAGCGGTGCGGGGCGAGCTTGAGCCGTATTGGCCTCTTCTGGGCGGCCCTTATAAGCTGCTTCCCAAGTTACCGGCCTTCGAGTGCAGGGTTGTGTTGTTGCCCCCTGGATGGCCCACAGAGCTAGGGCGTCCTCTGATTCACTCTCATGGTCGGCCTTGCTCATTGTCATCATGCAACAAGAGTCGCTATTGTCGGGGCTTGGCGGTTTGCCGATTTCATCCCTTGGATGGCCCACAGAGTTGTGGCTATCAGCCTCCATCTCATCGTATATCCTTTTTCTTTCAGTCTTGCAGGTAGGGCAGCCACATGTGAAGGATAGGCAACGTTCCCCTTCAGAGCTTGAGGTAGCGGCTCGATAGATCTGTGTCCAAATAAGGAGCACCCGGGGTCCATTGTCGGGCCCTGTAGCAATTAGAAAGGCGTCATGTGGGCTCATAGGTATGAAGGCCCGGGGGAGACGTTCGGATCGATAACCCTTTTCGGTGATTGCGGGCATTCGGCTGCGCTCGGCGGCTCGGCCGCGGCCACTTACGGTTGTTACGCCATCCGTTCGTGGGAAAGAAGAAAAAGATCCGATAACGTTTACGAATTCTTCATCTTCCGGTGGCTGAAACCCTCCATTTTCGACCAGTGCTTCAATAAACCCTCTCCATTCACCATTCAGGTTCTTATAAGGAACGTTGTGTTCTAGGATTTCGGATATGTACGGATCTGGGCGCGGGCTTTGCTGTTCCTCATCCTCTGGAGTATCCGGGCATTGGCCACAAATGCATCTTACGAGTGATACCTCGTAGGGGTCTGTCTCCATTGGAATCTGATCCGCACTTTCTGGCGGTCCTTCATTGTCGCTTGGTGACAACCAACCATTGTGGCTTGCTCCCATGGGTTCATTTCGGGCATGATTGTTCCAGATTGATTCTGGGTCTGGGGCCTCAGTCGACTCTTCGCTCTCGTCATCATCATCGTCATCGTCATCATCGGAATCGTCTTCCCATACCACGGGGATATCAGCTGAGAGAGAGCGACGGTCAAATCTGTTAGGGGAAGAGGGGTGCGTGCAGCCGCAGAAGTTGTCATATGCTCCCATTCCCGGAAGTGATGGTAACTGCGATTCAGCTTCTCCTCCCAGAAATTGCGGGGGAAGAGTGAGAGGGGGCGGCACATATTTGACGCCAGGTAGGATATAGAAGGAATCCTCCTCTTCTGATTCTTCACTGTTCTCGGGATCATATTCGGGCTCTCCCAAAGCTAATTTGCAAAAGTGTACTAGCTCAAGATGCTCTTCGGCCTCTTTGCTGATAAGCCCCAGTACAGGTGCCCGCCGGAAGCTTTCTTGTTCGATTTTTCTTGACTGTTCTAACCATCTTGTATAAATAGTTCTTTCATGTTCTGAGCGGAACAGCCCCAGTTCTTCGGTATCGGTTTTCCCTTCACCCGAAAAATAGCGGGCCTCGTATTCTTGCAAGGAGTCTCTGACATGAGACCAAGATGGGTCGATTCGTTCGATATCCTCGAGGCTGAGGGGGAATCCGGGTCGGGATCCTCGACGAGGTTGGCCACGGGTATTTGGGGACCTTCATCGCATCTTCCTGGGCGTGTGAAGATTCTCCGCATTCAATCATATTCACACGATTATGGTTCCGTGGCGGCGGATTTTTGGCTGTGTTGGGCCCTCGGGGCCTTCCAACTTTCCTTGCTCTATTAGCCCCCGAATTGCCTTTTTCGTAGTAAAGCAATGTCGATCGGATGTCCGTGAGCTTGATGAAAGGCACAATACTTTGTAGTATCCACGGGAGCATTCGGATTTACGGGTTGGAAATTCTCCAAAGGCCGCAGCAAGCCTTCTTTCACCGAGTCCCTAAAGATGTCATTCGGGGCATTCCAAAGTTTTCGAGATTTATGACTCGCGGTGCAGGCTCGGCCGGTTTCTTGGGAGCAAAAGGAGTCGTGTTATTACATTCCTGTCCCGCATAGTTAATCATTTCTTTGCCTTTAGCAGGAGCGGGCGGTGTTTGCGGGAGGAGCCCGATATCCGTAGGCGAGTGCGGCGGCCGGTTGCGGTGTAGGCCTTTTCAAACTTAGGCTGCAGAGTTAACCATGGCCCGTAAGTCCGAGTATGGGAAGTGACCGAGGGAGGCTCTCGATGTGGTTTCAAGCATGACCGGAAGATGTCCAGCTTGTTCCTCTTCGGAAGGAGGGATGGCCATTTCACCGAGTTTCGATTCCACCGCTTGTAAAAGTCCCCAACATTCTCATCAGACGCCGCACCGTTGTTTGTAGGTCAACCCTATTTGTTTCCCATTCCAAGTTGGCCTTATATTTTTCTCGTGAAGGCATTGGTAATTTGGTCCCATGTGGCCCTGGCTTCGTGTTTCAAACGGAAGAACCACTTTAAGGCACTGGACTTCAAGGATAAGCTGAAATAGTCAGCCAGCTGCTGATTGGTACATCCTTTGGCTTTCATCGCCAAGGTATACGTGTCCAAATGGGTTTTCGGACATGCGGTTCCATCAAAGAGATCCAGATTTGGCATCACGAATTTGTGGGGCAGGGGAACAATGGAGTCCGGGTCTGTAGGCCGGAAGGCGGGAGCTTTTACGGGCGATCGGTTCGGCTTAATCCGCGCTTTCATTTCCTTGTGTTGTTCCATGAACCAGCCGATGAGGGTCTTGTGGCGGAACCATGGCATTCAAGCTAGTGGCCGAGCTAGAGAGAGGAGCTACCACCGGAGACAGACCGGTGGAGGGGAACGGCCGGTCCTGGGGACGTAGGTGAAAACCTCGTCCCGGGCCGAGTTACCCCTGGGAGCATGAGTAGGAGCCTCGAGCAAAAGGGTAGAACCTTGCGGCTTCTTTGTGGATTTTCAACCGGCAAAGTAGGTGGGGGCAGCCCCGATGTGGCCGGATAACTTGGATTTCCAGAGTGGGGCCCGTAAGTAGGCTTCGGAGCAAGTGGGCCGCCGTCCCGGATTGTTGAATTGCATGGCCGTTGTGGCGAAGGTGTGTAACCCGGGGGTACTGCGGTCCCGGTGATTCGATGACACCGATGGAGGCTTGGTAACCCATAGAAGTCTCGAGTGAGGAATGGATTTGTGTGAGGAGCTGGCTGAACTAGTACTGTTCCGAGGAGGGGCTCCCTGACTGTGGTCCGTAACCAAGTTGTGGCGGCATTCCGAACCGTGGCCGTTGGCCGTGAAGGTCCGGATTGATCGGTTCCGAACCGAGGAGGGATCCCGATCAGCCGTGGCATTCCGAGATAGCCCCAACCATGAGAAGACATTCCGCACCGATTTTGCCCCCACCGATTTGTGCCGTCTGCCGCATGGATCCGGTGGTCTCGTGGTCGGGGGCCGCCGACCCGAAAATCGAGGAGCATGGGTTCTCGGTAGTGGCACCATAGGAGGTGGGTGGCGGCATCCCGGTGTAATCGGGCGACCGAGAGTGGGGTTGGCATCCTCGTCTTCTTCCACGGTGAAGGTGCCATCCGGATTGAGGCCGGCGGCCGACCGTGACTCTTAATAGCCTCCATAAGGCCGTTTAGCCGTGCTTCTGTCGTAACCTCATCTCGTTCGCTAACCGATTCCACCGTTGCTCGTCTCGAGGGGTCCCGGGAGGCGGAGTGACGTTATCCCCATCATTACCGGCCGATGCGTACATTCTCAAACCCGGAGTTGGAACAAACGGCGAAGCCGACGATGCGCTTGACTCTTCCCAACGGATCAAACGGGGACCCGGTGCCCGAAACCAAGCTTTGTGCGGAGTCATGCGGGGAAAGGACATGAAGGTTCGTATGTCCGGGAATGGAAGGAGGGTAGGTGTTTGGACTTTAGGCTCATGCAACATGCGCTATTTGTTCACGTTTACTTAAAACATGTTTTATTAACCTAATCGGTTGGAAAAGATTGCTCTTCTTTTTCGCAAACTACTCGATTCTGGATCGCCGGTGGGCCCCGTCACTACGCCTATAAGCCCCTCGTATTCCACTCCGTATTTCGACCTCCCAGGGATGGACAAATCGGGCGAGGGTCCTATAGGGCAAGCGGGTCCCACCGACCGAAAGAAAAATGATCCTAGAAGTCTGGCGGGTAATCGAGTCTTAACGCGCATGCGATGTAAATTACGGACAAAGCTGACGTTAAAGTCAAGATCGTGTCCGAGGGCTCGACGAAAAGTCGGCATGATTTGGACCGATAAATGTCCGCTATTGATCTTGACTTGTCGTCGCTAAGCCGTAATTAGGCATGGAATAACCGTTAATCCTTGATGACTCAAATCACGTCAATCTTGGGAGTCGTTGTATAATTTGTGCCGCCGTGAGCCGAAGTCAAGGCGCCTGGTCAATATCTTGGTCAAAGTCTCGCGGCGGAAAACCGGCGTAACTTCGACTGATTAGCGACTGATTAGGGACCCGAGAGATATTGAGCCTGCAGATGCCGACAAAGGCTTGAAAGGAAAGGTCTATACACCTTGACAGGCATGACACGTAACCGGACTAAAAACCAACCGGGTCTCGGACAAAGTGTGTCACGGTCAAGTGCATGGTCGACACGAGGCCCCACGGGATGTTTGGGTAGTCCTGTGCTCATCCGAGAGGCGTAATAAGACCAAACGGACCGCGACAAGGATTTCCCGGGTTAAGGACGTAGTGTGCGTACGGTCATGTGCGCGTAGTGTGCAAGCAGCTTATATTCTTTTTCCGAGTAAAATAGAGATTTTTTATGTGTCTTAAAAATATGATGCATGATTTTTTTTTTTTTTTTTTTTTTTTTTTTTGAAAATTTTCTTTTTTTTTTTTTGAAAATCCCCTTTTTTTTTTGAATTTTTTTTATGAGCACATAAGCACGTAAGCATGAAAATTCCGACGCTAGGGACATTATTCCGACAAATAAAATTTTGACTTTCTCCGAGGCGGCCAAAACAACATGAAAACCGTGCAAAAAATCAACACACACACAAAAATGATTTTCAAAGCCTGACGGAAGCTTGACCCTCAAAAGCTTTTTTTTTTTGAAACGATGATACCGGTACGTGGGATTGTTAGACCACAATTTATCCCCGACTCGTGTTAGGAGGCGATAACGGGAAATTTAATGGTTTCCACCAATATACCGAATACCATTTTTTTATTAAAAAGCTTAGTCCCCAGCGGAGTCGCCACTGTAACGATGTGTTGCCTTTTTCGCGGGAAAAATTCGATTTTTGCGTTTCTTTGAAAAACCAAATAAAACCGGAAAACGGAGTCGCCACGCCATTTTAATTTTGAAGGGCCAAAACTTTGAAAAAGCCCGAGATCAGAGATTTAGGTTCGGAGGTCATGTTACGCGTCGGGAAGGACGTTAGTGTGCACCCGACGCGCCTCGTAAAACGAGTCTTCCAAGCTGAAAATCATTTGTGTGTGTGTGTGTGTGTGTGTGTTTTGGCCAAAATAAGTTGAAACTGGAAAAAGTAAAAATTGGGATGTCTTTTTAAGACTTTAAACTGATCCCATGATTTTTTGGAGAATTTTTGGTTTGAGATTTGGTACTCAAAAAACCTTTTGAAGTTGAGAAGTCACTTCTGCCAGAAGGAAATGGCAGCAGACACCTGATTTTGAAATGGATTCAAGGGTCCTAAAACTTCATAATCTGGATGAACTCAGAGAATGAAAGTTTCTCTAGACTCCTTGAATAAACTTTGTGTGAAAGAAATTTCCATTTTGGAGAAGATTTGAGGGGTCAAAACCTTCTGGAAACCTCAGATATGAGATCTGGATTCCCAGAAACTGATGAACTAGCCTCTGAAAGAAAAATTGAAAAGAGGAGTTTTACTCACCCTAAAAATAAGGTAAAAATATGTCTGGAAAGCTCTGGATGTTGGCTACAAAAAGTGTTTTGTAGTCAACACCAAATTCCAAGTTCATCTGTGTCCAAAAATTAAGACCATGGACTGAGGTCTGAGAAAATTGCTACTGGACAGCAACTTCTCAAGAAAGAAAATATGATTTTAAGGGGGGTTTTGCATCCATGCTTGTCCCCATTTCCCTAGGTTTTGGTTAGTGATCACTAGACATTTTAGTGGTGAATCAACTATACCAAACCATCCTTGGGGTACATTAGGACTAAGCATTTCATTTGCTTGGGAAGGGGAATTTTATCCTTTGAAAATCAAGATTTAGTGCTTGAAAATGGTTTTCTAGGGTTTTGAAAGTGCATTTTTGCAAGTAAACAAGAAAAGCTTTGAAAATAATGTTGATCTTTGTAGAAGATCATCCATGGAGATGGTCTTCCATGGTGATCTTCTTAGATCTAAAGAAAGAAGATGAAAGAACTACATTTTGTAGTTTGAAGATGCATGCATGGATGAGATTTAGGGTTAGGAAGAGGAGGGTTTACCAATCTTCCTTGTGTTCTTGAGTGTTTGGCTTGAGTATATGAGTGTTTAGGGCTTGAATATGAGAGTTGATGGATGAGTATGAGTTGGGAAAGATTGGAGAGAAAATGGTGACAATTCTTGAGAATTCTCACTGTTTTCTCTCTATATTTCGCCAGAGGTTCGTTGCATTTTTTTTTTCTTCCTCTTTATTTTTGTGACTGGAGGGCTCAATTTATAGCCCTCTGAAAATTACATACTTGTCCGCGCGGATAGGATCAGCAAAGTGCCTTTGTTCATTAAATGCGGCTTCACTTTGGACAAGAAGAATAATCTTTTTCAAAATTCAAATTGACCTCCAGCTTTTTGTTTCCAAAGATTGCTATATTTGGTTTTCTTCATTTGTTTTTCTTTTTTGAGATTCTTTTTAAGGTTTAACCTTAAATAACAATGCCCATTTTACCCTCACTTTGTTAGGAATGTTAGGATAGTTAGGAATTGTTAGAAATGTTATAACTTCCGTTAATTTTATAACGAAAATTCTAGCAAGCTCAAATTGGAGCACTTACAGTAGGCAGGTGACTCCCCCTAGAAGTGAAGGCCAGAAGTCAAATGCTGCGCCCCCTCCAGGAGATGAAAGACCCGATGCTAGGGAATGGCTATTGATGAAAAAGAAGTTCGAACAATGGGAGGAGGAGAAGAAAAAAGAGACCGGAAAGGTCGAACGAATTGACTTTGCTCTTCGACCTTTATCCAAAGAAATCAGAGATAGTCGACCTCCTCCTACTTTCAGGTTGCCACTTCTGGAGAAGTATTCGGGGTCGACCAATGCAAGGAGTCATATAGCACATCTGGAGGCCACCTTGTGTTTTGTCGCCAATGAGGACGACAATATGTGCAAAGCCCTCCTAAGCACACTCACCGGGCGCCTTAACTTGGTTCAACGGTCCGTCCGCGGTAGCATCACTACTTGGACATGCTTCAGGACAAAGTTCTTGGATCGCTTCTAGACTGCAGGAGCTCGGAAGATAACTGTCACCGATCTGAATAACTTGGTGCAGGCGAAGAATGAAAGCTCGATGAGCTACTTCACCAAGTTTAAGGAAATGGTTGATAAGATAGAGGAAGACCTCACTGATAGGGAAGTCATTAATTGCTTCCGAAACGGTATTTCCTCGGCAGACATGGATTATGAACTCACAGTTCGTACGGTAACAACTCGACAGGAGTTGTTTGAGAAGGTGTATAATGTCGCTCTTGCTGAGGAAAGGAAAGAGAAAAAGAATGGTAAAAGCCCCAAGGTGGAGGTCGCTGATGATAAAAAGGACTCCAACAAGAACGGAGGAAATAATAAAAATGGAAAGAACAGGACTAGGGCAACAGAGAAAGTGCCCGAGGCTTTCACTCCCCTTACGGTGAGTCGAACAGAAATTATGAATGCCGTCGAGCTGGCTCCTCCAGTCCCAATGAATCCAGGCAACAAGTTTAGGAGGGACAACAACAAATATTGTGACTACCATAAGGACACTGGACATCTCACAGAAGATTGTTTGGGTTTGAAGCGCATAATACAAAGAATGGTCGACCAGGGGAGACTTGAGGCTTACGTGAAAAGGACTCAAACTGGTGGAGGCGAGCAGCCAGCAGGCGGACAGCAGGGACCTAGGCAACCTAGATTGAACCTGGGGGTCATTACAGAGCAAGCAAGCAACACGGCCATCAAGCACAAGATCTTCCAACTCAACAAGGCCCCACATGTACCTCCCAGAAGAGAAGTCAGAGATGAAGCGATCAGCTTCTATCCCCATGAGTTGGCTACTAACATGGCAGCTAGAGAACAAGTTCTCGTCATCCCAGGTCTCATAGACGGATGTACGACGAGCAGACTCTTAGTCGACACAGGGGCCTGCAAGGATATTTTGTTCTACAAAACTTTTAAAGAAATGGGTCTTAATGATGAGCAGTTGGAGAGATATGATGGCGAGGTTGGAGGGCTTCACCAATCATCGAATTGATGCAAAAGGCAAGATAGAGCTCGATGTCGACCTAGGCCAACACCCCCTCAGGATCGTATCAAAGGTACAATTTATAGTAATTGATGTAAATAGTGACTATGCCGCTATACTTGGTATCCCAGGTCAGGTCGCTCTTGGAATGGTCGCATCGATCCCTCATCAGCGAGTCAAGTTCCCTACACCCGCTGGAGTAGGGTGTGTACAAGGCACAGCTCGAGCCTACCTTGATCATGTTCTCAGAGAAAGAAAGAAAAGGGAATTGGAAATCGAGACTGCAGACGGTTATTTAAAGTTGTCTCAATCAGTCACCAAGACTACCAGACTGTCAACAATCACCGACGTGGAAGAGTCGACATATCGCTCAAATGACGAGGTCATGCTTGAGTCGACACGTCACTCTAACACCACTGAGGTCGACTCAGATGTAGTTATGGTCGACCAAGTCATCATAGGCAACCTATGCCTCCAGCTCGACAATAACTCGGGGGCCACCACCAGCGAGGTTGCAGACAAGTTAGATGATATGATAGCAGAAGAGGCTCCACATCTGAGGGCCGAGGAGAGACAAAGGGTTAAGGAGATAATCATTGAGACTCTGCAATCCAGGGATGGACCAGAGCTAGAAGCTGTGGATGAGGTAGAGTCAGTAATCACCAACCTTTCTTACCCCGACCAAAATATTCAGATTGGGAAGCAGCTATCAGTTGAGGAGCGAGCAGAAATCATCGAGCTACTCAAGGAAAGTAATGATGTCTTCGCATGGAGGGTAGAAGACATGAGGGGAATCAAGGAGGAGGTCGCTGTTCACAGACTTGAAGTCAACCCGACCATAAAGCCTAGACCTCAAAAGCTGAGAAGTTTTGCTCGCGACAAGGAAGAGGCTATCAAAGCTGAGGTACAAAAACTTTTGAGTGCAGGGATAATCAAAGAGGCCACTCATACAACGTGGTTGGCCAACGTGGTCATGGTGAAGAAATCGAATGGCAAATGGCGGATGTGTGTCGACTTCACTACTCTCAATCTAGCTTGCCCAAAGGATAGCTATCCTCTTCCTAGAATTGACAAGCTTGTTGATTCCATCGCTGGCCACTCTACTCTCAGTTTCCTGGATGCTTACTCGGGATACCACCAGATAAAGATGCACGAGGATGACATTGTGAAAACGGCATTTCAAGCAGCTGGAGGCATTTACTGCTACAACATGATGCCATTTGGCTTGAAAAATGCAGGAGCTACCTATCAAAGAATGGTGAACAAGGTCTTTGCCTCACAAATTGGTCGAAATATGGAGGCTTACGTTGACGACATGGTCATTAAAACTAAGGCCGGGAGTCACGTAGTCGACCTGAAGGAGACATTCGCCAATTTACGAGCAAACGACATGAAGCTCAATCCCAGCAAGTGTGTCTTTGGAGTTGCAGCTGGCAAGTTCTTGGGATTTATGGTATCTCAAAGAGGCATAGAAGCCAATCCAGAAAAAATCAAGGCGTTAGTCGACATGAAAGCTCCCACCAGTGTCAAAGAGATGCAGCGACTTAACGGAAGGGTAGCAGCTCTTGGTCGCTTCATTTCAAAGTCAGCAGAGAGGTCTCTCCCCTTCTTCAAAGCATTGAGGGGGACGAAAAATTTTGAGTGGACGACCGAATGTCATTCGTCGTTCCAACAATTGAAGGATTACCTCGCTACTCCACCTTTGCTAAGTAGCCCGACCACTGGTGAAACCCTGTTTGTATATCTATCTGTGGGAGACAGGTCGGTGGCAGCAGTCTTGATTAGAGAGGATGAAACTCAACAAAAGCCAGTATACTACATCAGCAAGGCCTTATCAGATGTGGAGAGCCGATACTACAATGCTGAGAAGGTCGCTTATGCTCTAGTCGTGGCTTCAAGGAAGCTGCGAGCTTATTTTTTGGCTCATCCAATTGTGGTTCTTACAAATGCCCCCCTAAGAAAAATTCTTCACAAGCCGGAGAGTTCAGGTCGACTTCTCAATTGGTCAATTGCCCTTACTGAATTTGACATTGAGTATCGACCTCGAAAGGCGTTGAAGGCTCAAGCTCTAGCTGACTTCTTGGTCGAGCTTACGTTCACCAAGGAAGACGACGAGCAGCGAGCTCCAAAAGAAAAGGCTAAAGGAAAGGAGTCAGAGTCCTAGGTCGCCATCAGTCTACCCGACGATTGTTGGAAGGTCTATTCAGACGGATCAGCGACCAAGAATAGCAGTGGAGCTGGGATAGTGCTAATCGAGCCAGAGTCTGGAACCGTGTATGAAGAATCACTAAGGTTCAAATTTGATGCTTCCAACAACCAAGCCAAATATGAGGCTTTAATTGCAGCTATTGAGTACGCCAAGTGTTTTGGAGCTACTAAGATCATGGCCTACTGTGATTCACAACTGATAGTTAACCAAGTCAGAGGCGAGTACGAGGTACTTAGCTCCACGTTGATTAAATACTGCGACCTGGTGAAGGAGCTAATAAAGGATTTGGAATTCTGGGAGATTCAAAGGATTGGAAGAGAGGACAACGAGCTAGCCGACCTCCTCTCAAAATTAGCTACCTCAGATGAGCCACATGATGAACCTATCTCCTTTCTCGAAAGTCCAGCCTATGAAAGAGTAAAAATTCATTGCATAGATGATCCCTCAAGAAATTGGGCTCAGGAGAAGTGTTGGATCGAGGAAATGAAAGCATACTTAGAAAGTGGAGAGCTGCCAGATGACGAGAAGAAGGCTCGAGCTATCAAAAAGAAAGCTCCAAGGTATGTCATTCAAGGAGGCGACCTGTTCAGAAGATCTTATACTCGACCATTACTAAAGTGCATCCACCCTCAAGAGGTCGCCCTATTGATACACGAAGTGCATAGTGGAATTTGTGGTGGACACCGGGGCCGTGACTCTGGCGACAAGTTAATCACGTTGGGATACTACGGCCACACATGAGAGCCGACACTCACAACTTTGTTCAGCAATGTGATCAATGCCAAAGGTTTGCCAACCTTCCCCATGTGCCTACAACGGAGCGGAGACTCTGTGATCGCAGCCTTGGCCATTTGACATGTGGGGCGTCGACACGATTGGACCCTTCCCTCCCGCCCGAGGAAACCGCAAGTATGTGATCGTCGCCATAGATTACTTCACTAAATGGGTTGAAGCCAAACCATTAGCTCGCATCACGGAAGGAAAATGCTATCAACTTTATTCATGACTTCATTTGGTGTCGGTTTGGTTTTCCTCGAGCTATAGTTTCGACAACGGACCAGCTTCTCCAGAGCCTTCGAAGCGAGATGAATCGGGTAGGAATCAAGCATTGGCAATCTTCTCGTTGCCTATCCTCAAGGAAATGGGCAAGCTGAGGCAGCAAATAAACTTGTTCTATCTTCGCTCAAGACTGGACTCGTAGGTCGACGAAACAATTGGTTGGACGAACTCCCCCTTGCTCTTTGGGCAGTTCGTACAACCACTCGGGGGCCTACGGGGAAACCCCTTTGCTCTCACATATGGGTCGAGGTCATGGCACCCGCCGAGCTCGATTCCCTACCGCTAGAGTGACCTTCTTTGATCAAGAGCGAGAATGATACCAACTGTTGATCGACTTGGACCACGATCGACGAGAAGCGAGAAACAGCCTACCTCCGAATGGTCAACTACAAGCAGCGAACTAAAAGTTATCACGACAAGAAGGTCAAGGCAAGGTCGTTCCAAGTTGGAGATTATGTGTTGAGAAAGATTGAGGCAACGGGTAGAAGGACCCAGCAAAACAAGCTATCTCCTAACTGGGAAGGTCCATATGTAGTCACTCGAGTCATCAAGGAAGGAACCTACATGATAGCTCATCCCGGAGGTGACGAGTTGAAACATCCTTGGCATGCTACTCACCTCATCAAATACTACTTCTAGTTTTCAGTTTCAAAGTTCAAGCTTGTGTTAAGTTCTAGTTTCAAGTCGATGTAAGCATGTTTCCTACTTCAATAAAAAGCGCAGTTTATTCGATCAAACATAGTGTTACACCAATCCCAATGAGCTCGACTTCTAGTCAGCTTCGATTTAACAAGCTCGATTTTTAATCAGCTTTGTTCATTTAACAAGTCCGACTCTTAGTCGACTTCGTTCTAACAAACTCGACTCTTAGTCAGTTTGTTCTAATTAGCTCGATTCTTAATCAGCTTTGTTCATTTAACAAGTCCGACTCTTAGTCGACTTCGTTCTAACAAACTCGACTCTTAGTCAGTTTGTTCTAATTAGCTCGATTCTCAATCAGCTTTACACATTAAAATGAGCTCGACCCTTGGTCAGCTTAGATGACATGAACAGGATCGACTCTTAGTCAATCTTATTTCCAAAAGCTATACAAGTCTGAAGTCGACTGAACCAACACATGACAGGTCGACCATAGTCTTAGGGTGACTCATTTGCCCTACTATATCTAGCTCGACACTTACATCAAAAGCATACGACATGCAATAAAAGGAAGTCAGCTACGATTAAACATAAGTAAGTCTCCCAAAATGGGCCAAGACTTATTCGATTAAAGTTATAAAAGTACTATGCCTCCCAAAAAATAGGGCCCAGGCATCTAAGTATTCGTAAAACCAAAAAACAAGAAATGTTTGGGACTTGTTCATTACATAGACATCAATCTTAAAGTTCAATCTGTGGGATCACCTTCAACTTGACCACTGGTAGCCGCTTGCTCGTCTACAATCCCCTCCTGCTGGGGGCCAATTGGTTTACCCGACTCAGAAAACCCATGCCTTGGAGTATCACCATCAAAGGCCGGTGAATCAGGCTCCTCGAGGTCAGCCAGGATGGTGTTAAAGTTAACCTTTTCGATAGCAGGTGGGTCCCAAGGTGCTGCCTCCGCCGCTTCATCATCCTTCTTTATGAGCTCCAGGTCATTATCGTTGAATGGCACCAGGGAGTGGCCTTGTCGGGCTGCTGTGTTATATTGATCTTCAGAAGCCCATGCGGCTAGCTGCTCGACAGAGATGTCGACGAGAGGATCCACTATGATTCGCCGAGCCATATGTCTCGAGCCCACCTCGTAGAACCCCGGCTTCTTCGGTGATATATTGGTTGAGCTCATCACTTGTCTTTGTAAGCCTTAACAAAGATCTTCCTTTGCCGTCTTTATAGCATCAGCGAGCTCACCCTCCCATTTAAGCCTGGATGCCTCAAGCTCTTCCTGCTTTTTGGCCAAAGTGACGGGCACTTCCTCCAACTGTTGAGTCGCCAATGCAAGGTCATCAGCTAGCTTCTTCTTTTCCTCCTTGAGGGCAGCAAGCTCCTTGTTAACTTCTCCCAGATGGCCCCAGGCTTCTTCTTTAGCCTTTATCTCGTTGTCCTTGAGAAGCTTCAGGGCATCATACGAGTTGTCCAAGTCAGAATAAGTCTCCTTCAGCTGCCCAAACTCCGCCTTCAACTTAGCATGGGCCTCCTTCAGCTCTCCCATCTTGGTGTTCTCCGCCTCCAGTTTCTTCAACTCTTCATTCTTCTTGGCCAACATCGACTTGGCTAGCCTCTCCTGCTCTTCAGCAGCCTTCCAATAAGTCGTGGCCAGGTCGATCATTGCAAGAGACTGCGAGGTCGAATAAAAGAAAGAATTTAGACCAAGCATAGGAAAGCAACAGAGAGGAAAAAGGAAAGGAAAAATAAGCACATTGAAAACATTCGAGTTACCTCGGAAGAAGCTAGTCCAACCCTAGCCCGGCAAGCTTCTGGAGTCAAGGGCTTGTTGGTGAATTCTCTTATCAGGTCCTGATCAGCCCCTCTCCGTACGATCACCTGCTCCAACTCTGGATACTCCCTAGCCAAGCTGTTTATCCTTGTCAAGGGAGTCACATCGCTCAGCTCAGCAACCCGACTCTGAATCAACTCGTCATAAGAGACACGAATGGGAGAGGCTTGGGGGCTTCTGGTTTCGCCTCCACAGTTCACCGGGCATCAACTTGACCAGATGTCGAGCTCGCTTTTGAGGGGCCAATCTTGATCACCTTGCTGATAGGGGCAGCATCATCTTCATCTTCATCTTCATCCAAAGAGATAACATGGGATTTTCTTTTAGAGGCAGCTTTGGTCTTGGTCTTGGTTTTCGACTTAGCTTGAGCCCGAGTCCTGGCATGAGCGACCTCCCTCTCTGGCTCCGCATTCAGCTCGGCCTCCTCTTCACCAGCAATGTTGGCCTCCTCAGAACCTTGGGCCTCATCACCATCAGCATTTTCAACCTCTACAGCATCATCTTGCACTTCCACGTTCTCTTCAACAGGGATGAATTTCGTGGTATCCTCATCCACCAGCTTCAACAGGTCATTCCTCTTGACACCTTCTGCCTCGCGGTTTTCCTTAGCGTTTGCTCTTCCAGCGCTCTTCTTGGCCTTCCTGATGTCAACAGTTCTCCCCATATTAGCTTCTTGAGCAGGAGTTAAAACTGCATAAGACAAAAAAGTAAAGTGTTAACTCGACATCAAAACATAAGTTCTATGTACGAGCTGCGAGTTCTACATACGAGCAAAGTCAATAGAGAGCTAGCAAATCCTATAAGCACATATAGAGAGCACAAGCATTACACTGGGACTAAGAAATGACGACCCGATGATCAAAAACAGATGCCAAGGATGAACTCGCTCATAAGAAGTTTGCATATATAGGGGAAGAAGGGGCGAGTAAATCCTTACCACCATAATGCTCTCCATTATCCTTACAATAATTCTCAGTCTTCTGGCAGAGGGAGCACATTTTCTCAAACCTGGCATGAGCGTGGGTCACCCAGTCTGGATATCTCATACACCTGACTATGGGAACTAAAGGCACAACGTCATCATCCCCCAGCATCAATCCAGCATTGATGTAATTGTTTTTAGTGGTCCCCAAAACCTTCCAACTGATGGGCCTCTCAGCAACCAGCTCCACCAACTTCTTACGCAGGTCTCCATGCCAATGAGGTTCCCACTGATCTTCATCTCTCACCGCCTTGGTCTCCTCACTTGGTAGAGGGAACTCCCATCCCGACCTACTCTCCACCACTGCTACGTGGGAGTTCCAGCTACCAACTTTACTAGGCAAGTTAATAAACAACTTGGGGGAATTTGCCTTGGAAGGAGTGCTTATGCCACCATTCTTATCAAACTTCACAGCAAAAAATTCCCTAAAAACTCTCATACAGGGCTCATATCCCAAGAAGCGACACACCATGATGAAGCAAACCAAGACCCTACATGTGTTGGCTCCCAGTTGAAGAGGTAAGGCATTGGTGCATTCTAAGAACTCATTGATGAAAGGGTCTAACGGCAATCTAAGACCGGCAATAAACTGGCCATAGTAGAAGGCTACCCTGGTGGTGTCAGTTTTGTAGGACTTTCCAAACTTCTTGAAGAAGTCGGCTTTGCTGTAAAGGGTAACCTCGAATTCTTTCCTATCCACCTCGCAGAAGTCATGAATGATGGACACTCTAGAAGGAAAATTCTGCTTCCCCCTAAGCGGCGGTTGCGGCACATACCCCCTCTCATTCCTGCCTGATACTACAGTAGTCTCAAAAGCATCCACGATGCGTGGGCTTGAAGAGGTCGATGCATGAGCTTCACCTTGAGTCTCCATATCTGTACAAGAGGGAAACAGGGAATCGAGTTCTACATGAAGTCTCGGGAGCCCTAGTAGACGCACTAAGGGGCGACCTAGATTCCCAGAAACCCAATCCTATTTCTAATGAAAGAGGGTTTACTGGCATCCTTGACGTAAAACACAGCTAAATGGTCGAGAAGCTCATGAAAGAGATGAAATGACACAACTCTTGGGTCATCCGTTTCTAAGGCACCCAAGTCCTCTCCTTTTGGTAAAGTTAGTTCGGTGAATTGCAAGCCCCAACGGGTCAAAATCAAGGAGCACTCCTCTACAGTTATCTCTTTCCACTCTCCGTTCAAATGTTTGTAGACTCTACGATTGATACTGCAATAACCATACCCAGCCCCGGCTTCGCAACTAAAAGTCCTAGCCATGGATAAATCAAAGAAATTGCAGAAATTAAAGCCCTAATTCTAAAGAATAAGGGGAATACCTTTAGCAGTGAAGGGAAAACGGAACAATGGAGGGCGAAGCACCAATTTATAGCAGGTATCAACTTCCTTTATCACCGCCGGAATCACGCACAGAGCTCAGAGAAGGCAAAAGTTGTAAATGAAGGAGGATTCTCAAATTTATAGCTTCCTGAATTGGAAAGGGCAAAGGAAAATTCGAATTTAATTTTCCTAATTAATGGCGGAAACAGTTTCCTAGGCGGACTCTCAAACGTCAAAAATATCATCATTATGGCAAAAACGGCGCTCGTACCGATCTGACCGTTCATCGCCAACGTCCCGGATTATGCCACGTCATTATGGTCGACCTACTTCAAAAAACTAGTAGCGACCTGCGGGTAAAATAATTCACATCAAAAGTCTTCTTTAAACTTCCAAGTCGACAAAGTCCACTCGAAAGTTGGGGGCCACTGAACATACCAAAAGTGTCGAGTTGGGCCAAAGGAGTAAAGCCCAATCACAAGCAGCCTTGGCCATCACATTCTCAATGAGGCTGACTCAATCATAACAAGGCCCAAAGCCCGTCTCTTGTATCAGTCGACTAAGCCCATGGTCCGACCTATCAGGTCCCGACCTAACTTAGTCCGACCTCATGATCCATATCATAATTCGGGTACGAACCATGCTCTACCCGCCAGTCAGGTCGGCCATTCTACAAGTGGCGACCTCGACCTAATTATCAAGTGTCGACCTAACATGTGTTGACGCACGTGGGTCAATCTTTCCATAACAGCATCCCTACAAATCAGGGACGGTTACAGGCACGTTCCCATGAACATAACTGCCGCTATAATTTCGGAGCTCATGTAGCCCCGTCATTAAACTACCTACACCAACTATAAATACTTCATCACTACCAACGGTGCAAAGGTAACTGCCATTTTGTTATCTGAATTCCATATTCAATACATTTTTGAGCTTTATACAACTGTGATCTTACTCTCACGCCCGAGCGTCTTCGCCGGAGACACATCCGGCTAGTCGTGGGTTCTGATTTCAGGTCAAGGAGCCAGGTGATCAGTCCTGCCACGTGAATTAGAAATATTGAATTCTAATTTCAAATTTTAAATTGTCAAATAATTTTAAGATTCTGCGATATTTTAAATATATGATTAAATTAGGACAAATCAATATTCAAATTAAATCTTATCAAATTAGGCTTACATTTGAATTTCAGTTTTAAAATTAGGCTTACAATAAATAATTACGTATATGTGAATTAAATTTGCTTTAATATGTGTTTGGTTTCTTATTTTTAAAAACTGTTGATTTCGAAATTATTTTAAATGTGATAGAATTTTAACCTTGGATTTCAAATAATTTTACAATTCTTTTTTTACCCATTTCCTACTTGTTTAAATTTAATATGAAATTCAAAATTTAATATTTTAGGAATAACTTATGATTTGACTTTTGTCTGGAAATCAAAGAGAAAAGTTGATTAGATTTAAATTTCAAATTAGCTATTAACTAATAATATCACAATTTTAAATTGTCAAATAATTTTATGAATCTGCGATATTTTAAATGTGATTAAATTTGGACAAATCACTATTCCAATTAAATCTTATAAAAAAGGCATGTTTGAAATTCAAAATTTCGAATTTAAGTAAATATAATTAATAATTACTATTACTAATTAAATAGCATGGATGACGAATGAGATGGTGTCACGTGAAATTCCACATCATAATTCCACGTGGAAGAATGTGTGTATTCGATTTTCTTCTGTTTTAATATATTATATATGGAATTGTCTATGGCTTAGCAAAGTGAGGCGAAACTCATAATGTGAGATGAAACTCACAAGTGTTGTCCTTAGTGTTGGCAACACTAACAACAACACACATCAATTCGAAAAAACACAAATAAATATAAATAAATCTAATTTGCAGCGGAAGAATAAAAACAATACACAAGAATATAATTTTTATCAAGTTATATAAATATATAACTTGATGGGTGCCAGGAGAGCAAGACATTTCTATTAATAATATGAATTCAATACAAGGTCAAAGAAGTTCCCTTAATGATAAATAATCATTAACTCAAGGAACAATAAACAAAGTACTCTCTCTGAATACAATCACTCAAAACCTCACGAAAATATGAAAATATATGTGAAACTCTCGAGTGTCGGGCAAAGTGTTGCCAACACTGAATGGCAACACTTGAAGAGCAGAATTCTTTTCTTGTGCAGATTTGCGTTTTCTGAATTGGATGATCTCAAATGAAGATCTACTGCACTATATATAGGCCTCCAAAACTTGGAACCTACTCAAAATGATCAGCTAACAGCCTTGAATTTGTTTCCTCCTTTTTAGCCTTCTCACCTCAATTATAGAAGACTTGGTCTTCATTGCTTCTCTTGCTTGTACATCTCTGCTGTTGCTCCCTTGTACTCTACCTTGATCTCCCCCTGAATAGCTAACCAATAGATATTTTACTTGGTCATCAATTTAACATATAAACAACATGTTTATATGTTATATTCTTCTCTCCTTCGTGAATCACGCCTGGGCACTTTCTGTTGACTCATTCAAGCTCATAAATAGCAGACTAACTATTGACATTTAAACATTAATTTATACATTATTATTTGTAAAAAATACAGTAACTATTCTGGTGTTGCCAAATCCAAATGGCAACACTTGTGGCAACAATGATTTGCAACACTTGGGACAACATTCATGGCAACACATGATCTAACATTAACAATCTCTCCCTTAGTGACTGATTTCTTCTCAAAATACCAATGTGATGATCTTTTTACAAAACAGTTAGTCATACTTAACAAAAAAAAATAAAAAAATGCCACGTGATAAATAGTGACAACATCAATCTTCAGGCAATGCTGAAAATATTTTTCAATCAAAGTATCACACTCCAAAGTGTGGCAACATCAACCTTCAAAAAAACAAAGTCACATAATTTTGAATACATCTCCCCCTTAATCACGAAAATTAATAGCTAACCAAAAATTAATTATTAAAATCTTCAAACAACCATCCAAACATTTAACAAAACCACCCAACAAAGTTTGAAGAAAATTCCAGCCGAAATAAAGAAAAAAAAAACAGAAATAACATTGGTTTAAACATCACAAACCAAATAAAATTGTTTGTTTGTTCACCAACCAAATAAAAAACCACCAAACCAAATAACCTTTCAACCTTCTGCATTTCCAGCTCCTTCTTCACCACCCTCAGCTGTGCCACTTGGTCCAGCTCCATCCGCTCCATCATCACGCCTTGGCCTTGATTGATCTCCCCCTATTTTGGAAAAAATCAATTCCACAATTTTCATCATATCTGTACGCATGTCCAGCCACCCCTGTATAACTGAGTCGATGTGCTTCACCTGACTATTGACAAAATTAAGAACCATAGCAGCATCTATCATCACAGGTGCAGTGTTGCCTAGAGTGTTGCCAATATCAGGGGCAACACTTGGGGTGACACTGGTAGCAGGGGCAGCCGTTGGAGGAGCAGCTGAAACCAAAATCCATGGCAAATCTCTGTGCCTATCACCTTCAGTAAAATGTTTGCTAATTCTATAATAAATAGGCTTGTCAGAGATATTGTCCGCATTCCAAGGTTTGAACTTTTGGTACGAAAGGAAATTGTAAATGAGGGAAGGGAAAATAAAAGAGGAGGTTTTCTTCTTTTTGGCCCATGCAGTAAGGTGAGAAAATACCAACCTTTCAAAGTTAACTCTCTGTTTATTACCTAATTTGTACAACAAAGTGGCTTGCTCGAATGTCACCGTGTTTTCATTGGCCGTAGGGAGCCAATTTGTTATACAAATTTTATGAAGCACACTAAACAGAGATGAAAGGTGGGTAGATTTAAAGTGGTCACCCCAAACTGAGATTCTCCCTCCAGTCAGAAAGCTAGCTAGGGTGTTAGGCTCGACATCCAAACTCTCATCGTCAATACTAGGGAGACCGAAGGTTTTGTTGATGATCAAAGAATTAAAATCATAAATTTTGCCCCTAACAAAAATCTTTCCATAATGAGGGGTGTTTCTATGATCAATATCCTCCCCTAGATGAGCAAAAAAATTCCTAACCACACTTTCGACATAGACGAAAACCTTAGTAACCGTAGGTAAAAAATTCATGTCCTCCAGAATTTGGTACACCCCTAATTCCTTGAACTGAGCCACATACATGTTCCTTTCATTCAAAATCTTTTTATCCGAGTCTTGAACCCACTTATCTAAGCTAGATTCACTATAAAACTCTTCGGAAAGGAATGGACGTTCATAGTACCCAAATGACTCATAATCTGATTTGAAATATTGAGAGGGAGTAGGGGTAGTTACCTCAGGCCAGGATATGGGAGAATAAGATGGAGAACTTGACTGGGCTTTGGACTTGGCTGCTGGTGTTGTCTCAGGTGTTGCCATTGGATTGGCAACACTTGGGGCAACACTGGTCTGAACTTTCTGTCTCTTGGCAATTCTGAACTGAGCTTCAGCTACGATTTCTTCATCCTCAAGCCATGCATCTTCATCATCATCAGACGTAGATGAAGGCTCCTTGGTTTCTTTGAAAATTGGGTCCGAATTTTCCTCGAACGAAATGTTGAGCGAGGAGCTTGAGCTATCCTCCATATTGACTGGATCATCAGCTGTATTTGATGGGATTTTAGACCTGAACAAGGTCTTAATCCTTTTGGATTGTCGACGAACTCCACCCCTAAATGACGAAGTGGCATCAACCACTTTTCTTTTCTTGGTTTTCTTTTGGGGTGCAAAAGTGAGCTCGATGGAGGGGGTAGCTTCAGGAAGGCTTAAGAGAGTTGGGATTTGAAGAGGGTTGTAGACAATGATGTCTAAGCTTGGAGAGGTTGAGGGTGTTGCTGAGAATGTCGCAGGAGATGTCTCCATTGGAATGGCGACATTTGAGGCAACACTTGAGGGAGCTAGAGGAGAAATTTCCATGGGGGAAGAAATTTGGAGTGATTTTGATGGGCTCGCCATGGATTATAGAGGGAAGAAGACGAAGGGAACAGGGGAATTGGAATTACGTCTAGAGAGAGAGAGACGCAAGGAGAGAGAGACGGTGAGGGTTTTAGAGAGGAGAGAATTAAATGGATAATGGGTTTTTAATTTTGATTTAACATATTCAAATTCACTTAAACCCCTTATCTCAACAACCACAACACTGTTATCCGGCCATTTTTTTAAAAACTGTTTTTTTTAAATATATAATAACTAAAAATAATTTTAGCAATATCCATAAAATTGTGTTTTTCAAAATTCAAATAATGAATTTTTAAAAAATAGATATTTCTAAATTACAATTAGTTAGACAAAAATTAAATATTTTTGCTAAAAACCTTTTAAATTTCACAAACTCTAAATATAAGAAAATAGACTTTTGGAAACTCAAAATTTAATTAACAAAAAAAAAAGAAATAAAAAATTAATGTAGCATCTACTAATGTGTTACTAGCAATGTTTCGTGATATACAAGGCAACATTTTAAATAAAATCCCCTTGATATTTTTTTTTTAACATATACTCCCTCCGTCCCATTACAAACCACAAATATTCCTTTTTGGGCGTCCCATTACAAACCACAAATTCACTATTCCCTCCACTCATTCTCTCTCCTATCATTATTTTAATACTCACAACACCATTATAATTAACTATTCCCTCCACTCATTCTCTCTCCAATTTTACTTTTACAATCACAACATTTATATCATTATTTTTTTCCTTAATCTACGCGTGAACAATAAATTTCCTCTTTGTAATGGGACGGAGGGAGTATAACTTATCATTCCTTAGGCAAATTGAAGCAAACTTTACACTTCTTTTATTTACAAGGAAGCATCGTACTAGCGAGGTCTGTGCCCCGAGTTTTTTTATTAAAGTGTAAAGTTATATGTAGTAAGTTTTATACCTTTCAAGTAGGGTACACTGTAGTGGTGAGCTCCATGTTCCTAATACTTAGTATAAAACAACTACATTATACTCCCTTTTTGGCAAGGAAACATCGTCGTAGCGAACGTCGTGCCCCGAGTAACTTTTGGGAGTATTTTAACAAGCTTTGCCTTTTCAAATATCAACAATAACATGAGTGACTTTGTCACTTTAAGCACAAAGGGGTATTTTATAAAAAATATTAACCTTAAGTATATACACATACTAGAACAAAAAGGTCAGTAAATGTCCCCCATTTGGGATTAAACTAACTATATATAATTTTTTTTTTCAAATAATAAAAATATACAACAAATACACAATGTTGCTGTCAGTGTTGGCAACACAGACGACAACACTTGAAACGGCAGATTTATAGAAAACACAAACCAAGAGATTTTTTCAAAATTGCAAATCTCTCATGGTCTAAGGCTTTGGTCAAAATATCAGCAAGTTGATGTTTAGTATCAATATGCTCTATTTGGATCAAGTCCTTTTCTACTAAATCTCTCAAAAAGTGATGGCGGATATCTATATATTTAGTGCGTGAGTGTTGTATAGGGTTTTTGGAAATTTTTATGGCACTCAAATTGTCACAATACATGGTCAAGATATTACTATCAAGACTATAGTCGTCAAGCATATGCTTCAACCATATCAACTGTGAACAACAACTCCCGGCTGCTACATACTCAGATTCAGCAGTCGAGAGAGAGACACAGTTTTGCTTGCGACTGTACCATGACACAAGATTATTACCCAAGAAAAAACAACTCTCACTAGTGCTCTCTCTATCATCTATATCCCCTGCCCAATCAGAGTCACTAAAACCAACCAAGTTGATATTAGTGTCTTTGGTGAACCAGATTCCTAATTCACTAGTCCCAGACACATACATAATGATTTTTTTTATAGCATTTAGGTGAGAAATTTTTGGAGCAGACTGATATCTAGCACACACATCTACACTGAACATAATATCGGGACGACTGGCAGTAAGATAAAGAAGACTACCTATCATGGATCTATACAGAGTTGGGTCGACATCCTCCCCTGCCTGATCTTTGGTTACCTTAAGAGATGATCCCATAGGTATTTTTGAGCTCTTTGCACTCTCTAATCCAAACATTTTCACCAGACTCTTAGCATACTTGTTCTAAGAGATAAAGATTCCATCATCTGACTGTTTTACCTGCAATCCTAGAAAATAATTAAGTTCACCTATCATGCTCATCTCGAAAGTTGATGCATAGCTTCCACAAAATTTTGTAAACATGTTTTAGATGTGGAGCCATAAACTATGTCATCAACATAGATCTGAGCAATGACAAGCTCTTTATTTTCCCTAAGAATAAATAATGTCCTATCGGCTTCTCCTCTTACAAATCCATATTCAAGAAGGAAACTTGTTAGACACCCATACCATGCACGAGGAGCTTGTTTCAAGCCATATAAGGCTTCATCAAGTCTGTATACATGATCTGGGTGGAATGGGTCTTCAAATCCTTTAGGTTGCTCAACAGAGATTTCTTTATCTAGGTACCCATTCAAGAAAGTCGCTTTAACATCCATTTGGTGCAATGTGATTTTAAGGTAGCAAGCTACAGCAAGAAGAAGTCTTATTGACTCAATTCTAGCCACAGGTGCAAAGGTCTCATCAAAGTCGATTCCTTCCAATTGTGTATAGCCTTGAGCCACAAAATGAGCTTTATTATGTACAATATTACCCAATTCATCAGATTTGTTTTTGTAAATCCATTTAGTTCCAATAATATTTGTATGTAAAGGACGTGAAACTAAACACCAAACCTCGTTACGGGTAAATTGTTTAAGCTATTCTTGCATAGCTTGTATCCAGAAATTATCATTTAAAGCCTCAATCACATTTTTTGGTTCAAGAGAAGAAACGAAATAGGAGTGTTTTACCTTGGAGTATGTGGAGGACATACACACATACCTTATCATATCTCTGTAGTCAACTGGCTCCTTATTTCTTGTTCGAACCCCTTCATTAACATCACCAACCTGAGTAATGGGATAATAATTTCTAATTCGAGTTGGGGGATCTCTCCTGCCTTGATGGTACACCAATCCATCTTCTTCTTCTGAGTCACTACTCTCAGAATTTCCAGCCAATGTTCTGTTCTCCAGTGTTGCCTCATGTGTTGCCATTTCAGGGGCAACACTTGAATCTGTGACTGTACTGGTCGAACCAGTTTCTATTTCAGCTCTTTGTTCAACTTCTTCCAGCAAAGTCAGAGGTATATCTTCGGCTGGTTCTCCTCTGGCACTCAAGTAATCATTAAATTCAATATTTACCGACTCTTGAATCACTTTTAACCTCAAATTATAGACTCGATAAGCATGACTGTTTTGAGAGTAGCCAAGAAAGATAGCTTTGTCACTCTTAGAATCTAGTTTTTCTAAGTATTCCCGATCATTTAAAATGTAGCACAAACACCCAAACACGTGAAAATAGTGAACCGTAGGTTTCTTTTCATTTAAAATCTCATAGGGTGTCATAGTTGTACCGGGTCTTAAGAAAACTCTATTCGTAGTGTGAAATGCTGTGTTTAATACTTCGGCCCAAAAACCTTTAGATATATTTCTAGCAATTAGCATAACACGAGCCATCTCCAACAAAGTCCTATTTTTCCTTTCAGCAATACCATTTTGTTGTGGTGTTTTGGGTGCTGAAAATTCATGGTGTATCCCCTTTTTACTACAAAATATAGAGAAGGAGATGTTTTTTTACTCTCTACCATGATCTGACCTTATTCGAAAAATAGGAGAACAAAACATGTTTTTGATTTTAGAGACTAAGTGAGTAAATTTATCAAAAGTTTCAGATTTTTCCTTAAGAAATAGACCCAAGTAAACCTAGAAAAATCATCAACTATAACATAAACATACTTCTTACCTCCCAAGCTTTCTACCTCAATAGGACCCATCAAGTCCATATGTAAAAGCTGAAAACAATGTGTTGTTCATGAGTGTTGCTCATTGTGTTGTCCAACACTGTGAGCAACACGAGTTTGCTTACCCTTTTGGCAGTCACCACACATCACGGTGTCTTTGAGGTTTAATTTTGGAACACCTTTGACAGCATTGAGTTTGATAATTTTCTCAAGATTTTTATAATGAGAATGACCTAACTTTTTATGTCATAACCTTATGTTATCAAGTTTTGTCAAATTGCACACGGGTTTATTACCAACGAGGTAGCAATTATCACTTGATCTTATTCCAGTCATGACACAAAAGTTAGTATTATCAAACACTTCACAGGTATTTTTATTGAATTTTACCTCCAAATTGTCATCACATAATTGGCTAATGCTAATTAAATTAGCAAGTAGACCATCTACATAGAAGACATTTTTTAAAGAAGGAAAATCAACAACATCCAGTGTTCCTTTTTCAATTATTTCACTCTTGCCTCCACCACCATAAGTCACTGAGCCTCCTTGAATAGGTTTGTACTCCGTTAGGAATGATCTTGTTCCCGTCATATGACGTGAACAACCACTATCGAAGTACCAAGCACCTGAAATGTTAGTCCTTAAAGCTGTGTACACAACATAGCATTTCAGTTTTTCTTTGGGTAACCAAGTCTTTTTTGAAAATCTGGATTTATGTTCACCAGTGTTGTCCTGAGTGTTGCCCTGAGAATTTGACAACACTTGAGGCAACACTTGTAGACTGGACATTTTCTTATGAAGAATAATGCAATCTGATTTTTTATTTCCAGGTCTGTGACAGTATTCACATTCAAAGGATTGATCAGAAGTATCACTAGAAGTACTACCCTTTTGCTTGACACGCTCTTTTACAAAACAATTTTTAGTTTCAACATCAAACAAGGAAGAGGTAATATTTTCTAGTGATTCTTGGAATCCAAGACCAGCTTTAAGAGGCTTACTCAATTTGAGTATCTCATCCAATTTGGATGAACTCGTGTTGAGTTTTTTGAAGGTGGATTCGGATAGGTTGAGTTTGGCCTTGAGTTTATCAAGATCCAAATCTCTCCTACTGAGTTGAACCTCCATCTGAGTCAAGGAGTTTTTAAGATCATGATTTTCCTTTTTCAAGAAAACCACCATCTTATTCTCCTTTTTCCATTCTACGAGGAGAGACTTTTAGAGTTTTTTTAATTCATGAATGAGCTCATCTTTACAAAGATCATCCTCTATAGACTCCTCTGAATTTAAACCAGCAGAACCATGCAAGCAAATATCATTTAAAGAATCATACCTGCTGAGTGTTGTGTCAAGTGTTGCCATTTCATGGACGACACTTGAGGCAACACTTTCTGAAGAAGTCACAAGTGTTGTGTCAGGTGTTGTCATTTCTGGCACTACAAAAAAAGTGATTTTTAGGGACGAGATATTTTGGGACCAATAAGTTGAACAGTCCTTATAACCCACTAAATAAGTCAGCCCTCATGTAATTGGCTTGACAGGACGACTAACTTCGTCCTTAAAAAAAAACACAGTAGTAATATCTATTAATTAAAAAAAAAATGGAAAAACCCTCCCTATTCTAACGCCAACTTCTTCCCCCTCTACTCTCTCGCACCTTCTCCTCTCCCTAACGATCGATTACTCCATCTTAGCCGGTGCCCAGAACCCTAAAATTTTCTCTCTAACTATCGATTACTCCATCTTAGCCGGTGCCCAGAACCCTAAATTTTTCAATCTAACGATCGATTACTCCATCTTAGCCGATGCCAAGAACCCTAATAATTTCAAGCAGCCGTTCAATTTCATCTTGTTAAGAGTTTCAATCTAACGATCGATTACTCCATCTATCTCTCTTAAGAGTATCAATGGGTCGCTACTCAAAATTGCATAAACCCTATCAATTTCGGGTAACTATTCAGATCGGTGAGGTTTTTTTATCTAGTTATTTGTTGGTATTTTTTTTTATTTACTCGGAATGTTATAAGACTTATAATCATCTCATCATGTTCAGTTCAATTTCATCATTCTAGTGGATCTTTGGTATCTCCTAGACACTACCCCGCTCTTATAAGGTACACACCTTGCGGCTATTTATATCTTGATGCCATCTCAGTAATCATATGATGATTTTGGTTGTTTGAACTGCATAGGTGCTCCTGTCTTGCAGGTTGTATATGTGGGTCTTCACATAGTTAGCCCTCTAATAACGTTAGACATGCTGAAATATCCTAAGCTGTGATGTAAGTTACTCATTTGACATTTCACATAATACAAAGAACAGTTGTAGAGGTTAATTGAATTTCTTCTACAACAGAACGTACGTATTTGCTAGATGAAGAAGTCAATATCTATGCTTCAGAGGCTAATATTTCAATTGATAATTGTGCAGTACTTTTATTTGCTATCTCATATACTGGAGGTTTATCCTGAAATGGTTGCACAACTGAACCGTGAAGCCTTTGCTCATGTAGTGGGAATGCTTGGTTTTGGTCTTCATCATCAGGCAATTGACTCTAGTTAAGTGATGTAGTATCCTTTCCATGCCACTCGTATTGGTCGGTGTTTCTAAATGCTCATATGGACGTCATGCTTATGTTGACGCGTTTCTATATGACATTTGTTTGATGGTTCTCCACCAAACAAATCTTGATCTGTCTCTTTTTTCTTGTTCTGTTTTCTTTCACCTGAATTTTAGGATTCAGAAGTCGTCGATATGTGTCTGAGAGCTCTCAAAGCGCTTGGATCATACCACTACAAGGAAACTGGTGCAAGTAAACCAGGGTTAGGCTTAAATGCAACATGCTATAAGGATTCTGAAGGAAATTTACAGGGATGGTATTCGAGTAGATTTCTTCGTTCACTTTGCAGCTTTCTCCTTTTTGAGGATTACAGGTAAGATGCATGGTTCTAATGGATAAATTAGTGATTAACATCTTATTCTATAGAGGATTGAAGTAAAACAAGTAAATCCATCATATTTACGTCATAAACTTGGTTCGAGTCTATTATCTAACTATAAGGAATAAAACATTCATGTTTCTCTCAAGTCCATGTCTTAACCATCAAATAAGGTCTTATGATTTCCTTCTGTACCCAAAGACCGACCTCGTAGGTAGTGCAGCGGATGCTCTCCTTCCATTGATCCTCTGTGAAGTTGGTCTTTACCAGGTACTTCTCTTTACCTCTCTGTGATCTTATTAGTGTTCTTGCTAGAAGATTGTGGTGCTAATTGGTTTTATAACAGTGGAACTGCCTAGTACTTTTAATTGGAAATGAACAAGCAAATGGAATTAGATATATCAGCCACGTACTTGTGATGATACAACATACGTTTCTCCATATGATCTTGTACACTAGTGGTACCACTGGTAAACCAAAAGGTGTCGTTCATACTCACAAAAGCATATTCGCCCAGGTAACATTGTGTACACTATCTTGCCATTTTAAAACAGTCATCTGGTGATGGCTTCACAACATTTTAAAACTAGTGGTACCACTGGTAAACCAAAAGGTGTCGTTCATACTTGCAATCTTCACCTGTATATGTTTTTCTTAGTTATTATCATTAATACAAAATAGTTATTATACTCCAGTTTTAGCTTTTTCATGCGTCACTTATGTGGTCCTTGATATAATTGTTTTAATTTTTTTTGCAGCCTTTGCTGATCCAGTGTCGCTTATACCACAAGGGTCGCGCTGTCAAGGGAACCCTTCTTCTCAATAGAAAGATGCAGAATCTTTTGAGTCATTGGAAATCGTTGCAGTGAGGTATTTTCAGCTGATGATTTCCTGTTAGATTTCAGTTAGTAGGTCACACTGAATGGTTACTATTCATGTTTCAGTCATAAGCCAAGGAAAGCCAGTCTATCAAAAAATTTGACGAGCAAAAATATGAACATTATGTAACCAAAATAATAAATTATGTTACCATGGATTGGTAGTAATTAAAGAGCCTGGAATCATTCTAATTTTTTTAGTAGTATCAACGCCCATGTGTAATTAGACATGCTTACAAAAGATCTATCCTTCGGGTGTGTGCAAATTTGTCTCAATGGGGTTAATAGTGGTTGGTGTTTATCTGGTTGCTCAACCTACTTTCCAGCACATTTGGGGAGGAGTCATTGGAAACTATTATGATAAAGGTATGGACAGTTATATTTTGTGATGGTTAATCCTTGTTTCCTTAAAACTATATACGATTGGATCATAATTCAAACTTATAGGTGCATAGCTAGATTTAACCCGTTGGTTAAAGGAGGAATTTATTACTGTCAAGAGAGACGTGATGGAGCTATACTTAACCATTTGGTTCTTAAAAAGATTGATTGTTTATCTGAGATAGGACATCTTAACATGTTTTGTTAAATATGGTGTGCAATGTGAAGATTAACACAGTCAGTTTGGAGATATGTTGGAAAATTTATGGAAGAATTGAAACAGGTGGGGCTTTCTTTTTCTTTTTTTTGAATACTGTTGAAACCCGGGAATTAATTGAGCTTCCTTCGACTGAACCTTATGAAACTTGTGAAACAAATATTACCATTGGCGGTTCTCTTAGTGTCTCTATTTTGTTTCCTTCGTCTGTGGCAATGTAGGACTTGTTTATCCTTTGATATTTCAAATGCAGTTAGGACTTGTTTCTTCATATTGAACTAGGCAAACTGACCAACCAATTGCTAATTTTTTCAGGTGCGGTCACATGTGCTGTTGAGTTGATTCGTTTGAGGTTGCATGGGCACCAGAAGCAAGAACAGTGAGATTTCTACACCATGTGGTAGTGAGGATTCGTTTTATGGTAAGTGGTTTAACAACACTTATTAATGCAAGTTTATGGCCCTTGTCTTCAAAGAGTTTATGGTCACATGTGGGTGGATGTTTTGCCTTTTACTCTTCTCTTCATCTGGGACGGGTAAATCCACCCTGAAACCGTTTGTTCTTGCTCTCACATTTCCGAACAAAGAATAAAGATCCTAGTTCTTGAACATTGAACACAAAAGACCAGACAAACAGTCATTCTTAAACACGAAGACCAAACTAACTCAAAGTAGGACGAGAATGATTCTGTTATCACTTGCTCATACTTTTATCTTCGTTTTTGATAGGTCCGTAATTGGATATGATATTTTGGTCTAATTCTTCTTATTTTGGTTACATAATGTTCATATTTTTGCTCGTCAATTATAATTTATTGTTTTGAGAAAAGTTGACGACAGTGGCGTATCAAGGATATAGTTTTTAGCATCCCACAGTCACTTTTAAGTGTAGTTTGGTCTAATTTTCATCAAAATTATCAGGGCTGCAAATGTATGTATCTTGGAGATTCCTACAAGTTAGCTCCATCAATGTACGATTTTGTGAAGATCGAGGGAGCGTGATGGAGGAATGATATCGGCAACAATGTTTTGGGGAAGCACATTCCACGTATGCAGTATGCAATATGGATGATTTGACTTACTTAGAGAATATTTTAGATCAAATTATTTTAAAAGGAGTATTGAATCCTTTTGATGACAGTTAACTTTTTATTTAGATGATGTGGTTGATTAAATTTAATTAATGCATTACTTTCTTATTGTCAGGGCCTTTTGATATATTTACAATTATAATTTTGGCGCAAAAATTAAATTTGGGTCGTCTATATCCGACCTAATTACTTTCCCACAAAAAATGTGATTTTGGTGCAAAAATATATTTGGGTCGGGCGACATGGTCCCTAATAATTTCCCTCCAAAAAAATGTTAGGCGCCAAATATTATTTGGGTCGGCAACCTCGTCCCTAACAACCGGTACCAAAAACTATTTGGCTCCAAAAATTTCCCGAAAAAAAAATTAAAAAATTATTAGGGTCGGCAACATCCCGACCTAAATAAGGTATTTGGGACGGTGACGGGGGTCCTAAAACTTTTAGAGTCGCATGTTATTTAGGACCCCTGTCTCCCGACCTAAATGCCGACCTAAATAGTATTAGGGACGGGGAAATGGACATTTAGGATGGTAAACTGCCGACCCTAATATTGTTGTTTCTTGTAGTGTGGGACAACACTTGAGGTAACACTTTCTGTCGAAGGCAGCTCCTCTACCGTGGCCATCATGACCACTTGCTCGGCCTTTTCATCTTTCTCCGTTCCTTCCTCCTCTCCGTCACTAAGAGACACCCACATATTTTTTTCCCACCTTTCTCAATGTAATAGCACATTCATTGGCATAGTGACTCCAACCGGAACAAGTATGACATTGAATAGATTCAATGTACTTAGGATCGGACCGGGACTTTTCCGAGGATGCACGTCTAGGTGGGGTATCTTTTGGGTTCGGAGGAGGAACTCTTCTTGGCACAAAACTTGACGTTTTGGATTGTTGGTCCTTAGCTTTCACCTGCACACTGTTAAATTTCCTAAGCATGGAATTGTATTTCTTTGCAAGTAAAGCTACACTAGTATTTTCATCTAATTCCTCGAAGGCTTCATCTTCATCATCCACACATGTGTCCAAAGATTCGACTTTTAAAGCAATGTTTTTGCCTTTTGAAGCCTCGGTTTTCAAATTTAATTCGAAATTCTTTGAAATACTCATCAAGAAATTAATGTCCATAGTTGAAAGATTATGGGCCTCTTCAATGACTGAAACTTTGATATTAAAACGTTCGGAAATAGTACGAATGGCTTTTGAAACAAGTTGTTTATTAGTAAAAGGTTCTCCTAATACTTGACAAGCATTTGAAATATCAATCAACTTTTCAAAATAAGATGAGATGTCTTCGTTTTCACCCATTCTTAATCTTTCAAACTTACTAGTGAGACCCCTAAGCTTTGTTTCTCGGACACTACCATCTCCTTCACAAAATCTTTGTAAAGTATCCCAAGCATCTTTTGCAGAGGAACTATTTTGAATGAGTTTGAACATATTCATGTCAACCCATTCATAGATGGCATTCAGTGCCTTTTCATTGAAAATAGCAAGATTATTCAATCGTCCACTCAGATTCAGGTTTGACTTGAACGTCACCATCTTCATCTGAAAGGAGTAATGGAAGAGAATAACAATTTAAAATAGATCGCCAAGCTCGAAGATCAATTGATTTGATATGCGAGCGTAGACGAATCTTCCAATAAGCATAATTTGACCCAACTAAAATCGGTAATCTCTTTTGATTAGGACTGGCAGGATCATAAGCTATGACAAAAGGATCAAGACACTTAGTATATCAAGTGCTAGGCTCTGATACCAATTGAAATTGTCTATGGCTTAGCAAAGTGAGGCGAAACTCACAAAGTGAGACGAAACTCACAAGTGTTGTCCTTAGTGTTGGCAACACTAACAACAACACACACCAATTCGAAAAAAACACAACTAAATCGAAATAAATCTAATTTGCAGCGGAAGAATAAAAATAATACACAAGAATATAATTTTTATCAAGTTATATAAATATATAACTTGATGGGTGCCAGGAGGGCAAGACCTTTCTATTAATAATATGAATTCAATACAAGGTCAAAGAAGTTCCCTTAATGATAGATAATCATTAACTCAAGGAATAATAAACAAAGAACTCTCTCTGAATACAATCACTCAAAACCTCACGAAAATATGAAAATATATGTGAAACTTTCGAGTGTCGGACAGAGTGTTGCCAACACTGAATAGCAACACTTGAAGAGCAGAATTCTTTTCTTGTGCAGATTTGCGTTTTCTGAATTGGATGATCTCAAATGAAGATCTACTACACTATATATAGGCCTCCAAAACTTGGAGCCTACTCAAAATGATCAGCTAACAGCCTTGAATTTGTTTCCTCCTTTTTAGCCTTCTCGCCTCAATTATAGAAGACTTGGTCTTCATTGCTTCTCTTGCTTGTACATCTCTGCTGTAGCTCCCTTGTACTCTGCCTTAATCTCCCCTTGAATAGCTAATCAATAGATATTTTACTTGGTCATCAATTTAACATATAAACAACATGTTTATATGTTATTTTCTTCTCTCCTTCGTGAATTACGCCTGGGCACTTTCTGTTGACTCATTCAAGCTCATAAATAGCAGACTAACTACTGACATTTAAACATTAATTTACACATTAATATTTGTGAAAAATACAGTAACTATTCTGGTGTCGCCAAATCCAAATGGCAACACTTGTGGCAACACTGATTTGCAACACTTGGGACAACATTCATAGCAACACATGATCTAACATTAACAATATAGATAGATTACGTATATGTGATTTAAATTTTCTTTATTAATATCAAATCTTATCAAAGGTAATTGCATGAATTAGAAATATTGAATTCTAATTTCAGATTTTAAATTGTTAAATAATTTTATGATTCGGCGATATTTTATCAAATCTTATCAAAGGTAATTGCTTTATGGACCGCATCTATTACATACGTGAATTAGAAATATTGAATTCTAATTTCAGATTTTAAATTGTCAAATAATTTTTTGATACCGCGATATTTTAAATATGTGATTAAATTTGGACAAATCAATATTCAAATTAAATTTTATCAAATTAGGCTTACATTTGAATTTCAGTTTAAAATTAGGCTTACAATAAATAATTACGTATATGTGAATTAAATTTGCTTTAATATGTGTCTAGATTCTTATTTTTTTAAACTGTGGATTTAGAAATTATTTTAAATGTGATAGAATTTTAACCTTGGATTTCAAATAATTTTACAATTCTTTCTTTACCCGTTTCCTACTTGTTTAAGTTTAATATGAAATTAAAAATTTAATATTTTAGGAATGTCTTATGATTTGACTTTTGTCTGGAAATTAAAGAGAAAAGTTGATTGGATTTAAATTTCAAATTAGCTATTAATTATTAATATCACAATTTTAAATTGTCAAATAATATTATGATTCTGCGATATTTTAAATGTGATTAAATTTGGACAAATCACTATTCAAATTAAATCTTATAAAAAAGGCATGTTTGAAATTTAAAATTTCGAATTTAAGTAAATATAATTACTAATTACTATTACTAATTAAATAGCATCGGTGTCAAATGAGATGGCGCTACGTGGAATTTCAGGTTATAATTTCACGTGGCAGGCTGTGTGCATTCCATTTTCTTATGTTTTAATATATTATATAGATAGATAGATTACGTATATATAATTTAAATTTGCTTTATTAATATCAAATTTTATCAAATGTAATTGAATGCGTCATGGGAAATTAATTTATGGAAAAGATCTATTACATACGTGAATTAGAAATATTGAATTCTAATTTCAGATTTTAAATTGTCAAATAATTTTATGATTCTGTGATATTTTAAATATGTGATTAAATTTGGACAAATCAATATTCAAATTAAATCTTATCAAATTAGGCTTTCATTTGAATTTAAGTTTCAAATTAGTCTTACATTAAATAATTACGTATATGTGAATTAAATTTGCTTTAATATGTGTCTGGATTCTTATTTTTTTAAATTGTGGATTTCGAAATTATTTTAAATGTGATATAATTTAAACTTTGGATTTCAAATAATTTTACAATTCTTTCTTTACCCAAAAGGATGGAGAATTAGATGAAGATGTAGCTCATAAGATTAAAGCAGGTTGGTTGAAGTGGAAGAGTGCTACAGGGTTTCTATGTGATCGCGGCATGCCCAATAGATTAAAGGGAAAATTCTACCGCACGACAATTAGGCCGGCATTGCTTTACGACACCGAATGTTGGGCCGTGAAACAGTGTCACGTGCATAAGATGAATGTGGCGGAGATGCATATGCTTCGATGGATGTGCGGTCACACAAGAAATGACCGATTGAGGAATGAGGTGATCAGAGGTAAAGTAGGAGTTGCGCCCATTGAGGATAAAATGAGGAAAAATCGTCTACGGTGGTTTGGACATGTGAGAAGGAGACCGAGTGATGCACCGGTTAGGAGGCCGGAACAGTGGAGAAATGATAAAATGGCGAGGGGTAGGGGAAGACCCAAAAAAACTTGGATTAGAGTAATTGAAAATGATATGAATTTACTTGGAGTGGATGAAAGTATGGTATTGAAGAGGCCGGAGTGGAGGGCAAAAATCCATGTGCGGGATTGATTTTTTATTTTTTATTTTTTATTTATTATTATTATTTATTTTTTTATTATTATTATTTTTTTTCACGATAACATATGTGGATTCATGTTAGCCGACCCCAAATTATTTTGGGACTAAGGCTTTGTTGTTGTTGTTGTTGTTGTTGTTTCTTTACCCGTTTTCTACTTGTTTAAGTTTAATAGAAAATTCAAAATTTAATATTTTAGGAATGACTTATGATTTAACTTTTGTCTGGAAATTAAAGAGAAAAGTTAATTGAATTTAAATTTCAAATTAGCTATTAATTATTAATATCACAATTTTAAATTGTCAAATAATTTTATGATTCTGCGATATTTTAAACGTGATTAAATTTAGACAAATCACTATTCAAATTAATTCTTATTAAAAAGGCATGTTTGAAATTCAAAATTTCGAATTTAAGTAGATATAATTACTAATTACTAATTAAATAGCATAGCTGTCAAATGAGAAGGCGTCAAGTGGAATTCCACGTCATAATTTCACGTGACATGCTGTGTGCATTCCATTTTCTTTTGTTTTAATATATTATATAGATAGATAGATAGATAGATTACATATACTCCCTCCGTCCCAATAAAAGCTTCACTAATTACCCAAAAGGGCGACCCGTTAGAAGCTTCACCTTTCCTTTTATGGCAAAGAATCTTTACTATTTCCTCCACTCATTCTCTCTCCTACATTATTTTAATACTCACAACACCATTATAATTTACTATTCCCTCCACTAATTCTCTCTCCTATTTTCAAATTACACTCACAACAATTTTTTTCCCTCTCATTTCCATAATTTGCGTGTCCATCCAAAAGGGTGAAGCACTTATTGGGACGGAGGGAGTATGTTATTTAAATTTACTTTATTAATATCAAATCTTATCAAATGTAATTGCATGAGTCATGGGGAATTAATTTATGGACAGGATCTATTACATACGTGAATTAGAAATATTGAATTCTAATTTCAAATTTTAAATTGTCAAATAATTTTATGATTCTGCGATATTTTAAATATGTGATTACATTTGGACTAATAAATATTCAAATTAAATCTTATCAAATTAGGCTTGCATTTGAATTTCAGTTTAAAATCAGGCTTACAATAAATAATTATGTATATGTGAATTAAATTTGCTTTAATATGTGTTTGGATTCTTATTTTTTATTAAACTGTGGTTTTTGAAATTATTTTAAATGTGATAGAATTTTAACCTTGGATTTCAAATAATTTTACAATTCTTTCTTTGCCTGTTTCCTACGTGTTTAAGTTTAATATGAAATTCAAAATTTAATATTTTAGGAATGACTTATGATTTGACTTTTGTCTGAAAATCAAAGAAAAAAGTTGATTGGATTTAAATATCAAATTAGCTATTAACTAATAATATCTCAATTTTAAATTATCAAATAATTTTATAAATCTGCAATATTTTAAATGTGATTAAATTTGGACAAATCACTATTCAAATTAAATTTTATAAAAAAGGCATGGTTGGAATTCAAAATTTCGAATTTAAGTAAATATAATTACTAATTATTAATTACTAATTACTATTACTAATTAAATAGCATGGATGACGAATGAGATGGCGCCACGTAAAATTTCAAATCATAATTTCAAGTGAAAGACTATATGCATTCGATTTTCTTCTGTTTTAATATATTATACTCCCTCCGTCCCACCCAACTGTGAACCATTGATCAAGGCACGCCGATTAAGAAATATTATTAAGATAATGAAAATGTGTGGTAGAAAATGAAGAGAGAGAATGAGTGGAGTAAATAGTAGGTTGGTTTAATAAATTGTATGGTGGAGAATGAGTGGAGTTAATGAGTGGGTGGGGTAGGGAGAATATAAAATATTAAAGGACATACCATTTATGATAGTTCACACTGAGCTGGGACGGATCAAAAAGAAAATAAGTGTACACTGAGCTGGGACGGAGGGAGTATAGATTAGGAAGCCCGTTTTTTTAAAGCCCTTTTCTACTTAATTTTTTTCGATGAGCATTGAACTTGGGACAAAACGCATGGATCACTGAAATGTAAACATCGAATAACATGTTCTTTCACGTGATCCCATAAGGTTACATAGTACTTCTATTGGTTGTCTCTTTGAGATCTACTTCTTTTTACTTATTTTTTTAAAACAATATTCTATAATATATACTCCCTCCGTCTCGTTTGAAAGGGCAATTTTGCCTCCTAGCACGGAAATTAAGAAATGAATAAGTAAAGTGATGTAAGAAAGAGAAAAAGGTTAAATGTTGTGAGTATGAAAAATTAAATAGGAGAGAGAATGAGTGGGAGGAATAGTTAGGAGAGAGAATGTTGTGAGTGTAAAAGTAAAGTAGAAGAGAGAATGAGTGGGGTAGGAAGAGTATAAAAATAATAAAAACTTTCATTTTTGGGGTTGTGCCCTTTTAAATGGGACGTCCAAAAAGGAAATTTGTGCCCTTTCGGGCAGGACGGAGGGAGTATCCATTTAAAAAAAAATACTTCGTATAAAGCAATTCATTATCAAGCAACAAATTCTAATTCGAATTTACCTTTATAATAGAAAAAATCATTAAAAAAAATACTAACTTATACTATTAATATACCATTAAAAGTTCTTAAATCTCAACTTTTTAAAAATATTCCACAAAAATTTATATTGGAGAATCATAGAAATATCATAAGACATAACATTTAAGTAAATGATTAAATAATACGTAAGAAAAACGTTTGGTTCAGATGAAAGAGAAACTAAAAATGCCCTAAAACATATCACAAAATTTGGGGAGAAACGCGTTTCTCCGTCGCGTATGGAAAAACGGGGCTTGGTTTGTCGCGCGACATACTTAGCCACAACAACTGGATATCACTTCCTCAGTTTCTGGATATCCAGAACATTGCATATGGATATCCAGAAGCTTTGAAAAGGATATCCAGAAATCAAAATATTTTTTCTGGATATCCTTTCCAAAGCTTCTGGATATCCATATTCAATGTTTCGATATCCGTAGTTTTGGAAAGGATATCCAGAAAAAATATTTTAGTTTCTGGATATCCTTTTCAAAGCTTCTGGATATCTATATTCAATGTTCTGGATATCCAGAAGCTTTGAATAGGATATCCAGAAACTGGCTATGTATGTCGCGCGACAAACCAAGCCCCGTTTCTCCATAAGGGACGGAGAAACGCGTTTCTCAGCAGACCTACTCAAAACATATTTACATACTCCCCCCGTCCCTAAATGTTTGTCCCATTTCCCCTTTTCATTTGTCCCAAAAAATTAGTCTTATTTCCAAAATTAAAGGTTCAAAATCACTAAATTTTCAAAACTTGTAACCTTTAGGGACAGAGTATTACATAACGGTGGTGTATATTATCAATAATTTTCAAAGCATTCGTAAAAATAACCAAAATTAAAGCTTCAAAATCACTAAATTAAAATGTTTGAAAAGTCAAACGGGACAAACATTTAGGAACAAAGGGAGTATGATTTATGAAACATTATCATTAAAACATTCTTAAATCTTGATATTAGTGTTAGATCCATTTACTCAATTTTTAAACATGTACTCCGTACTCCATATTGTGTTTATTTAATGGGAAGAACATTGATTTGATGCCCTAAACAAAGGGAATTTTCGTGGGAATAAATATTTTAAAATAATTAAGCCCATAAATATTGGGATATGGACAGCAATCACCTTTATTATGCACAAAATCTGGGGAGAAACGCGTTTTTTCGTCGCTTATGAAAAAACGGGGCTTGTTATGTCGCGCGACATACCTAGCCACCAAAACTGGATATCACTTCATCGCCTTCCGATATCCGTAAGCTTTGAAAGGATATCCGTAGCTTGAAAAGGATAGCCAGAAGCTTTGGAAAGGATATCCAGAAACCAAATATTTTTTCTGGATATCCTTTACAAAGCTTCTGGATATCCATATTCAATATTCTGGATATCCAGAAGCTTTGTAAAGGATATCCAGAAAAAATACTTGGTTTCTGGATATCCTTTACAAAGCTTCTGGATATCCATTTCAAAGCTTCTGGATATCCAGAAGCTTTGTAAAGAATATCCAGAAACTGGCTACTTACGTCGCGCGATATAATAAGCCCTGTTTCTCCATACGGGATGGAGAAACGCGTTTCTCCCCAGACGCACTCTTTATTATGGGTGTTGGGAATGTTTTTTAAGGATCTATTAATGACTGATTACCAAGCATTAATAAGTTTTAAGTATTGACATTATTAATAATAGAATGAGCGGTATAAACTGAGAACGATCATAAGCAATAAAACGGGCAAGACCCAATTAATTGAGCTCAATGAAAAATATGAATAAGTCCCAAATACAACATAGAAAATAAGCTTACCTAACTATGCTCGCCTTACTCTCCGTATTATAAAACACTATGTCGACTTAGACATAGTGAAATAATCTTATAACTATTACAGAGATAATAAGCTATGTCGATCAGGACATATGCTTAAACCGACCGGCACTATGTCCACATCATCAAGGCTACGGTTGTGACAAGGGAAATGAGGTTCCCTACCCTTGATCATCTCTCTTACACGGCATAACATTATGTCGGTTAACACACTATGTCGAGGAGCAGGCCTTTTAGGCATACGTATAGAAGTCTCTTTTAATCTTACTCCAATAATGATATCATGGAGTTAGTTTCTGAGTAGGATTTGGCTCCCTATCTCTCCTAACTCCTATACAAGGCAAGACACTATTTTCAACACGTATAAATAAAAGCCATAAATCACAATTTTCTGGTAACGCATATTTTGGCTCTGAACTATTGTCAATTGATTTGCTCTCATAAATACAGATACTTACTCTCACGCCGGAGGGCCTTCGCCGGTGAAGCCCCGACTTATTTTACGTGTTTGTTCATCTTTTTAAGGCTATTCAAGCATTCAGGATATATCCGAACCACTGGATTTTGGCTGATCCGACGTTTTTGGCATCATCAGTTTAGTTTCATTGCCGGAAAACGATCGTATTATCTATTGAATGAATAGCCGAAAATTCTGTTTCGTTTTGTCAGATCTAATGGAAGACGGGCGTACTGCTAGCATAACACCAAATCCAGATAATCATCTTATTGAAGAAATTCATGGCAACGCCGGAGCAGCGATTCCGCATGCCAATGGTGGTTTGCCGCCTCCTCCTCCTCTAAACGGCAGACTGCCACCACTGCCCCCTTTGGGTATGAACTTGTGGTCTAGTGGGCAGCCTGTAAATGTGATTCTCTTAAATTGCACCCGTCGTCAACGATGAGGATGACCTGCTGCCAGTCAGATAGGCAGGAACGCTACCCAAGGGAGCACAGGCACATCTCTCCCACTGGTTGATCGCAGAACTCTGTTGCACCGTCGGATGGACACTCTGCAATGCATTTATGAAACACAAAATGCCTTGCTAGAGTTAGATCCAGATCAATCTCTGGCTGATTTTATTAGACCTACCAGGACTGGAATCTCACACGGAGGGGAAAGTCGCGTTAATAGGAGAGATAGTCACGGGAACCGAGAGAATCATCTCCTGACCAAAATCCTCCACGACGTGACTCTCCTTGTAAAGTCAGGTAACTCCCCGTCCCCTACATAAGGCCTCGAGAGAATGCTTCTGGACATAGGAGTGCCCGCCAAGAAGGAGACCTCAGAGATCGTCTAAATCATCAAAGAGACCAGGATGCCAATTCAGCAGACTTAAGAGCAAGGCTCAGTCATGCAAGGCAAAAGACTCCTCCTCAACATAGGAGTCCTCCCCGCCCAGAGATAGCTCCTAGGAGGAACAGAACTCCTACTTGTCATTTCAGGCCACTAAGTCCATGAAAAGGCAGAGCACCATCTGGACATGGAGATAATCATGTCAGCCATGAACGACGAGCAGAGCAAAGTCGGGTGAATGGACAAACACTACCAGAAAAACGTGTTTTAGCGGCGGAATAGTCGCTAAAGCTCAGCCAACGGCGGAATTATTCCGTCGGTGGTCCGCCACTGGCAGCCCGTCGCAGCGGTCCGGCAGACCAATTTCTGCCGGTGTACACTGACGAAAATCGTATTCCGCCAGTGTTCACCGGCGGAAATTTCCGTCGCTGATGTCATTTAATTTAATTAAAATATAATTTCAGCGACGGAATAATCTGCCACTGAGTTATTTTATTTTAATTAAAATTCTAATTTCAGCGACGGAATATTCCGCCACTGAAATAAAAATTTAATTAAAATAAATTAACTTAGCGACGGAAATTTCCGCCACTGAGTTAATTTAGTTTAATTAAATTTTTATTTCACCAGCGGAATATTTCGTCGCTGAAATTAGAATTTTAATTAAAATAAAATAACTCAGTGGCGGAAATTTCTGCCGCTGATAATGCAATAAATAAAAAAAATCGTAAATATCAATTATAATATTTTTTTTGTACCTGATATAACAATTGATACAACTAAAACTATAAATCTAAAAACTAAAATACATTACCAAATCGGTAGGGGGGCGGGGGGAGACTGAAAATCGGGACATCCCAGTACCAAATCGGTGGGGAGGAGGGGGTGGGGGAGGCGGAAATCGAAACATCCCGCACTAAATCGTGGGAGGGGAGGAGACTTGAAATGGGGACATCACAAATGTTATTACAAAAAAATATCAAATGGGGGGAGACTGGAAATCGGGACATCACAAATGTTATTACAAGAAAGTATAAAATAGTACAAAATTGGGACATCACAAAATCAACTTGGGGGGGTGGGGGGTGGGGGCCGGGGTGGGGAGACTGGAAAAGGCTCCTTACAATACTGTACTCGAGTACATGTGGAAATTCCCCTGCTGTTGCAGATTCTGCATCTGGGCCATAGAGCTTCTTCTCTTGAAAAAGTGGATTGATAAGATGGAGATGGGGATGAAGGAAATCTAGGACGAGGATACCAGTACCACTCGTCCCTTCTCCCAATGGATCGTTGATCAACCTCCCAACCTAGCTCTTAAAATCCCCAACTTTGAAAAATATGGGGGAACCACTGATGCACGAGATCATGTGCAGAGCTTTGAATCCACCATGGCACTCCTCACCAAGGTAGATGACATTCTTTGTAAGGCTTTCGCTAGCACCTTTTTCGGAATTGCCCTATCATGGTTCCGTGAGCAGAAAAAAGGGAGCATAGACAGCTGAAAAGTTATGAGTAGGAGATTCCTGGATCATTTTGCAACTTCTGGGGAACGAAAAAAGATATTGACATATCTTTCCAACATTGAGCAAGGCAAAAATGAAACCACTCTAAGTTATTATAACCGGTTCAGAGCCATGGCTGACCAGGTAGAGGAAAGCCTGACTGACCGGGAAGTGAGTGTTTGCTTCAACTCCGGTCTGATATCCAGACAATTGATATATGAACTCTCTGCAATGGAGCCAAAAACAAAATCCGATATGTAGAACGTGGCTTATGCCATAGCTATGGCAGAAGAGAAAAGCAAGAAAAGAAATATGAGAAAATAGAAATGGCTCCGACTGGCACCAACCAGGTTTCCGATGGAAGTAACTAAAAGGGAAAGAATAGGACTCGGGCTACAGAAAAAGCCGAGGTCTTCAACCTATCATGGAGATCATGTAGTTGGTAAAACTACCAGATCCCCGACCACTAAGTGGTAGGTCAAAACATGTTTGTGACAACTTTAAGTATTGTGCCTTCCACAAAGATCATGGACATTATACATAAAATTGCATCTTCCTTAAAAGGATGATCCAAAGATGGGTTGATGAAGGGAAACTTGACCGTTATGTTATGCGAAAAGATAACAAGTGAGTAAGAGATGATGAGGATAGAGAGGAAAGGGAGGACATGCCTCATAAGGCAAAGCTCTACGTCATAAGGGAGAAGACAGACTCCAACAAAAAATTGAAGGATCAGATATACGAGCTAAGTAAAGTCTACCACATCTCCCCCTGGGTCCATAAAGAGTAGGAAGTCATTAGCTTCTCCCCAAATGAGTTGGCTGGGAGTCGAGCAGCCCATGAACAACCCTTGGTAATTGAGGGTAGAATTGATAATTGTGAATCAGAGAGGATCCTCAGAGAATCGGGGGCCTCCATAGATATTTTATATTACTCTACTTCCAGAAGATGAATTTGGAAGATAGCATGCTTGAGCTATACTCTGGTAGACTTGAAGGCTTCACCAATCATAAAGTCAATGCTATGGGGACAGTTGACTTGTTACTTGAAGTTAGTGAATACCCTTCCGACCTGAGGACACTGTAACATTCGTGGTCATGGACTTAGCAAGTTACTATCATGCCATCCTAGGCATTCCAAGTCAAGGCAAACTTGGGATGGTCGCCTCCCTCCCTCACCAACGGGTTAAATTTCCAACTCCGGCGGGAATTGGATGTGTGAGGGCGACCCCCAAGTACTTCTTGGAACATGTGATGAAGACAAGGAAAATGGCTAGAAAAATGGAGGTTGACACACTAGAAGAAAACCTGAAAATTTCTAAAGCTGTAAAGACTACCAGCACCAGTTCTCTTAATTTGATTTTCGAAGCCGAGTACGAGTAGCACATGATGTTGGACACTATGAAGCAGACTGTGATGATATAGTTCTACCCATCTCAGATATAGTCCCTCAGCTGGTCCTCAGCCAGAACTCGAGGGGCCAACCAGGATGTAAGACGAGGAAATCAGGACGTGGACGAACTGGTTGAAATTTAGGACCTAGATATAAATGGTGATAATGGAAGGAGACTTAGAGAAATTATAATAGAAACCTTGCAATTCAGAGACGGATCAGAAATGGAGCCCGTAGATCAATTGGAAGAGATAATACTCAACCCCGACTACCCCGAGCAAAGAATAAAAATAGGGGGCAACTCTCACCAAAAGAAAGGGGGGAGATCATTCCCCTAATTAAAAATAACCTAGACGTCTTTGCCTGGAAGGTGGACGATATGAGGGGAATAAAAGAAGAGGTGGCCATACACAGGTTAGAGGTCGACCCGTTTGCTAAGCCTATAAGCAGACAAGATTTTTTTTTTTTGCTAATGAGAAGGAGGACACAATCAAGGTTGAGGTACAAAAATTGCTAAGTGCATAAATCATCATAAAGGCAACATATCCTGTTTGTATGGCCAATGTCGTGATGGTCAAACAACAAAATGGGAAGTGGCGTATATGCGTAGATTTCACAGATCTTAACAAAGTTTGCCAGAAAGACAGTTATCCTCTCCCCAGAATTGACAAGCTGGTAGACTCTATTGCCGGACATAGAACTCTCAGCTTCCTGGACGCATACTCTGGTTACCACCAGATAAAAATGGCCGAGGAATTTATTGAGAAGACAGCTTTCCAGGCAGCAGGAGGAATTTATTGCTATACCATGATGCCGTTCGAGCTAAAAAACGCTGGTGCAACCTACCAACGCATGGTCAAAAAAGTGTTTGGGAAGCAAATCTTTCGTAACATGGAAGCACATATCGATGACATGGTCATTAAGGCTAGAATTGGCAGCCACGCCCTGGACTTAAAAGAAAACTTTGTCAACCTAAGAGCAAACAGCTGGAGTAAGTGTGTATTCGTAGTAACAGCTGGAAAATTCCTAGGCTTTATAGTGTCACAAAGGGGGATCGAAGAGAATTCGGAGAAAATCAAAGCCTTGATCTATATGAAAGGACCTACCAGCATCAAAGAGGTTTAAAGACTGAATGGGAGAGTAGTAGCTCTTGGTAGGTTTATCGTAAAAGAGGTTTAAAGGCTGAATGGGAGAGTAGTAAGCCCACATCGACATTAAGGTTTAGGTCCACCTTGGCCCTTCTAGCTAAATGAAGATAACCATCAGAATACATTGTGAATGTTTTCTCTGCCAGGGCTCGTTTGAAGGTCGGGCTAACCTTATATTGGGCAATGGCATTTGCTACCTAGAAGGAAAGCTGGCATCCAACAGTTTGTACCGGGCATCAGAGTTCTCGAAATTCTTTTTTAGCTCGGCCCTTAGCTTCTCGAGCTCCTCCTGCTTGACCTTGTTCACTTCCTCGGCCTTAGCCAAAGCCTCCTTGGACGCCCTCTCCGCCTCCACGGCTTTAGCCTTGGCCGCCTTTTAGGCATCCACTTCCCCCCTCAACGACCTCAAGAGCTCCACGGCCTTTTTCAGGTCGGCTTTATCTTTCTCTGCCTGACTCTCAAGCTTCTGTTCAAGCTCGTTGGAGATCATCATCCATTGCTCGATAAATGACAGATCGTCCCAGCCTCAACTTGGGTTAGTGTCGATGAAGTGGTCCAGAAGATCATCATCCATTGCTCGATAAATGACAGATCGTCCCAGCCTCAACTTGGGGCCCTTGCGGGCAAGCACATCTAGACCTTTGATTGAAGGGGGTTGGCACAAGTCACTAGCCACCTGCTCGGCCTCGGCATATGTTTTGACATGCCGAGCAGTAACCTCAGATAAGGAGGGACTAGTAGAAATCCTCTTGGAGGAGAGCTCCTCAGACACGACCTCCACCCTTGGTCTTTATTGACATGGGGTCCGCTACCCAGCTTCAGTGTCCTCGGTTTCCTCCAAACCGGCTTATCTTAGAGCCTCCCCAGCATCGTGGGTCATCTCTTGGGCCCCTTGCTCCTCGCCGGCCTGGGCCTCCTGCCCATCAAGTTCCTCTTCAGGGGGTGCTCCTGCTCCCCCAATTGGTTTAAGGGGCAAGGCCCTAAATTCCTTAGTAAACAAAATGGCTTGACGAGAAATGGCGTATTCTCGTCTTTTGCTCTTAGGCGAGGACCTCAACGTCCTCCTTTTCAAATTCATTAGTGCCTGGGGATCCAAAACTTCATCCTCCATTTGTTATATTTGCTCCTCGGTGAGGTCTGCAAGGAGAAGAACAAACAAAATTTGTAAAATGACGACGAGAAAGGAGAAAATCATGTTACATAAAATGCAAGTATTAAGACTTGAGAAAGGAAATTGCAGTCGTAGACATCATTCTCGGATAAACAACAGTTCTCATACAACTCATATGTCATACTGGAAGTGAAATACAAGAAATGGGTTTGATTTTTGACCAGAGAGAGATTTGATTTTTGAATCGATTTAGAAATCGGATGATGAGTTTGGGATTCCAAGATATAGTGCTCACCCGGTGATAATCAAATTCTTCCCGCAGCCCATAATTTGCTGGAACTATTCCAGCGAACGCAGTAGTTTCTGACCAGGACCCGATATAAGTCATTTTTTGATCGGTAGTGATCAAACCGCCGAATCGGAAAAATTAGGTGCAATCATATCGCTTTGTATCAGCTAAGTTCACGAGTTGGAGATAAGCGGACTCGAACAGCTGACATCCGTTGTAGGGTAAACCACCGCCTCTCAGGTCCCCCGATTGATTCTACCATAGAGGCCAACGATAGACAATAAATCCCCCCTGAACACAACTTACAACTTTCATCGTACTGTGCTCTCCAAAGAGTTTGACAAGATCTCCTTCTTTAATAGCACTGGACGGGGACGAGGGGCATCTGCCCATCAATGGGACCAGGCATAATGCCAGCGTGTACATAATAGCGTTGGTCGGTTTTCAAACTTGACCAACACAGAGTCCCTACCTGGGCAAACTGTTCCAACCTCTCAACCAAACGGTCACTCCATTCAGGCCTCCATACTTTCTCGGGCACTAAGGGAAACCTAGAAGGAGCAGCAAACTCCCAACCTTGCATGCTCTCCATATGGATAACGTGATTGTTCCAGCCATACACCTTGCTCGACACTGGATATATGATTTTTAGACAGTTAGGGTCACTTCTCACCACTAAGACGAAGGTGTCCTCTTTATAACTCACCAAGAAAAACCTATAAAACGAACTGTCAAGGCTCAAAACTGAGACTACGTCATAACACAATAAAGCCGGTCAAATACCTCACAGCATTAGCTCCTATTATAGCGGGGACAACCTACATGTCCTCTAAAAAATCCCAGATGAACGGGTTAACGGGAAGACGGAGACCTAGTTGAAATTGTATATAGAAAAAAGAAACATGGTTCAAACTGTATAAAAAATCCTTCAAAGCATCTTTATCATGGGTAGGTGCACCAGGGACATAAGTTAAGCGGTACTCGTCCCTAGATACCCCAAACTTATCATGTAACTCCTGGATCATGGGGTCCCCGGCTTTGACTTGTCTAGCCCTAGGTGTACCAGACCTTCCTCTTTAGGACGTACCATGGCCTCTTGAACGGGCACCAGCACGTGCCCCCTTGGCAAAAGCATCAACAGTCCTTCCTGACGAGGAAGGACGAACTGAAGGACGTGCAGAACCTTGACCTCTTCCCGATATATCTGCAGAATAAACAGCAAAATAAGTGTTGGACAAAGGCATAGTTAATGACGAGGGTGAGGAAGTATCCCTCCCCGTTTTACTCATCAATGTAGAGGAAGGAACCTCACCTAACATTGGACACTCTAAGTGATTGGCCTTCAGGTAGTACAAATTGAAATGGTTGAGAATTTCTGTCCAACTTTGGAACACCATGACATTGGGGGAGTCAACATTAAGATGGTCAATCTTAAATCGACTAGGATAAGCAACATCGGTCCTAGGAGTTTGGTAACTCGTCAAAATCTCCCCAATCTCATTCAAACTCACCATCATCCATGGACCATCAACTTGTTGGTAGATCCGAAGGTTTTGGGTGTGGTAACAATACAAGACGTTTGAATTGCTTCTCCACGTCCTAGCCATGTCGAGGAAGTAAGAAGAAGTGGTTACAAAGGAAGTTTGAGACCCAACCCAGGTAAAAACCCCAAACAAGATTCAAACGAAAAAATGTGCAAAAACAGCTGAGAATGGAGAAATTACCTGTTGATGAAGATGAAATTGGAAAGATGGAACAAAGCGAACTCAAATCACCAATAAATTAAGCACCAAATGTCAAGAACTCTCCAAACAATCCGCACCTTATGGGTTCTTCTCAAGTCTTAACAGTGATAAAAGATTGAAATTGAAGAGGATTTGACCTTTTATACCCAGATCCAAACGGGTACGGGTTGACAAAATGGGTCATCATGTATTCCCATCTTCGCATTTAATACATTTGCGTGTTTCAAAGGCGAAGTTCTCGTTAGCTATAATCGTACCCATCAATGTCTATCCGGCGGATAAATGATTAGTTGCCTCGTAATTCGAGAAGTCTCTACGTATTCGTAAAACCGAGGACATGCTATACTTCCTCCTCGGCATAGCCGAGCTAGAAAGTCGGGGGGCCACTGAACGGTATAAACCGAGTACGACCATGTGCCATAAAATGGGTAACGTCCAATGGATTGAGCCCATTGGAAAATATGCGTAAGTCTCAAATACGACATAGGGAATGGGCTTCCCTATCTATGCTCGTCATAAGACACTATGTCGACCTAGACATAGTGAAATAATCTTATGACTAGGACAGAGATATTAAGCTATGTCGACCAGGACACATGCTTAAACCGATTAGCACTATGTCCACATCCGCAAGGCTACAGTTGTAACAAGGGAAATGGGCTTCCCTACCATTGATCATCTCTCTTACCCGGCATAACATTATGTCGGCTAACACTCTATAGTAGTAGGCCTGCTAGGCATACGTACAGAAGGCTCTTTTAATCTTAATCCAATAAGGAAATCATGAAATTAGGATCTGAGTAGGATTTGACTCCCTATCTCTCCTAACTTCCTATCAAAGGCATGACAATATCTCCTACACCTATAAATACAAGCCATAAATCACAATTTTCTGGTAACGCATCTTTTGGCTCTGAACTATTGTAAATTGATTTGCTCTCATAAAATATAGATACTTATTCTCACGTCGGATGGCATTCGCCGGTGAAGCCCCGTCTTATTTTACGTGTTTGTTCATCTCTTTTTAGGCTATTCAAGCATTTAGGATATATCCGAACCAATGAATTTGGGTTGATCCAACGTTTTTTGAATCATCATGAACTATTTTTATTTTTTATATCTTTCGACGTTTGATTTTTCCTTCTCTATCTTTACGTAAAAAAATACTCCTATATATTTTGATAATTAATAAATTATTTCAAAGTAAATGTCTAATTTTAAATAATTTTATTCTTTTTTCATACTTTATTATATTTTTAAAGCTCTAATCATAGAAATAGATAAAAGTACTAATATTTATAAGCTCTTTGATTAAATATATTTTTAAAAATATTTTTAAATAAAAAGTAAATATTCATTGAGACGGAAAATGTAGGATGTAAACTTTCATAGTCACTACTCTTATCCAAAAATCTCACTGTGATTCGAGGATAGAGTGGGAGTGGGGTTTATGATGCAGACTTGATTACAACTGGAATAATTATATGTTCCAATTATTAATTTTGGAATTATCAAATAATATCAGTCCGAATTGATGTGCTGTTAAAGTGATTGGTTAAGTCTGCTATTGGATTAATAATTTATAATCAAAGAAGCTTATAATGATAACGACAAATTAGAAATTAACGATGAGTTAAAATATTGTGGATTTTTCAATCTTAATATGTGAGTCTTATTCTATTTCCTTAGGCACATACTACCTCCTGACATGATAAATGTCTCAAAATGGGTTTGACATGAAAATTAAGGAATAAATATATATAATGTAAAAAGTGTATAGTGAAATAAATGTTGTGAGTATGAAAGTGATGTAGGAAAGAAAATGTAGGATAGGGAATAGTTAGTGAATATTTATTGTGAGTATGATAAGTGGGTCCCACAAATAAAAAAAATAGGAGTAATAAAAAACTTTCCTTTTTTGGGTTGAGACATTTTAAATCGAACTCCCAAAAAGGAAAGTTGAGACATTTGGGAGTACTTATTATGTTTCGAAAAAATTGTATCATTCTGATTTTTATTATCAATTCAATTCAATGAAATTTTGATCATTACTTTATGAAAATTTAACTATTCTTATGCAATTATAAAATTGTTATTAATTCACCATAAGAAACACTATCCTAAACAATTTTTAGAATTGTATAAAAATAATTAAATTTTAATAAAATTATGTTTAAAATTTAATTGATTGGATTATAAAAATCAAAATTAGACTAACTTTATGAAACAAAAGAAATATTAAAAAAATTGCAATACAAATATCGATGAGAGGATGATACATGAATCCCGAGGTTATGAAGCAAGACTGTTTTTCAGAGATCTCAAAATAGTAAAATTTGAGGCCTAGATAAACACTGTTGAAGAAATCAGATTTTTCATATTACTTTGCGTACATTTTCGTATCAACAATTTTACAACTCACAATTATTAATTATTAGGGTTAAAATCATAATAATGCTATTCAAGCATTGAAATCATTGAATCAATTGTATTATACAGTATGATACACAAAATGGACAACAAATATGCCCTCTTGTTGGAAAGGAAATAAAACATTTAAGCATATATATATATATACACACACGTATATGGAGAGTGATTAAAAGGTTTTTAAAAAGTATCATAATTCTCGAGAAATTCCTGCAATATTTTGTACTCCCTCCGTCCCACTATACTTGACACCCAAGGGGTGGGTTCAAAAACCAAGGAAAAAGAATAAAATAAAAAAAATGTGTGGTGGAAAATGAAGAGAGAGAATGAGTGGGGTAAATAGTAGTGTTGGTTGAATAAATGTGTGGTAGAAAATGAAGAGAGAGAATGAGTGGTGGGGTAGAGTGAATATAAAAATATAAAAACTTGGTTATTTTTGGAAGGTGTCAAGTATAGTGGGACGGCCCAAAATGGAAAGAAGTGTCAAGTATAGTGGGACGGAGGGAGTATTCTATATGTAATATTATATTCACATATAAGTGAATATAATAATATTGCATGCAGTATTATATACTAGTATTATATACTAATGTATAAGAACTTCTAGATTATTTCGATTTAATGAGTAAATTTTAGGAAAAGTGATTTGTATCAAAAGAAACTTTCGGGTACAATACATACATACACACACACACACGCGCACACACACACACACACACACACACACACACATATATATATATATATATATATATATATGTATTGTACTATGTAGACTATGTAAATGAAACTGAGAGAGAGGGAGAGTATCTGAGAGAAAACTTTTATTGCTTCTATCCCAGCACACTTACAATTGATACAAAATTCTCTTTATATAGAGAGTGAAAATGCTTGTCCAAACAAGCTCAGACAAACAATTTTTTCAAAAGTAAAGGAAAAGAAAACATTATTGATGCCGGGTACTCTTTGAGCCCCATCGTCACATCAAATAATGAACACAGATAAAAAAAATTAACATATTTATACAAACTACTTTATTAAAGCAAAGATACTTGTTGTAGTAGACCTCATTGGTGGCAGACAGAAATATTCTTCTTGATTATTGTAGACCCCATCAGAGCTTTTCTTCTTAGCTTTATCATATGAGGTTGTTGAGCTGGAGGAGTCTTATTGCTAAGAGTCCCACCTTTTTCTTTTTTCGACTCATTCTTCGCAGAGTTTTTTGAGCATATTCAAAATCATTTTGAATTTCTTGAACCGTCCTATTTTTCCTTTCCATAACGGAAGCTTGATGATATTTTTGGAAATATTCATCCATTTGAATACTAAGAAGTTTAATCTTTTTTCTTATTTTCTTTTCTCGCCTCTTGAGTTTATTAAAAAGCCAGATTAAGAAGAGTCATTTATTATTTATTGATCGGGCTTTTTCCCTTAGAATTTCTAGTCTTTTGAGATATAGACTCTATTAGTGCATCCCAGACATCTTCTGATGTAGGTTCATCCGATTGAGCTTCGTCTACTAGACAATTAAAAGCATTATTAGAATTCATAGATCCCAGTGATGAAACGGTTTTCATTTATTCATCATCATCCTTTGAGGAGTGAGTTGGGAATGTGTTGAGAAATCGATATTCTTCGTATGTTCCAAAACTCGAACCATAATTTGTTCCTCGGATTCTTTCGGATATTTCTTTTGGAAATAATTTTTCATATTAGCCATAGAGGTCTATTGGAAGCCTTGTTCCTTGGAACCCTTGCTCTTGTCACTTGTGATAACAGTCTTGATAATAACTGTTATTTTTTGAATATCTTCGGTACTCATCCGATTCCACCATTTGTAGAAGAAATTTCTTTGTAAAATGAGAATATTTAATTTATCAAAGGTAACCGAGATTGTCCATCTCCAAATCCATGAAATTTGGAATTTGACAAAGAACAAGAAAGGGTTTTGTCCAAAAATTAATCTTTCAGATTGTAATTTTGATACTAGTGGGTAGGGATGGCCAAACCGGACCGGAACCGGACCGGAACCGGAAAATCGGACCGGAACCGGCCCGGAAAAGCCCGGAACCGCCATGAACCGGGGAGAAAACCGGAACTGGGGTAACCGGAACCGGTTTGGAGGCGGGCCGGTTAAGGTTCACCAAATTGGTGAACCGGACCGGAAAAAGCCCTAAGCCGGACGAAAATTTGTTGTTTTTCAATAGAACCGCCCGAACCGGGACCAGAAAGCCGAGCACCGGACCAAAACCGTGAGAAAACCGGAACCGGATAACTGGAACCGTGAGAAAAGCGGGCCGGTTAAGGTTCACCTCCTCGCCGAACCGGAACCGGCGGTTCAAGGCCCGGAACCGGAACCGGACCGGATTTGGTCATCCCTACTAGTGGGCTAATGTCACACCATGGATTATATAAATTCATAATTTTTTTAGGTAATATTTCCAAAGAAGAACCAAATTTTGACCACCATTCAAAAACCCAATTTGAAATAGGTTTGTCCAGAATTTCTGAATTTATTGTAAAAAACCAAGAGTGTTTATTCTTGGGATTTTGATAATAAAGGGCTTTTGAAAATTCTTGGATATAATCCCAATAGCTGAAGTAAATATATTTACCCTATGCTATTCTTATGACTTTATCTACATTTGGGTTTAATCCTCATTATCTTGGAAGCAATATCTTATTGGTATGACATTTACTGAAATTTATGAAACTTTCAGGATTATTATTTTGAAAGTGACAAGTAATTGTTACTGATTTAGTAATTGTCAGCAGAATTTCTAGATTTGGCCTGATCTGACCATGTAGACCCGGATATCCTCTTGATTCAAGATATCTTGTTTTTAGTGACCACACATCATTATGAGCTATCTGAATATCTTTATCCTCAATTTACATGACTTTTTCTATAACAGGATTTTCAAAATATTCATGTTCTCGAGAATTTTCAGTGACTGCTATCTCTTTGTAAGATATTATCTTACTGGATGAAGTGGAAGCTATTTCTTCCTTTTTTGGAGGTGCAGGTAATTGCTCCATGTTTCTAGAACGATTATGATATACTGTCCAGTCTCCTATTAGAGGAACAGTTGATTCTTGATGAGGTAGCATATTGCTACTCCCATATCCCCGACCATGGCCATAGCCGCGTCCTCTTTCCCTATTAGAGGTTGTTGTCATTCTCCCTGTAAAAATTATCGGGTTAAATAATCAACAAGGGAATTATTTTCTCCTTTTATATATTGAATATCAAATTCAAAGGCATAAAGCTGGGCTTGCCAACCGGCAAAAATTTGTTTTGCAACCAGATTTTTAACATCCTTTTCAATAATTGATTTTGCCAAACTGCAATCAATTCTTAGCAAAAAATTTTGATTTAATAAATCATTTTGAAATTTGGAAATGCATTTAATAATAAAAAGCATTTCTTTCTTAATAGTCGAATATTTCGACTGAGTGGATTCCATTTTCCTGATGTAAATCTGACTAGAACTTCGTTTGAAGTTTCGAGATTAATTTGTTTTAGGATACCTCCATATCCTATATTAGAAGTATCTATTTCAACTATTTTGAAATATTTTGAATTGGCTAAAGATAGACAAGGTAAACATTTTACCTTTGTCTTAATTGTCTTAACAACTTGAGAATGTTCCTCTGTCCATGGTTTGGGATTTTTTAAGTCGAGAATACAGTATAGCTGTATCTTTTGCTAAGTTTTCATAATAATCTGAAATATAATTCAGACTTCCCAAAAATCTTTGTAATTGCTTTATATCAGTTATGATATCAGGGAATTTAGAAGCAAATTCAATACTTCTATCTATAGGAATAATTTTCCCTTGAGTAATCATATTTCCTAAAAATCTAACTTGGGTTTGAAATAATTTCATTTTTGGGGCAGATATAACTAACCCATTATGTATTATTAAGTTTTTGAATATTTTTAAATATTTCTTATGTTGCTCAATGGTTTTAGAAAATACTAAAACATCATCAATGTATACAATTATAAATTCTGTATAGGAATTAAATATATCGTTCATAATATTCTGAAATTCAGAAGGAGCATTTTTTAGTCCGAATGGTACAACATTTCATTCAAAATGCCCAAAGGGAACTGTAAAGGCAGTCTTGTATCTATCAGGTTCATTAATTTGAATCTGCCAATAACCAGATTTCATATCGAATTTAGAGAAGATTAAAGCATCGTTTAATCTATCTAATAAGTCTTTTTTATTGGGCATTGGATACCTAATCCATTTTAACACTTTATTAAGTGGTTTGTAGTTGATTACTAACCTAGGAACACCTCGTTCCTTTTCAGCTGCATTGTTTACTTAGAAAGTTGTACAGCTCCAAGGGAATTTAGATTTACGAATTAATTTTTTCTCTAGAAGAGAATTTATCTCATTTTTACATAATTTTAAATACTCTCGATTCATTTGAGCTGGTCTAGCCTTTGTAGGTATTTGTTTTTCACCAAAAATATCCATATAAGGTAAATAGACAAAATGTTTCTTTTCCATCTATTATGGTAGAGATTACTTTTTGGTCAATATTATTAATTGGCATAATAGTATGGAGGAACGGAGTTCCTAATATAATTCTGTGGGTAAGACCTTTTACCATTATAAAAGATGTTGGCAAGCAAATATCTTGATTACAAATATAGACATCTGATAATTTATATTTAACCTCTAATTTATCTCATCCTGCCTGAGTTAGAGATTGGGTTGTTTTTGAGAAATATTTAGTAGGAATTATTCCTTATTGTAAACAATTTAAGTCAGCACCACTATCTATTAGTGCTATTTCATTGTTTAAGATGAAATCTCTATTAATTACTATAGTTATTCTTACGAACCATTTTTGCGATGTGACTTGTTCTAAAAGATTTAGGTATTCAGTGTTATCAGTATTATTGGTGAAAGGAATATCTTTTAATTCTTTTAACTTTTCAGGAGATTTCGTTTCTAACAAGGTTATTCTTGTTGATAATACTTCATTGTTTTGTTTAATCTGAGATATTTCAGATTTTAATAGATTTTCTTAAATCAACAATTGAAACAAGTGTTTCTTTAACATTAGATTGTTGAAATCTGTATAAAATCTCACTTAATTGGTAAGGTGCTTCCAATATTAAAGGGGATTCTTTATTTGAATTTTCTTTAATTAAGAATTTAATCATTTTTCTTTTTAAATTGAGATCTGTGATTGATATATATTACTTTTAATGCCTTTTATTGATCGGCATTTATGACATTTAATCCATTCATCTCCACTATAGATTTTCAATAATTGATTTCATTGCACTGACAATCCTTTTGGCCAGGGGATGATGGCTCTGAAGAAGTTTCATAATTTAATCCTAAATCTTCTTCATTAAAGGATTCTTGTTCTGATTTAGAATTAATAAGCATCACTTTTTTTAATTGTGAACGTAATTGTTCATCTTCTATCTCATTAAGGGTCTTTTTAGTCCAACATTGATTAGCATAATGACCAATCTTACCATATTTGTGGCAACTTATATCAAGTTTTTTTGCATTTCTTTTTCCTCTAGTAGGCATAACTGCTTTTCCCTTTTGCCTAGGTTTAGCATTATAATAATGCCTCTTATAATTCTTTTTGTAAGAATTTACATAATATTTTGCTTTATTTTTATAAGATTTATTTTTCTTATAAACAAGTTTTTGTTTTTTCTTCGCTTTTGTATGCTCTGGGGGCCTAAGAGGTTTTCCTAGGTCAAAAGCAAATTGTTCACAAAATTCACCAAGTTGATATTTTTCTAATATTCTTTGCTTTTTTAATTGATTTTTTAGCTTAATGTCATTACACAAAGCTAATCCTTCATTTATACAACTACTAATTAGTTGTCCATAGGTTAAATTAGAATAGTTAATATTTATTCCATCATTCTTTATTATTAAGGATTGTCGAACATTTTCAGCAAAGAGTTGAGGTAGGCCATCTATACATTTAGATTTTCAATGGGTTAAATTAGGGTTTGTTAATTGATATACCCTAGATAAAAATGTATCTTTATGCCAGCTGAAATGGGTTAAAGAAGGACATCTAAGGTTTTGAAGAAGTGTGTGCAACTTCTCTCCAATTGGGGCTGTGGTTCCTACAAAATGTTGTATTATTGAAAGACACAGAGTATATACCACATCTTCTTCTCTAGTAGTGGTTATAGTTGTACTACTATTAGGGTTACTTAGTTCAATTTTTACCAATTTTTTATGGTTCAGAATTTGTGTTCTTAGACTCTCAGTAACGTAATGATCCCACCAACTTCTTAATTGTCCTACAAAATCAGTAGTTATAAAGGGCGCTATTGAACTATCGCTATTTCCATGTTGTTTACAGATAAGAGAATACATAATAATTCTATATATTACATCTATTATCTGTTAATCATTTAAGCAATCAATATTCCATTCATAAATGGCTTTCCCTGAGTAGGAATTCTGGTATAGCTCAGGTTCTTCAAATAGAAGATCTTGAGGAGAAGGTCTCTTGTAATAATATTTTTCAAGAGACTTTAAAGCATAGATTGGGTTTAAATAATTTGTATTAGTGTTTAGATTAGCAAACATATCTGTTAATTGATTAATATTACCTATTTGCATTATTTTTTCTGAGGATTCTGAGGAGGTTTCAGTCTCAAAATCAGAAGGCTCATATTAACTTGATGTCCCTTCTTGGGACAAAACTCTAAGATGCAAATCTTTTAGTTTTTGTTCTAGAATTTGAACAAAATTATTATTAGTCTCCATTTTAAATCCTTTAATAGGGACTGGAAGTTGAATCATGGGAGCATCTGTCTGGGCAGCAGATGAAGATGATTCTATTCTATTTGATTTAATTGATTTAATTTGTTTAATTGATCAACTATTAATTGTTGTTGAGCAATTTGCTTTTCAATAGTTTTTTTGAGAGATATTAAATCTTGTTCAAGAGATATAAATTGATCTCCTAAGCAAATTAAAAAGGTATTTGTATGTGAGGACCCCGATCCAGAATCTACACGTGTTCCGAGCTGGAGCATCCCCACGCTAACCCAAATATCCTAAACTTTTAAAACTTTGATTTAACTTTCAAACATAAACATAATTATCATATCCATTTCAAAATAACTCTACTCCTTTCCACATGGAAGAAAGAGTTGACCAACTTTGAAAGTTATAAACTGTTTAGTTACAAAAGATACGGTTATAACGTAGAAATTAAAGTCTATAAATACAAACTCCACGAAGGAATTATACCAAAATACACTTTCTACGCCAACCTATACGTACCCCGACAATACCCAAAAGATCACTTCCAAACTCCTCTCCGCCCTTACTTGGCCGGTCCGCCTGTCTCGGGATCTAAAAACATTAAAGAGAGAGGGGTGAGAATAAATCTCAGCAAGCTATTATGAATGCAGCAATATACCAAATAAGATGCAACACATAACAAGTTGTATATAACACATTGGAAAAGCTGTAAACACTTTACATTATCTCGGTTTACCTTTTCCCGTCTGAACAATAGTCGTACAACATTGGATATAATATTCCAATCTTAGGTGAGCTGCTTAAGCAATACTCACATCTTATAAGACCCATTTCTCAGGAAACCATATAAGAAAGTAGCAACTCTGCAAGGCTTTTGGCTCAATACAGATGCTATAACCCCGACCTGTGGCCACAGGAGGGGACGGTCACAGATATAACATAATCCGATCACATTAGGTCACACTTCCATAATTGATCGTATTATGTTGTACCCCCAACATCAGCTGATTAACAAATTATCAAGCACATAATAGTTACTTGAAATATAATCCACAAAAAGGGATAAGCAATATAGTCACATGGTAAAATATATTCACGTTCAACCAATATCATAGTGCAACATTTATGTAGTACACTAAGCATAGCACAAACCATTAATATGTACTCAAGTGAGGTAACAAGGTATCATCAACCAACCATACATAGACAATATTCAACAATACATGGTCTCTCCAAAGATCCAAGCTAAATTTACCAAGTTGGAGTCACATTGCTTAAATGGCCCAAGAGCTCTACTTTAATCTAAGTTGAAAATGATTGATTCATATCCGAATTGGATTAGGTTCTATTAATTTATAATGGTTAGGACTCATGCCACGAGGTTATTGGTAAAAATCAGCAAGAACGGAAATTGGGGAAAGGTCTGGCGACATGGGCGACCGCCCACTTTACTTGGGCGACCGCCCAAGTAAATTTCAAAAGGGGATTGAAGTTACTGAGGTGATGGGCGACCACACAAGATGGCTTGGGCGACCGCCCATGAAGGAAGGGAAGGCACACCAGTTACTGGCCACATGGGCGGCCGCTCAAGCCCCCCATGGGCGACCGCCCAAGCGACGATTCAGCCTTTGCCCAGAATTCTAACCCCTTTTCACCTGTTTTCTTTTCCCTTTCATCAATCTCTCTTATTTTAAGAACACCAAAAGGACTTTTCTAACTTCACAACTTCATCCTAAATCATTTAAACCCAAAATGATGTAAACCTAGATCATTCACCACATGATTTCCAACCCATTTTACTAACACATTTCAAATTAACCCTTTTTAATCTATTCAACCCATCTTCTTACACTTTGATCAACTTCCATGGAAAATAACATCATTCTATACCATTAACCAATTCCTCAACTTCAAGAAGGTTTCCAAAGCGTCAAATAACCATTATAACAACAATAACAACAATAAATATTTCATGAGCATTTAGAGGAAGGAATGAGGATCTTCTTAGCTTGATAAACTCTCCTAGTTGCCCCAAACACAAAAGTACACCCGAATTGCCAAATGGAGAAGAATTGCACTTGGTAGGAATTTGGAAAGTAAGGCTTTCAAAGTATAGCTTCCATGGATGATTTTAGGAGAAGGAAGAAGAAATGATTAGGAAAATAAGGAGGATGAAGAAGTATGGGAGGAGTATGGTGGCTTGACTAAGGAGGTGAAGGAGAGGGATTTAAGGGTATGGCCCCCCACTCCTTATTAATAACATCTTTCCACTTCCTACACTCAAACCCCTAAATGTTCAAGAAATGCACTTAACCCCTTTACTTCCTTTCTCTACTAAAGAAAATCCTAACTACACTCATTTATTTATTGTCAATTATTATACTTCCCCCATGAACTTTATTTTATTTCCCCATCATCTCATCCTAATATAAGAAGTCAAGGATATAAAATGAACACATAATATTAACAATAATATTAAAAGCATATAATATTTTACTAAAATTAGTGCCTAGGATTAGGGTCATCACATTGTATAATTTTGAGATTTAATTATAACATTTAATTCTTTAATTGTCACTTGAGCAGTTTCAATTTTCTGTAGGTTTAAATAGGCAGTAGCTTTTGTACTGACGTTTAAACAAATTGTTTGTTTAGGGGAAAAGGTGAATTAACTATTTCTCCTTTTGTTGTCTTCCAAGATTTTTGCAAGACTAAAATTTCATTATTAATATTATTAATATAATGTTTTATATACCAATTAACAAAAGAAATGTAATCTTCTGTTTTTCCCAAATAATCATAGTATTTATCTTTGAAGTTTTTTAATTCTTCAATTGAGTATTTATTAAAATACCATTGACGAAATTCTTTATGTTTTTCTTGTTGAAATTCCTTATTAAGGATTTCTCTCATTTTACTACCCAGTGATAAATCAATCATTTATATGAAAACTCATTTCTGACTGAGTAGGGGATTGTCTACTCTGAATTTCGGATTTTTGATAATGATAAATTCTTTTCGGAATTTTATTCTGACTTATTCTTATTGTTTCTACAGATTCTAAGTCTTCTCTCATTTGAGAAGTTGAAGCTCTAGCTGACTCATTAAGAGCTGTATAAAACTCACTCGATGTAGAATACCTAACATATATTGTTCTAGGTAATCTTATAGTTCTTTGAGAATTGAATTATATTTCTACATCTCCTTCAGATGTTTGAATTATCTGAATCTATGTCTTTATTTAAAACTGGTTCTGGCTCTATTTCTTGAGAAAGAGACCAGGTCATTGGAAAATTTATTTCATTCCACCTAATCAACCCATTAGCCCATCTACAATGGTTTCAATACCCTCACAACATTCAACACCCACTTTAGCACTCCACATCATCTTCTCTCTCTTCCACCTAATAATTTAACACCCCATTCAATTTTTAACCCTCGAATGGTTTTGTTTAATAAAATTCAACACCCTTCCAACTCATCATTCTATATCCCACCACTTTTATTTTATTTTATATTCTTTATTTTTATGATTAGTAAAATAATAATAATTATTATCATTTATAATTAAAAAAATACTTCATACTTAATTAATTTTTTTAATTAGATAAATACGAAAAAATGATTATAAAAAATAATTCATATTTAATTAATTTTTTTAATTATTGGGATCCATTTCCCTAAAAAGAGGGATTTTTTTATGAAAAATGAAGGATAATTTATATTGAAAAAATAGTGTTTTTTTCTGTGTCCAAATCAAATAAAAGGGGACTCTATTTATAGAGAATTTTTTTTTATGGATTTTAGTGTAAAAAAATTAATTTTTTTTATATAAGATAATTGCCTTTGAAAATTCGGATGAGATTTGGAAAAAAAAAATTAGTGACCTATCATGATGTACCAAGTGGCCAAATCAATAGTTGAAAGTGCCCATTCAATACCTATTGAATTTTTTCAACAATTTTTTTTTTAAACTATTGAAAATGGGTTTTCAATACCTTGCAATGGTTTCAATAGTTGAAAATGGGTTTCAATACCCCCATTGTAAATGGTCTTAGTTGCTATATTCGAAGTTAATAAATTGGTTTGGATTACAGTAGTAGTTCCTGGGAACGATATTTGTCTTACTTTCGGATTTAAAGTATGTAAGACTTTATAGTAATTTCTATACCATATTGCTATTATTTCGCTTCCTGGTTTAAAATTATAACCGTTAGTATGAATTGTTAGTTGCATAGCATCTAATAAATTACTATCATATAATGATAGATTTAAATTTGGAGTTACATCAAAATAAACTAGTCCATGACATAGACTAGTTTCTATTAATGCTGCTAAAGATGGCTTGAAGTCTTTACATCTACCATCTCTAATATATGCCATTATATTGGAGTTTACCCCTAATACTGTTAAGAGTTTAAACGCAATTTGCACTAATCCGATATTGATAAATTTATAGTTCCTAAATGGAATTAAGTCTTTTTTACTCAATAACATAATTGTTTGAGTAGTTTCGGATATTTTAATTGTTTGCTCTATTGTTTTTATAGCAAACCCAGATTTCATATCAAAGAAACCAATATTATAAATATGGTTTGAGGGAACGGAAGGTATTGTCCATTTATTCAATTTATCCAATTTTTTGGATATTCTACTAATTCTGCATTCTTTACTAAATCATTCTGATGATCATTATTATCCATATTCATATTTAAGCCCAGCTAAGTTTATTGTGGTTAGCCGAATATCAGATTTAAATCTAAGTATGACTATTAAATAATTTTATTATTTAAGATTTACTAGTACGTGGCGTTGTGACTTTTCAGACCACTAACTTAGTTAGTATCAGCACGAGAAAAGTATTCCAGCCTATATACTAGGTTCACTTTAAATTTTATTAACTTGTAAAATTATTAAAGAAAAGACATAAAAATACAATATTTTTGGTCATCATTGCAAACGACTTACTCGTTTAACTATCAACCAGCAGGAATAGACGGAAAAATTCCACTAAATTAAAGATGTGAAATGTTTTTAGCAAAAATTTTCTTTATCATTTTTTCATTTGCAAAACATCCCTTTTTACTTATGGCTTAAAGGATGAATTTTTAAGAAAACACTAAAAACATTTTCATTTTTTACTTTTTTTTTTTTTAACATACTTAGTTTTCTCTACTTATCCAGCCACCCATAAGAATTTAGCAACAATTTTCCATTAATTAAATGAAAGAAGATATATATACACACACACACACACACACACATATATATATATATATATATATATATATATATATATATATATATATATATATATATATATGTACATATATATATGTGTACATATATATATGTGTACATATATATATGTGTATATATATATGTACGTATATATATGTGTACATATATATGTGTGTACATATATATGTGTGTACATATATATGTGTGTACATATATATGTGTGTACATATATATGTGTGTACATATATATGTATGTATATATATATATATGTATATATATATATATATGTATATATATATATATATATAGGGTCACGCTCTAATGAGAACCGCGAGAACCACTTGTATACACTTGTATGCAGTAGATATTTCGCTACTGTATACATATACAATAGACTGTATACATATACAGTAGATACTTAGCTACTGTATACAAGTGTATACGTGTGGTTATACACTTGTATACAGTAGATACTTAACTACTGTATACATATACAGTAGACTGTATATGTATACAGTAGCTAAGTATCTACTGTAAACAAGTGTATACAAGTGGTTCTCACGGTTCTCATTTTGTTATGGTTCTCATTTGAGCACCTACCTAACTATATATATATAAATTGTTTATCAATAGAGAGTGAGAAAATTAAACAAAAGAAAAAAACAGCGTTTGAAATAAGTATTTTCAAAACATTTCTTGAATTATTATTTGTTCTTATAAAAAAATATTTATTCCTTTTAGTTTGTCAGATTTATTTGTTTGTTCGTTTAACGACGGGTGTAACACTTGTTTTATATAAAATTCCCGGCTAGCAACCTTTAAGATCCATTCATGCACTAGATATTAACGATGGATATTTATTTGACGTGAGATTAATTTTATAAAATTGAATAAATTTTTATCCTTATTATTATTTCACTCATCAATTAATTAAATTGAGATCTAGTTAGAAATTAAGAGTAGGAGATGGTAGAATTTTCTCTGTTCATTTCAATACTGTCAATGGCTTTATATAAAACCTAGAGATTTTAATAAGATCTTGATACAAATCAATCACTATAATCACGCTATCAATCCATACAATTTCACCATCTAATTGATATACACTATCAATCCATACAACTATTCTAATTAATTGATATAAATAAATAAGAACAAGATATGTACAAATAGAGTGAGATATACGTGAGATCATGAAGAGCTCTAGAGCTCTCATTTACTCCGCGCGCCCCTAACGCCCTTGCAGATCCCCTAGCGCCCTAGAACTTCTTCATGGCGCCTCTATAGTACTTCCTAGCGCCTATCATGGTTCTTTGGCGCTCCTACATCTATATAGGGCGCTCCTCCAGTCCTAGCGCTCCTAGGGTGCCACTCCGCTAGGGCGCGCCTCTCCAATGGCGCTCCTCCAACACCGCCCTCAAGTTGAAGGGTGAAGGTCACAAACGCTCAACTTTCCAAGTAAGATAGTGAATGTTCGAGTCCCAAGTGCTTTGATAAGTACGTATGCTAACTGAGCAGAAGTGTGAACATATTTCATAGAGATGAGGCCAGACTGAATGGTATCTCGAACAATGTGACAATCAACCTCGATATGTTTAGTGCGCTCGTGAAAAACAGGATTCTATTTAATGTGAATAGCTGACTGACTATCACACAAGAGAGTCATATGAGCTGAGAGAGTGATCCCAAAGGATAACAAGAGACCACACATCCATGTAAGTTCACACGTCGCAATTGCCATAGAGCGATACTCAGCTTCGGCCGAAAAGCGAGCAATGGTAGTTTGTTTCTTAGTTTTCCATTACACAGGATAACTACCCCACAAAGTACGCCGTCAAGGAGCGACGAGTAATGGAGCAGCTGGCCAGTCAAAGTCACAGTAGGCATATGGTCAAAGATCTAAGTCGGCACGCAATAGAATCCCTTGGCCAGGATGTCCCTTAAGATAGCGAACTAAACATAAAGCCGCATGCTAATGAGCAAGCTTGGGTGTTTTCATAAACTGTGCAAGAATATGAACACAGTAAGAGAGCTCTGGTCATGTGATAGTGAGATAGATTAAACGTCCAACAATACGTCGATAGCGTTGGGGGTCAGACAAGAGATCGTCTTCTGTTAAGGCTACCCGATGGTTCTGCTCGACAGGAGTATTCGCCGGACGTGCACCAAGAATACCAGTTTTAGAGAGAATATCAAGGGCATATTTCCTTTGCGACAAGAAGATCCCATCTGAGTGGCGTGCAACCTCTATACCCAAGAAATACTTCAAGTGCCCAAGATCTTTCATTTTAAAACAAAGACATAAATAATCTTTAAAGTCAGTAATGACAGCGGAATCATTACTCTCAATGACCAAATCGTCAATCTAAACCAAGATATTTACGTCGATGTCTTCCTTCTGATAAGAAAATAGCGAATAGTATGAGTACGATTGAACAAAACCGTACTTTTTCAATGCAGCGGATAACTTTTGAAACCAGTAGCGAGGCGCCTGACGGAGCCCATACAAGGACCTTCGGAGTTTACATACTTTGCCAGACATATGGGGTTGATACCCCAAGGGAAGCTTCATATATACCTCCTCACTCAGATCTCCATGTAAGAATGTGTTGTGAACATCCATTTGATGAAGTTCCCAACCACAGGTCACGGCAATAGCCTGGAACACTCGTATAATGTGTGTATGAGATGTGCTTAAATCATACTCGGTGCTTGTATATCGTGAAGAGGGAATCTTTGTCCGTTTACCTCTGCCCATCAGATGCTTCCTCCATGGTGGGTGCAGGCGCTTCACTTGGAACAAACTCAGAGTGGGAGCTACGGGCACCCCCATCATGCTCAAGGGGCGCCTCATCATGATCTAGGGGCGCTCCATCAGTGTGTTCATCATTCAATAGGGGAGCTTCAACAGGATTTTCAACTTCTGCGCCTAGCTCAAAAGCGCCAGTACTCCCAATAACCGTCTCATCAGGATTATAAAAAATGGAATCAAGACCAGTAACCTATTCATTTGGACTATCATTTTGACCAATGAATGGGAATTTGGATTCTACAAAAATAACATCACGTGAGACAAGAGTTTTGTTTTCCTCAAGGTTATACAATAACCATCATTTTTTGCAAAAATGGTAACTCAAGAAAATACATTTTCGACTGGCAAATTTATCATTATCACGATGTGAATAATGGGCATAACAGAGAGAACCGAGAACTGTAATGTGCTTATAGATTGGTGCTCTGCCAAAAATGATTTCATACAGAGTTTTCCCATGCAACAATTTTGAAGGGGTGCGATTAATCAAATACCCGGTGGTCAAAACACACTCACCCCAAAATCTAATAGGCAATCCAGCTTGAAACCGTAAGTATGGCCTGTGCTATGTTCAAAATGTGACGATGCTTTCTTTCTACTCTCCTATTTTGTTGTGAAGTGCGAATACATGTTGTTTGAATCACAATTCCGTTTTCAGCAAAGTATTTTTCATGACATGTGAATTCTTTCCCATTATCACTTCGCACCAATTTGACACGTTTATTAAAATGACGCTCAAGCATGGCATGATAATTTTTCAAAGTGTGAGGCACATCACTTTTTGAGTTTATTAAATATACCCGCATATCGCGAGATCAATCATCCACAATAGTTAAAAAATAAGTTGCTCCACACAAAGCAGGTGTCTGATAATCACCCCAAAGATCAACATGAATTAAATTAAAAATCCCTTCAGAATTGCTCTCACTAAGCAAAAACTTATCTCTAGTTTGTTTGGATTTGCAACAAATTTCACAAACATCTTTATTAGCACTATTTTGACTAACAAAAGGAAGTAAACTAACTACTTTGATTGATGGATGTCCCAACCGCTGTTGCCATAACTCATGATTTACAAATTCCTTAGCGCTGCAGACTCGTGCTTCGTAGACTTCATCAAGTAGTATAGACCCTCGCTTTGTTCACCTGCACCAATCAACGTCTTCGGTTCGGTCCTGTATTACACAATGTTTGTCAGAAAATTGAGCAGAATTATTTGAGTCACAAAGCAACTGAGAGACATACAATAAATTGCAATTGAATGATGGAGCATATAAAACATTTTGTATAACAAGTTTAGGCCCAATTTTAACATCGCCTTCTTTTGTGGCAATGATGTGCTTCCCATTAGGCAATCCTACTTGACTGGATTCAATGTCGCAAACATTTCCAAGCAAAGCAAGGTTTCCTATTATATGTCTATTAGCCCCGATATCCACTAGCTAAGACTCATTGATAGATTTGTTTTCACACATCCAAAAGATATATCTTTAGACTTATTTGATGCTCAAACTTGGGTATTTTTGATGGTTTTTTGGAGTGTTTATGAATAAAGGGAATGAAAGGAGAAATTCCCGGAATATGATTAAAAAGGATACGAAAAGGAATGATCGAGAACGGATCGGAAAAGGAGGAAAAAATGGAAATTATAGAAGGACAAAGTGGATATGATGATGTGTATCCGATTTTTCCTCCTTTTTGGGCGCCCAACAAAACTCTTGTTTTGGATGTTTTGAAAAATCTTTATCGGACTTTGAAAAATCATTTCGGAGTCGCCACACCGTTTTTAGTTTAAGGGCCAAATCTTTGAAAAATACCCAATATTAGAGAAAGTGAGTTCGGAGGTCACGTTACACTCTGTGAAGAACGTTTGGCGTTCACCCGAAATGCCTCGTACCACGAGTCTTCCTCACTTGAAACCTTTTGTGTGTGTGTGTGTGTGTATTTGGAAAGGACTTTTCTGAAAATAACTGGAATTTTAGGGACTGAACTGAAAACAGTTCGAAAACAGTGATATTAAACTAAAAATAACAGAAAACTGAGGGACTGTTTGCAGATGACAATGTCATTCGCGTGGACAAGACTGCAGTGCAATCTCATCCGCGCGGATAGCCCTGCAGTGTCAATATTTTTACAGTTTCCAGTTTAGTCACTGTAATTTCCAGAAAGTTAACTGGATTTACAGGACTTAACTGGAATTGTAACTGGAAAGATAGAAAGTAAAGGGGGTGTTTGGATTTTGGCATCCATGCTTGTCCTCTCTTTCCTTAGACTTTGATTAGTGGTCATAAGTGATGAATCCACTTAATCAAGTCATCCCGGGGGTACGTTGGGACTTTGTGAGCATTTCATTTGCTAGGAGAAAAGGGGAATTTGACATGAAAGTAAATTTGAACAAGGGATAGGTCAAGATGTATCAACTTTTAGAGGAAGATTTCTAAGGTGGTCATAAGATGACCATCCTTGAGATCTATACTCAAGTGTATCTCCTACATCTTGTGTGACCTATTTTATAAGTCTAGATGATTTTCATCCAAGGTGAGCATCTTAGATTAGGGAAGGGGGATTTGCAAGGAAATAAATGATGTGGGCCATTTGAAAAGATCATCTATGGAGATTGACTCCAAGATGACCATATTTAGGTCAAGAAAGCAAGTAAAGACTAGAAAACTTAAAGAGGCATGAAATTAGCAAACACTACCAGAAACTGGTGTTTTAGCGACGGAATCAACAGCGACGGAATCATTCCGTCGCTATTTAGCGACGAAAATTAAGCTTTAGCGACGGAATGATTTTGGCATCAAATTTACCGACGGAATATAATTTCGTCGCTATATTCCGTCGCTAAAACGAATATTCCTCGAATATTCGTTTTATTACCGCCACTATTTTGGCGCATAATTTACCGACGGAATATTCTGTCGCTAGTTCTTTATCAGCGACGGAATTATTCCGCCGGTGAAAAGTTAATTTTTTTTTTAATTTTTTTTATTTATCAGCGACGGAATTATTCCGTTGGTGAAAATTAATTTTTTTTTTTAATAATACACCGACAGAATATTTCCGCCGCTGATAAATAAAAAAAATTAATTATTCAGCGGCGGAAATAATTCGTCGGTGTAAATAAAATATTTTTTATTTTTTTTAAATAATACACCGACGGAATATTTTCGCCGCAGAATAATTAATTTTTTTTAATTTATCAGCGGCGGAAATATTCCGTCGGTGAAACGTAAATATTTTTTATTTTTTTTTTAAATAATACACCAACAAAATATTTTCACCGCTGAATAATTATTTTTTTTAATTTATCAGCGGCGAAAATATTCCGTCGGTGAAAATTAAATATTTTTTATTTTTTTAAAATAATACACCGACGGAATATTCCGTCGGAGATTATAAAACTTAATTTTTAATTATTTTTAGAACTAATTTACAAATTAACGAATTGAAAATATTAAAAAATTATACTGAAACGTTGGAAAATTGACTTGAATTTCAAAAAACTAACTGAAATTTTGAAAAACTAACTGAAAATGTTAGAAAACTAACTGAAAACGTTAAAAAACTGACTAGAATTCTAAAAAACTAACTGGAAACGGTAAAAAGCCCATTTGGAATTTCAAAAACTAGCTGAAAACGTTATACCCTATACCATATACGTTTGTTCTACCTATACCTAAACCTAAGCCACTAACCCCCCAAACCACAACCACAACCCACAAACCCCAGGCCACAACCCACAACCCTAACCCTAAAGCCACAACCCTTAAACCCTAAATCCTAAACCTTAAACCCTAAACCACAACCCCAACCCACAAACCACTGGCTTGAACCCCTAAACCACAAAACCACCAACCCTAAACCACTAAACCACTAAACCCCACAACCCTAACCCCTAAACCCTAAACCCTAACCACTAACTCCCAAGCCACAACCCACCCAAGCCACACCCACATACCATATACCGTATATCTTATATACTATAGCCAGATAGTGTATAGGGTATAGTGTATAGTGTATAGGGTATAGGGTATAGGGTATAGTGTATAGGGTATAGTGTATAGGGTATAGTGTATAGTGTATAATGTATAGTGTATAGGGTATAGGGTATAGTGTATAGTGTATAGGGTATAGGGTATAGGGTATAGTGTATAGGGTATAGGGTATAGCTAAAAGGGTATAGGGTATAGTGTATAGGGTATTGGGTATAGTGTATAGGGTATAGGGTATAGGGTATAGTATATAGTGTATAGTGTATAGGGTATAGGGTATAGGGTATAGGGTATAGGGTATAATGTATAGGGTAAAGGGTATAGGGTATAGCTAAAAGGGTATAGGGTATAGTGTATATTGTATAATGTATAGTGTATAGTGTATAGTGTATAGGGTATAGGGTATAGGGTATAGTGTATAGTATATAGGGTATAGGGTATAGGGTATAATGTATAGGGTATAGGGTATATGGTATAGGGTATAGTTAAAAGGGTATAGGGTATAGTGTATAGGGTATAGGGTATAGTGTATAGTGTATGGGGTATAGGGTATAGTGTATAGGGTATAGGGTATATGGTATATCTAAAAGGGTATAGTGTATAGTGTATAGGGTATAGGGTATAGGGTATAGTGTATAGGGTATAGGGTATAAGGTATAGCTAAAAGGGTATAGGGTATAGGGTATAGTGTATAGTGTATAGTGTATAGGGTATAGTGTATAGGGTATAGGGTATAGTGTATAGGGTATAGTGTATAGGGTATAGGGTATAGTGTATAGGGTATAGGGTATAGTGTATAGGGTATAGGGTATAGTGTATAGGGTTTATGATTTATTTATTTTTTCAAAAATAATATTTATTGACTCATACTTATTTTTTTGACAGTAATTTAAAATAATTTTCATGTTTTATATAAATAAAAACAATGATATTTATTAAATTAAAATTAATTAATATTTATGATTTATTTATTTTTTCAAAAATAATATTTATTGACTCATACTTATTTTTTTGACAGTAATTTAAAATAATTTTCATGTTTTATATCAATAAAAATAATGATATTTATTAAATTAAAATTAATTAATATTTATGATTTATTTATTTTTTTCAAAAATAATATTTATTGACTCATACTTATTTTTTTGACAGTAATTTAAAATAATTTTCATGTTTTATATAAATTAAAATAATGATATTTATTAAATTAAAATTAATTAATATTTATGATTTATTTATTTTTTCAAAAATAATATTTATTGACTCATGTTTATTTTTTTGAGAGTAATTTAAAATAATTTTCATGTTTAATATAAATAAAAATAATGATATTTAAAATAATTTTCATGTTTTATATTAAATTAAAATTAATTAACCTCAGCGACGGAATATTTTGCCGCTAAATATTGATTCTAGCGTCGAAATTTAAATTCCGCCGCTATAATTAATGTTTAGCGGCGGAATATTCCGTCGCTGGTGTTAATTAAACCAGCGGCGGAAATTTTCGTCGGTGTTACATGCCATGTCATCAATCCGCGTGATTACGTATTTACCAGCGGCGGATTACCAGCGACGGAATATTCCGTCGCTGAAATGATATATTAATAAAAATTTTGACGCCCTAATTAAATCACAGTCTGTAAACTCTCTCTCTCTCTCTTCCCGCTTTCTCTCTCTTCCCCGACGAGCTCTCTCTTCCTTCCCTAGCTCTCAGACCGCCGCCATCCACCCTCGCCGGCCGTCCACCTCTCCACCGTCTCCGTTTCTCCTTCCCTCCTCTCTCTAGCCGACGCTCTCAACCTCATCACCGCCACGACCGCCGTGCCTCTCAAGAACGCACGAACAAGGTCAGAATCTCATCACCCTCGATCAATTAAATCAAATTGTGTTCATTAATTGAAACATGATTTCTCTTTTTGGCCCAAGTAATTCAATTTACCGTTTGAATGGGAAGCAATTTTTTTATGTTACAGATTGTAATCGTTGTGTTTACTCTAGGAATGGTTTTGATTTCCATTCCCAACTTATGTTATTATGTTTCCGATTTTTGGTAAATAATTCTGTGTATTCTTTATTGCTTTTGTTTTCTTTCATTTGTACTGCAGTTGATTTTCTAATTTTTGTCCAAAATGTACCAAGTCCCATTTGTGATGAACTGATGATCTATCAACTAAGATTCGTATGAATGTGTTTGGATTTGTTAGGAAAATGCAGCAATCAGTTCGATCTCCATTCCAACTGATCACTGCAATTGCTGTTCTTAATGAAAATTTATTCAATCTAGCCTATTTAGGTTTGGGAAATTCCAAAATTGTTGTTGTTTATGCTTAGTGATTGTAACTTTATTGTTATTGCTGGCACGGACATGATCCTGTGGTAATACTTCAATTAGGTTTCGTCGTCTTCTTAACTGATGCTACTTTTTTTTTGGAAATCTGATATATTATAGCACATATATTAGATTGTATTTCTTGACATCAACTTTAATTTGATTTATCTGTAGTGTGTATGTGTGTGTTTGATTAATTAGTTATAACTAGATCAAATTAATCATTTATATTAGTTTGTTGGATAAGCTATTTCTTTGAATTACTTGATGTCTAGATTTTAGGCATTGTTTCAATTCACAATGAGTTGGCCAGAGATATTTCTATTTGGAAATGACAATGCTAAATCCACTCCCTTAAACATAAACTCCTTACTGTCAATGCAAATCACGCTTGCAACCCTAAAAGTCAGCCACTTTAAAACAGTCATGATGTGCACTTTACTGTATCTCATTCCGCCCACTGGAGCAGCTATGGAGGACCTCATGAATCTCTAGTTCTTAACCTAGTAAAGTTAATAAATAAAATGTTTCATTTCTTTTCTTAACCTAATAAAGTTAATGTTAAAGCTATGGAGGGGAGGGATACATGTATACATTAAAAATAACATAGAGATTCATGAGGACCTCGTGGAATATAATGATAGGGTTCTAGATCCCATTTTGGGGCGATTGACGGCATCGCAAACGGTGATTATGTCGCCTACGTTTGAGCGCCTGATATCAATCCTGGCACCCTAGATGCACCTGGACCTCATGAATCTCTAGTTCTTAACCTAGTAAAGTTAATAAATAAAATGTTTCATTTCTTTTCTTAACCTAGTAAAGTTAATGTTAAAGCTATGGAGGGGAGGGATACATGTATACATTAAAAATAACATAGATATTCATGATGAAATCACTGGCGACATTGCAGTAGATTATGAGAGACGGGAGCTTCGGAGAGCTGCTTTGAGAAATGATCCTGAAGTGATAGCTCGCAGAGAGGCCTTGAGGCAGAAAGAAGCAAGTGCGAGAGCTACCGGGCGGGTGATCCACCGGCTCACACGATACCTGAGCCAGGACGAGGTCAGACCGACTTTTTCGACATACCTAGACCAAAGACCTCCCGGGGACCGAGGCGGAGGAAGAGTAGAGATTCGAGTTCGGGAGCGAAAACTAGTTCCTAGACACTTTAAGAAGATCTGTTAATATATTGTTAAATATGAGTTAGAAGATTTAAATTTATTTTAAGAAGATCTATGTTGCTTTTAAGTTTGTAATTCAAATTTAGGGAATGATAATACGTTAATTACTTCTAAACTGTTAATATATTATGAAATCAAATAATTATTAATATCCCAATTTTTGTTTCATCCCATAACTGGACCAAGAGGAGTATATTTTGGGAGCTGCCATACTGGAAAACAAATCTCATTCGACATAACCTTGACGAGATGCACATTGAGAAGAATGTATTCGATAATGTTTTTAACACGTTGATGGATTTCAAGGCAACAACTAAAGACAACGAGAAAGCTCGAATGGACCTTAAGGAAATCTATAAGCGGCCGGCCTTAGACTTGGTACACGTCAATGGTAAACCAGTTAGACCGATGGCTCAATACGTGCTTACAAAGGAAAACAAACTCCTCCTCCTGAAATGGCTCAAGGATTTAAGGCTTCCAGATGGTTACGCGTCTAACATTGGTAACTGTGTCAATGTAGAGGAGGGGAAAGTGCAGGGTTTGAAGAGTCACAATTGCCACGTTTTGCTGGATAGGCTACTTCGATTGCTCTCGGGGTCTCTTGCCCGAGAATATCAGGTGGCGTTAACGAGTTAAGTGAGTTTTTCCGAGCGTTAACATCGACCACACTGCGTGTTGATCACATGAAAAAGCTTGAGGAGAGCATCGTAGTGACTTTGTGCAAACTTGAGAAGATATTTCCTCCTTCATTCTTTGATTCTATGGAGCATTTACCGGTCCACTTGGCATACGAAGCTAGAGTCGGTGGTCCCAAGTTCAATACGTGATGGATGTATCCATTTGAGAGGTAATTGAATTTATTCTATTTCTAAATAATTTGAGCGTTAACAATATACCTTCTTTAACATTATTTATGTTTTAATCTACGAATGACTTTTAGGTATCTAGGCCAATTGAAAAGGAAGATGAGCAATAGGGCCATGGTCGAGGCCTCAATTTCAGAGGCTGTTATTATAGATGAGATTGTCGCCTTTGTCGGAACATATTTTCCTCCTGATGTTGATACGAGATTGACTAGGGTTGGACGCAATTACGATGGTGGTTGTCCGTCTAAGGGAAACATCTCTGTATTTTCATCCCCTGATCGGTTCCTCGGCAAACGGGTTGGTACGCGTACGTTAACCGCTAAAGAGTTTGCCGCGGTCGAAACGTATGTTCTTCTTAACTATGACGAGGTTGGGAATATATCAAGTAAGTCATTGATGTTACGCCTCGTCGATTAAATTATGCATGTTTAATTACCTGCATATGAAATGCCTTGTTTAACCCTATTGCAGAATGTTTGAAGATTTAGCTCAGGATTTATCTCCAGAACTCATCGCAACTAGGACAGACAGAGAATTTCCAAACTGGCTAAGAAAATATGTAAATATTTCGTTTCATTCAAATTTATTCTATACACTTTTTTAAACATTCAATCTTAAAATTGTATTAAATTGGTTACATATTGTCTTATAGATAGCTGAACATCCGGGTGATGCCAAAGCTGCGAGGTTAAGACATTTAGCATCAACTCCGTACTTGAACGTTAATTTATACAACTGTTATTTCGTGAATGGCTATGTGTTTCATACCAAAGCTTACGGGGGCTCTAAATTAACGTGGAATAGCGGTGTGAAGCTTAAAGGAAACCTTGATTATTATGGCGTCCTGAAAGAAGTAGTCGAGGTGGAGTATTTGGGTAGAAACAATGTTGTCTTGTTCAATTGTGATTGGCGAGATGATGTGCGAGGTGTTAAGAAGCACGCCATATTTGACCTCGTCGATGTAAAGGACTCGTCCAGACATAATGGCGACGACGTCTTCATCTTAGCATCTCAAGCACAACAGGTATACATGACTCCTTACCCTCGTCCGCGACCCAACGGATGGTGGGCTGTCTGGATGACCAAGGCTAGGAGCATGATTGACAACCTACCCTCGTCGACAACTATAGAGTCGTCATTAGAAACACCCTATCAAGAGGATGAAATGCCAGTGCCACCTGACGTTTCATCAGCTAATCATCCATTAGATGATGTCACTCATATTCCTCAAAATGTTGATGAACCCGAGGAAGATTTCTTACCAGTAAATTTGCCACCTCCTCCGCCTCGTTCAGGTCATCTCGCGCACATTGATATTGATGAATCAGAGGAAGAGGAAGAGGAAGAGGAACCAGAGTTTGATTCATCAGAGTCCGAAGAAGAAGATGAAGAACTCTAGTTTTGTAGTAATTCAGAGTCCAGTGATGATGATGGGGATGAAGATTAATAATAGTTTAAAGTTTTATATGCATTGTGAATGCTTTAGATTATTAGAACTTTAAAGTTTTATATGTATTGTGAATGCTTTCGGTTATTAATAGTTTAAAGTTTTATATGTATTGTGAATGCTTTAGATTATTAGAATTTTAAAGTTTTATATGTATTGTGAATGCTTTAGATTATTATTAATAGTTTAAACTTTTATATGTATTGTGAATGCTTTAGATTATTAGAACTTTAAAGTTTTATATGTATTGTGAATGCTTTATATTATTAATAGTTTAAAGTTTTATATGTATTGTGAATGCTTTAAATTATTTGAACTTTAAAGTTTTATATGTATTGTGAATATATTGTTTTCTATTGTTAAAGTTGTATATTTTAATATTTTTACTGTATTTAGATATGAGTTCTAGTAGAAAGGGTAGGAAGACACGACCCATCTATACATCTATTACTGGGACGCAACCGTCCCGATCCAGTACTGATGATGCCGATGTCGACCCTACACGTAATAGTACCAGCTCCACCTCTGGGACCGATACTCATACTCTTGTTGATTCTGATGGGAGGATATTTGTCCAGATATCGTCACTTTATGACCAGTAAGTAACTCTTCATTAATTTGATATAAGTTGGTTCCTTTTTGTTTTATATATAATTCATTATTTAAGTTAAAATGTTATTGTATAAATATACTTGGCAGGTTTGTAGGTGGATACCCTAGCCCAAGGACAAAGATCGGGCAGTATTGGCGGTCTCTGCTCATGACAGAGTTTTGGCCCAACTGGAAATCATTGCCACCGGGGGAGAAGGAGAATGCGTGGGAGGAGTTTAAGGTAATGTGTTAATGGTTTTTATTTAAAACTTAAATGTTAGTTTGTTATTAAAATGTTATAATTAATAATGATTATACTCTTTTAGTTTTGTAATGTTATCATTATATGTTGTAGGGGAAATTTTGTTGGGCGCCGGAAATCGACGAGGCGACGGCTAGATTTGTTTTCGATAAACAGTGTTCGAAGCTATTTAGGGATCATATTGGTAACATATTTATCTATCCTTAATTAGTTTAATTAACAATGATTATACTCTTTTAATTTTATAATGTCATCATTATATGTTTACGAGATATTCATATTTTTTATAGGTAACACGAAGAAACAATGTTATACTAAGCGGCTCGAGGCGAAATTACAGCCCTTGACACCTTCTTGGATGACCGAGGAGGTGTTTCTTCAATTTTGCGAATATTGGGCGTCGGATGCGGCGAAAGCTATGGCCGAACAGGCTAAGGCAAATAGAACAGGCTCCTCGGGGTCGGCAACGAAGCATACCATGGGGACGATCCCGGTCGGCGAGCATCACTACCGCATGGTATGTATGTTAGTTTAAATGTAGTAGTGTATGCATGCTTTTAAATAGGTTTATGTACGTATGTTAGCTGGGAGCCATGTTGATGCTATGAAATCCATGGTTTTAGTGTAAATGTAGTGTATACATGCTTTTAAATCAGTTTAAATGTTGCATTTATACAATTTCAAAGTAATAATCTCTCGCTTATTTTATTTATAGGAAAGGGATCATGGTCCGAATGTCAGTTTTTTGGATGTTTTCTTCAGCACACATGTTCATACTCCTACAGCGCCCGATCAACCTCCGCAATGGGTTGACGATCGCTCTGCTAATGCCTTTGTAAGTAAACTATCATTAAATGACTTGATTTTGAATATGTAAATTTATTTATGTACATTACATTGTGTATATGATTATAATTGTTTATTTTATTTTGACAGAGTACATATCAAGCCGCCGTTTTTCCCGAAGGAATGCCTCCCGACCAGCCCGTTCCCTTCGTGCCTGATGTTTGGCGCTCGGTCACCTCTGAGGGACATCCAAAGAGAGGAGACCGAGTGTTAGGGATGGGGGATTACGGGCGGCAATGCCCGTCGACGTCGACCGGCCGTCGGCCAAATGTTGTCCCGCCCATGTACCATGATCCGAGGGTCGACACTCTGCAGGCTGAGTTGGCTGAGAAGAGACTCGAGGCTGCAGAGGCTAGGGCAAAGCTTGCGGAGGCTTTGGCGGCTCAGGCGCATATGCAGGAGGCTTTGGCGGCTCAGGCGCAGATGCAGGAGGAGAATGATCGGCGTCATGCAGAGACTGATAGAAAATTTGCGATGTTGATGGCTCGTATGGACCAGGGTAATTTCCAGCCTCCCCCCCAATTCCCCCCGAGTTGATTACATACTATTTTAGACTTGTTTGTAATAACATTTATGATATTTGGTACCCACTGGAGCCCCGGCCCCCTCCTCCCCCTCCCCCCTCTCGAGTTTAAGTACTATTTTAGACTTGTTTGTAATAATTACATTTGTCATATTTGGTACCCGCGCGAGCCCCGACCCCCTCCTCCCCCCTCCCCCCTCCCCCTCCCGATTTGGTACGTTGATTTTGGTTTTTAGTTTGGTACGCTGATTGGTACTATTTTATACATGTTTATAAACATTTGTGATATTTGGTACCCGCGGAGCCCGCCCCCTCCTCCATCCTCTCCCCCCTCTCCCCTCCCAATTTGGTACGGTGATATTTAGTTTAGTTTGGTACGCTGATATTTGGTTTTTAGTTTTATAGTTTTAGTTTTATAAATTGAATTGTTATATCAGGTACAAAAAAAATTTGGTTAATTGATATTTTAAATTATTTTTATTAATTTATTTCATTATCAGCGACGGAAATTTCCGTCGCTGAAATTAATTTATTTTAATTCACTTTTATTCCAGTGACGGAAATTTCCGCCACTATATCAATTAATTTTAATTTTAATTTAATTTAATTTTTATTTTCACCGGCGAAAATTTCCGTCGTTGAAATAAAAATTAATTAAATTAAATTAATTACAGCGGCGAAAATTTCCGTCGCTGAATTTAATTTATTTTAATTAATTTTTATTTCAGCGACGGAAATTTCCGCCGCTATAACAATTAATTTTAATTTTAATTTAATTTAATTTTTATTTTCACCGGCGGAAATTTCCGTCGCAGAATTAAAAATTAATTAAATTAAATTAAATTCAGCGACGGAAATTTCCGTCGCTGTAATTAATTTAATTTAATTAATTGTTATTCTAGCGACAGAAATTTCCGCCGGTGAAAATAAAATTTAATTAAATTTTTATTTCACCGGCGGAATATTCCGTCGCTGAAATAAAAATTAAATTAAATAAAATAAATTTAGCGGCGGAAATTTTCGTCGCTGATGTCAAAAAATCACCGGCGGAATTTATTCCGTCGGTAAAGTCAAAATATACCGGCGGAATTTGAGCCGTCGGAAAACTGCTGCGGGATGATAGCGGCGGACCATCGACGGAATTTTTCCGTCGGTGTTTAACTTTAGCGACGGAAATATGGTTTTAGCTACGAAAATTTTCGCCGCTAAAACCTGTTTTTCTGGTAGTGAAATATGGACCATTTGGAGTGGTCATCCATGGAGATGGACTCCAAGATGACCATCTTCTAGGTCAAGCAAGCAAGTACCACATAATGTAAAAAGGGAAGTGGGGAATGACATGAAAATAAAGGAAAATGTGGATCATCTTAGAAGATCATCCATGAAAATGGATTCCATGGAGATCCTCTTGGATCCTTGGGACAAGAGGGAAAGTGGATGAGCAAGTAAGTAAGTAAACAAGGCTATATCATTTGTATATGAAATATATGCAAGGATGAAGGAGATTTGAGTAAGGGAGGTGAGGGTTTACCAATTGTTTCTTGGTTTGTTGTTTAGGGTTTGAGATATTTCAAGGCTTGAGAGTGGTTTGAGATGGATTTGGGGTTGGATTTGGTGTTGGATTTTGAATTGTGAAAGTGTAAATGGCTATTTGGGAATGGATTTTGACAGCATAACAGTAGGTTTTCGTATTTTTTGGGTTTTTTCTGTCTTGTTAAACTGAGGGAGAAGGGCTGTATTTATAGGTTGTCTGGATGACAATCTTATCCGCGTGGACAAGATTGTAGGTGCAATCTTATCCGCGCGGATGACTCCAGCAGCGTGCCTGATTTGTGCATAAAAGCAGCTTTGGCGTTTTGCTCTTGGTCAATATTTTCTTTTATTGGAAATGACAAATTTCCAGCGAGGTATTTGTCCATTTTTTTTATTTCTAAGAGTTCCTTCCTCATTCAAATTGTCAAAATAATGTCCAAAAATGCCCCTAAATGATTATAAATCACTAATTTGGGCTGACGGAATATTAACGACCCAGATTGGGGTACTTACACTAGCCCCTCGACGATGGTACTTCCAGGGGAAGTGGGGTCGTCGATAAAGTGAGGATCCCAATCTGGCAAAGTTTACCGAGATGGGCGAGGAGGTGACCGAGGTGAAGACTGACTCGACTTAGCGGAGGCGTTGCCAAAGACAGACTCGATCTAGCGGAGGCGTTGCCGAGGACAGACTCGACCTAGCCGAAGCGTTGTCGAAGACTGACTCGACTTAGCGGAAGCGTTGCCGAAGACATACTCGACTTAGCGAAGGCGTTGCCGAAGACTGACTCGACTTAGCGAAAGCGTTGCCGAAGACAAACTCGATCTAGCGGAGGCGTTGCCAAAGACAGACTCGACCTAGCGGAGGCATTGCCGAAGACAGACTCGATCTAGCCGAGGCGTTGCCAAAGACAGACTCAACCTAGCGGAAGCGTTGCCGAAGACTGACTCGACCTAGCGGAGGCATTGCCGAAGACTGACTCGACTTAGCAGAGGCGTTGCCGAAGAATGACTCGACTTAGCGGAGGCGTTGCCGAAGACTGACTCGACTTAGCGGAGGCGTTGCCGAAGACTGACTCGACCTAGCGGGGGCGTTGCCGAAGACTGACCCGACTTAGCGGAGGCGTTGCCGAAGACAGACTCGACCTAGCGGAGGCGTTGTCGAAGACTGACTTGACTTAGCGGAGGCGTCTTTACCTAGATTGAGACTTAGTTCAGGAGTATGAACCTAGATTGGGACTTAGTTCAGGAGTATGAACTTAAGTCAAGGTTCGGTTCAGGAGTATGAACCTAGATTGGGACTTAGTTCAGGAGTATGAACCTAGATTGGGACTTAGTTCAGTAGTATGAACCTAAGTCGAGGTTCGGTTCAGGGGTATGAGCCTGAGGGAGACTTTTGAAGGCGTTCTCGCTGGGGAATATTCGGGCTTACGATAATTGTCGGGATTTATACGCTGGGGATATGCGTTCTTGGGCTTACAATGATGGTCGGGTTTGAAAACGAGGAAGGGAATGGGCTTCCGTTAGGTTTTCGTTAAAGGACGGGCTTACGATGACGGCCGGGGTTGAAAACTAGGAAGGGAATGGACTTCCATTAGGTTTTCGTTAAAGGACGGGCTTACGATGACGATCGGGGTTGAAAACAAGGAAGGGAATGGGCTTCCGTTAAGTTTTCGTTAAAGGACGGGCTTACGATGACGGCCGGGGTTGAAAACAAGGAAGGGAATGGGCTTCCGTTAAGTTTTCGTTAAAGGACGGGCTTACGATGACGGCTGGGGTTGAAAACAAGGATGGGAATGGGCTTCCGTTAAGTTTTCGTTAAAGGATAGGCTTACGATGACGGTCGGGGTTGAAAACTAGGAAGAGAATGGACTTCCGTTAAGTTTTCGTTAAAGGACAGTCTTACGATGACGGCCGGGGTTGAAAACAAGGAAGGGAATGGACTTCCGTTAGGTTTTCGTTAAACTGGGGGTCTGGATGCAGAGGACCAGAAATTAAAGGGGCATAACAGGAATTTTGCCCTGCAATCTTGTCCGCGCGGATCAGACCAGCAGGGCACCTGGTTCAAAAAGACAGACAGCCGTGTCTGTCTTCTCCTATTTCCCAAGCAGTCAACCGAGGGAGACAAGAGAAAACGAGGGAGAAGAGATAGAAACCTTCATTGTTGTCCGATTTCTTCGCAAAATCCTTCAAAATCAAGGCTATGGAGCAAAGGGGAGGAGCTCGTGGAGTCCGTCGAGGTCGGGTGAGTCGGGAGGCGGGGGAGAGGAGGCTTGAGTTGGTGAGAATGCATCGCCACTACACGCTCTCGCAATCGATGAATGAGGACTTTTATCCGGATATGTGGCAACATTGGGCCACCGACGAGGATCTCCGCATGGTATGATACTCAATTTTGGTTATTTTGTTAATTTTTTGTCAAAATTGGTCTATGTTAGACTTAGGGCTTGAATTGTCAAAAATCAAGGCTTTTGTTTAATTTGCCATGGAAAATTGAAATTATGATGCATGTGTTTAATTGAAGTTATGGGTAGAAAGAATATGCAATTTGTTTATGAAAAACATTGGTAGTTTGCATAATGTAAAAACAAAGTGGGTACAAATTTGCCGAATTTGGGACGGACTCTCGTATAAGAGATTTTTGTGGTGAGAATTTGCTTTTCTAATGCATGCTTGATAACATGATGCACGAATGTGAGAAAAGATGTATGCTATGTTTTATGAAAGGATGAACAAATTTGCCGAATTTGGAATGGACTCTTATGTAAGAGATTTTGATGAAAAAAATGTTTTTGTGAACTGGGTACAAATTTGCCGAATCTGGAACGGACTCTTGTGTAAGAGATTTTGTGGTGAAAATTTGCTTTTGCGAATGCATGCTTGATAACATGATGCATGGTATGTGAGAAAAGATGCATGCTATTTTGTAAAATGAACACAAATTTGCCGAATTTGGAACGGACTCTTGTGTAAGAGATTTTGATGAAAAAAAATGCATTTTGTGAACTGGGTACAAATTTGCCGAATTTGGAACGGACTCTTGTGTAAGAGATTTTGATGAAAAATGCCTTTTGTGAATGAACGTTTGATGATAACTAAGTGTGAGAAAAGAATGTGTGTAGGAAAATATATCTGAAAATGGGACGGAGTTTATTTTCTTTCTTTCCTGTTCTTTTGTTGTTCATATCATATTGACAATTTTGATGACATATTTGTGTTGTGTCTACTTTCAGGAGAGAGGTGATATCATCCAACGTAAGTTGGATAAGCTGAAGACGCGGGGGTCCGCGGAGGTGGTTGTCAGGCTTTGGGATGCTCTACCCACAGCAGGTAGAGTGGGTTATCGGAGTCCTCGCCAGCTCGTGGTGGCTTCTAAGCTTTACGGCTTCGTTGAGGGCCTGAGAGGGGTGGCTGGATTATATAAGAGCAAGGGGCCCCTTTTGGCGCTGGTGGAGTACTGGTGGGATGTTACCCACACTTTTCACTTCTTCTAGGGGAGGCTACCGTGACCCCTACTGATTATGCCGCTATTACTGGCCTGTCCTTTAAGGGGCTCAGCTTGGAGTGGCACGACGGGTATACGGAAGCGGAGCTGATGAATCTGATGGGGATTGTCATCGTGTCGCGGAAGGGGATGGGCATGGAATATGCCGTGATCGAGGCGAAGTTGGTTGAGAGCATAGCTCGGTACGAGAGAGGGGACCAGACCATCACAGCTGAGCAGATCGCTCGATGCTTCTTATGGTTCGCCCTTTCCAGCACTCTGTTTGGGCACGCTGAGGGTACGGCTATGTTAGCTTTGTTGGGTCTTTGGCGGACATAGACAGGATAGATGAGTATGCCTGGGGAGAGGCAGGCTTGGCGGAGTTATACTTCACTCTGGACAGATACAGTAGGAAGGCGTCCACCTCCCTGACCTGCTTCGAGTTCCCATTAGAGGTACACTCTCTCTCTTTTCCTTTATCACTTGTACATATTGTGTATGCACTTTTGGTTTGACTGGTTTCCTTTGTTGGATGCAGGTTTAGGCCTTGGAGATTTTTGGCTGTGCCTTATGGGACCATGTCCAAGGGGAGGCTTTTGCATACCCGGCGATGCTTTGGTGGATGAAGGATGCCCGGGTGAAGAGGACTAGCCGGACTAGGATAAAGATGCGGTACAGTGACGTGGTGCCGTTTTTGAAGCGGAGACTAGTGATAAGGTTAATTTTTATCCTTGGAGCCGGTTCGAAGTGGACCAGCTGGGTGGCGCTGAGCGCTGGACGAGCTAGAGGTGGATCCTGCGGGGACTCACCTGCGATGTTTACTATGTTTGGGAGAGGGTGACGAGGCAGCTTGGTCTAGGGTTAGCTGCTTTGGCGCCGGCTAAGCCTCCGGCTGACATGTTGTTTCCCCGGGAAGGGTCAGCGAATTGGGACTGGTTCAGAGGTGGGCGGCCTACCCTGGAGTACGTTACTCAGGAGCCCTATCAGGCATTCGTGGTGCGCAGGCTGAGGACGCCTCAGGTGCTGGCGAGGGAGGGGGATTCGGTAGTGAGGATCCCTCGGGCTGACTTTTCGTATACCAAGGACGGGGTTAGGATGAGGGCACAGATACCCCTCCCAGCGGTGACATCGCGAGCTTTTCTGCCTCGACCGAATGCTCAGGTATGTGCTGATCGCGTTCTGGTTATTTAGGCTTTGTACTTCTTTCGTCATTGCTTCGACTGTTTTTTAATGCTTCTGTTTCTTCTTTGCAGTACTCGTCTCGGGTTGTGGATCAACTTTTGTGCCAGGTTATCGGGGCGAAGAGGTTCATTTGCAACCTCGTGACGCGAGGGAATGCGAAGGGCTCGGAGAGGGCGGCGCGGCTGGGATCTAGTGCCTCTATGCGGGAGAGGTCCCCCATTCCTGCCAGCGAGACTATGCTAGGTAGGAGGTCTATGGAGACTCCTCGCGCTCAGCCTAGGGGGTTGACGGACGCTTCTCCTTCTGGCTATATGGACAGGAGCGTGGAGCTCTCCCGGGACCATATCATATTCGGAGGCATGGAGGGACCGGGCTTCGTACAGGGCAGGAACGGCGAGGGCTCCTCTTCACACGGCGGTGGTTACGGCGCTTTTAAGCCGCAGGGAGATTATGGGACTCCCTTACAGACCCAGGGGACGTACAGCCAGAGTTCTGACGCCTTCTCCTTTGGGTACGACTTCTTTGCGGATATTGGTGTGCCGTATCGAGGCGTTCCGGATGATCCTGAGGACCGATACTCTGATGCTGAGGAGGACGACATAGAGCCGGAGATGGCTTTTTCGGAGGCAGCTGTAAGTACCCAAATCTGGCTCATGCCTTCCGGTAAAGTTTTCCGGTAATTCCCCGAACTTTCCTAGAGTTCCGAAATTATTCCGGAATTGTTCCAAAACATCTAAGGGCTGAAGGGAATGCTTGGTAATTAAGAAACACGTTTTTCTTAATCCAAAAAACCTTCTAGAATTGCCACCTTGCATGATTCTAGAAACATGCTGAGTCACACAGGATAATGCCGCACGGCTGCATTAGCCCAGGACCTCTAGCCGCACGGCCTCATTAGCCTTATCCAGACTGCCTATAAATAGAGCCCTCCTCTACCCATTTAACAAAAAAAAAATCAGAGAATTACCAGCATAAAAAATCTCTCAAAATACTCCACGAAGATCAGGAAGTTGAAGGTGCCAAGAAGTCACCCCCCTCCTCCTTGAAGCCTCCAAAAGTTGGTCCCTCCGCTAGGCAAAACCCCAAGAAGAAGAGGCCACCACCATTGGTAACCTCTCACTCCCTTACCTTGCATGATGCTTGTCTATGTGATATAATTGCTCCTTGCACTCATACATTGCTACTATCTTGCTTGGGATTTGGTATTTGTTGTTAAAGATCCTATCTTTATTCATATAAATCATACCCCCTCCCCCTTTGCATCCTTTGCATGAATTAGGCATCATTTGCTCATAAAAATGTGATTTTTAGCATCCTTTGATCATAAAAATGTAATCTTTATGTTAAAGGTGCATCCTTTGCACCTAAAAGCCCCCATTTTACATCAAAAATGCATCTTTTGCACATAAAAATCATGTCTTTATTATAAAGGTGCATCCTTTGCATCTAAAATCCATCTTCATGCATCCTTTGCATCAAAGATCATCTTTTTATCATCAAATTAGCATCCTTTGCACATTAAATACTATGTTCCACCATAAAAATGCATCCTTTGCATAAAAATTATGTCTTTATATAAAAATGCATTCTTTGCAAGTCAAATGCATCCTTTGCAACCCAAAAATGTCATCTTTTCACTAAAAATGTTATTTTTACATGCATTCCCCCATGTCCCCATTAGCAACCTTCGGAACGGACCGGTGTAAAGATCCTATCTTTACATTGTTTCTTCCATTAAAGGTGCCACAATCTCTTTAGAAAGGGATAAACCTTGAACCTATATCTCCGATTATCACTTAAGACGAGCATGAAGCATCTATATAAGCTCAATCATCTTAAGGTGTAGGATTGATGGGCTAAGGTCACTCCTTTCCTAAAGAACCTCATTTTGGATTATAAAAGAGAGTCTTTCTCTCGATCACGCAAGTCCCGAGGTTAAAAAAGCGATGATCACAAGTCCAAGATGAGGACGGGATCAAAATCCCGAATACATAAAATTCAAGAAATCCCGAGCGACAATCAATAAATGGTTTGTACGTCCGGAAGACAACTTGGGACATTCCTCCCCCCCTTTTTATTCAAACACATGCACACAAGAAGGGACGCAAGCAAGCACGATAAACGGAATCTAGGGAGACATGCTACGGCAAGGCACCTTGGGTGAACGAAGATCCGTTCTTCCCAAGGGGTAACTTAACCTCCGAACCCATAAAAACCTTTATTTCAAAGTTTTGAGGAAATCAAAATGGCGTGGCGACTCCGTTTTTCAAATTAAATCGGATGTTTTCAAACTCGCGTGAATCCGATCTAAAAAACACAAAAATTTAGAATTTGGGCACACATTCACAGCAGCGGCGGAGGGGCCGAGTACGGCTCGACGGAATGTGCGGAGGCGCGGCAAGGAGGTTATTAGGGAGGAAGATCCCGTTCTCGATTCGGATATCGATTCCGACTGAGTGTACTTGTTAGGGCAGAAAACATATATACATTCGATGCACATTATTTTTCTATTTTTGGCATGTAATAACTAGGTTAATACATTTTACTTTGCTAAGTATTGTTGTTTTGTTAATCCTATATTGAATGCAAGTTGCATGAGCTCGGTTTTGTGTTTTATGGGGACAAAAGAGGGATCTTTGTTGGGATTTTGAATGAAAATCATGGGGAATGGGTATATTTTCATCTTTGGCCGTTTGGGGAAGGATTTCCTCATTTGGGCCAGTAGTTTTTGTTGTTGTCAAAAAAGTTTTTGGACTGGGGAACAATCTTATCCGCGTGGATGAGATTGAGGCTGCAATCTCATCCGCGCGGATAAGGGCAGCACCTGGCAGGGTTATTTAAATTTCACCTCAGACCTGGTTTTCATCACTCAACTTCATCTTCTTCTCTGTTCTTTCTGAAGTCACGACCCAAAACCATAGAGGGCCATGGAAAACATGAAGAATTCTCCTAAATTGTCAAAAGAGTTGAAAATGATCTTCTTTGACAAGTTCAAGGAATGGTCTCGGGAGGTCATGCATGGGAATAGGGATTTCTTTGAAGAGAGATACAAGATCAAGTCTCTATGGTCTTTTAAGGAGCTTGTTCCGGATTATGACTTGATGAGGGCTTCTTCCGCATTCTGGGACACTCGGAGGCATGTCTTTTGCTTCTCCTACAACAAAGTGGTTCCCACCATTGAAGATTTTAGGGCGTTACTTGGAGGACCCGAGGTGGAAGAGGTTGCACTTCCCTTGCCCGGAGGGATGTCTTTTGCTAAGAAATTGTCTGGCCTCCTTCAAATCTCTCCGGAGGAAGCCCGAGGTATGATTCGAGGACCCGACTATTTTGACATTTCTAGTCTCCCGAATAGGTTTAGGAGCTTGGGTGTTGTTGGCGATTGTTATTGGGATGCCTTTGCTCTTTGTGCAATTGGGTCCCTGTTCATGGTTTGTTCCTTTGGGATGTGCCATCGGTCTATGTTAGACGTTGTTGTGTACTGCCGATCGGGCCGGGATATAGTTCCCTTGATCTTAGGAGAGACCCTTCACGCTATTGACCGCTTGGCTACCGGGAAGCGGTACATGCACGGGGGAAGCCCATTTTTTGTTGTCGATGTGGCTGATGGAGAGGCTAGGGGTCCTGCGGGAGGCTCCACTTGCATTTAGGCCATGGACTTTTGCCAGGAGGGGAGTTCTGATTGAGGTCGAGATCGAGGCCTCGTGGGATGGCCCAGATGGCTTAGTGTCGTACCCAGGACATCCGATGGTGGATTCCACACTGGCAGATAGAGACTAGGAGGACGCTTCAGGAGGGATCTCAGGTAGTTATGCTTTCGGGGCTCAGTTGGTCTACCTTCTGAATGTGCGCTCGCCGAAAAAAATAAAAGGATTCGCCACGTCATTTTTAAGGAAACATTGAAAACCTTTTGAATAGAGAAAATGGGTTCGAGGGTCAGGTTAAGTGTTGGGAAGAACCGAGAGTTCACCCAACACGCCTCGTCCGTAGACGAGTCTTTCTATGTTCAACATTCAAAACCATTCAAGAGTGTGTGCAATTGTTTGTGACAAGATAGGTATAAAAATGCATGAAAATGCTTTATTTTATTGCTCAACAAAGGGGAATACAACTTTTGAACCTTTCATTGTGGGAGGCCACATCCCACTTTACAACGGGGAAGAACAAGACTTACAACTGAAACTGAACCTGCTGCAGAGGGCTTATTGTGTCGTGTGACACAGGATCTGAGGGATCAATTGTATCGCGTGACACAACAAAGCACTCTGCAGAGGTTTTACAGAACTCACACTGCAGCAACACCAAATTAACAGAAACACAGAGATCACCACAGTCATCTCAAATGAGTGTGAACATTGAGGATTCACACCCTATTTTGAGTAACAAGTGGACTGAATAAGCAACTTACAACTGATGGATGGTCTCTGCAGATGGACACGATGTGTCGCGTGACACTGGACTCCTCATGTCCAATTGTGTCGCGTGACACATTCTTACCATCTGCAGGAACCTTACAGATTCAAAACAGATTCAACAGATATCGAACTAGATCAAACAATTATACCAAGGTAATTCAATACAACACGAATCAATTATAGATCGGCCGAAGGAGTGTGGATATGGGAGATCCACACTCCCTTGACAACCAAATTGCACTTACAAATAAATCACATCATGAACATGCAATTGGATCAAGTAAAAATGATTTAAACAGAGAGATGGAAGTTGCCACTTGATAATCAGAGGCGGATGGAGCCTGATTATCAAGTGGAGGGAGGGGAATTGCAATGAAGCAAGCGAATAAGAGAGAGAGAGATGGAGGGGATCATTACCCTTGTAGATTCACCACCAATACACCAAGTTAGGTGTACTAGCCTTCAATTCAGCTTCTGGACGTGGATTGGTGCACAGGTGAGGTGGTGAGCTCGAGATCTTCAGTTGGTATGAAGCTTGTATAAAGGTAGATGGGTGAAGTGTGTGAGGGAGGAAGGAATTGGAGGGAATTGGTATTTGTTGGTGTGGGATGAGGAGAGAGATCGGTTTCTGGTGTAATTTCTGCAGAGTGACGTTAGGAGGTTGAAAAGGAGATCTCTTTCTGAGAGGGGGAGGGTCTTATTTATAGTTGCTGATCATGGTCACCTTGTGTCGCACGGCACTCTGTAACCACTTTCCAAGGCTTCGAGTTGTCGCATGACAGGAAGTGTCACCAACCATTTTTTGGCGCCAAATCTGGTTCTGGAACATTCTGGGATAATACCCAAAAGGTCCAAAATAGATTTATTCCCTTTAGGTCCCTTGGTCTGAGCAAAGTACAAAAAAGTACTTCCTTCGCGAGAAACTTATGGAATGTTTCCAGAAGTCTCGGAATAGACCGGGAATTTACCAAAACACCCCTTAATGCAATATTATCATATTAAAATGCACCTAAAAGGGTTGCGAATTGGATTGGCGTACTTACAAAGCCCCTCGGCAACGTCACTTATGGAAGAAGTGAGGTTGTCGATAAAATAAGACCCAATCCCAATGAGCGGCTGGGGGATAAGGAGGAGGGTTGGACGATGATCTGGGAGATCGGATGGCTGGACCTTTGGAGAAAGGATTCCTACGTATCCCTGGAGGGAATCAAGCCAAATCGTAGTTCGGAGGGTGAGAACGTGTGACCAAGAGAATGGATGGCTGCCTCGGAGCGAGAACGTATAGTCGATGGAAAGGATGACTGCCTGGGAGCGAGGACGTGTAGCCAAAGGAACGAACGGCTGCCTCGTGGAGTGAGGACGTGTAGCCAATGGAATGGATGGATGTCTCGTGGAGAGGACGTGTTGCCAATGGAATGGGTGGCTGCCTCGGAGCGAGGACGTGTAGCCAATTGAAAGGATGGCTGCCTCAGAGTGAGGAAGTGTAGCCAAAGGAACGGACGGCTGCCTCGGAGCGAGGACACGTAGCCAATGGAATGGGTGGCTGCCTCGTGGAGAGGACGTGTAGCCATTGGAATGAATGGCTGCCTCGGAGCGAGGACTTGTAGCCAATGGAATGGATGGCTGCCTCGGAGCGAGGACGTGTAGCCAATGGAATGGGTGGCTGCCTCGTGGAGAGGACGTGTAGCCAAAGGAATGGGTGGCTGCCTTGGAGTGAGGACGTGTAGCCAATGGAATGGATGGCTGCCTCGTGGAGAGGACGTGTAGCCAAAGGAATGGGTGGCCGCCTCGGAGCGAGGACGTGTAGCAAAAGGAATGGGTGGCTGCCTCGGCGTGAGGACGTGTAGCCAATGGAATGGATGGCTGCCTCGTGGAGAGGACGTGTAGCCAAGGGAATGGATGGCTGCCTCGTGGAGAGGACGTGTAGCCAATGGAATGGGTGGCTGCCTCGGAGCGAGGACGTGTAGCCAATGGAATGGATGGCTGCCTCGTGGAGAGGACGTATAGCCAATGGAATGGGTGGCTTCCTCGAAGCGAGGACGTGTAGCCAATGGAATGGATGGCTGCCTCGGAGCGAGGAGGTGTAGCCAAAGGAACAGACGGCTGCCTCGGAGCGAGGACGTGTAGCCAATGGAATGGGTGGCTGCCTCGGAGCGAGGACGTGTAGTCAAAGGAATGGGTGGCTGCCTCGGAGCGAGGACGTGTAGCCAATGAAATGGATGGCTGCCTCGTAGAGAGGACATGTAGCCAAGGGAATGGATGGCTGCCTCGTGGAGAGGACGTGTAGCCAATGGAATGGATGGCTGCCTCGGAGCGAGGACGTATAGCTAATGGAATGGGTGGCTGCCTCGTGGAGAGAACGTGTAGCCAATGGAATGGGTGTCTGTCTCGGAGCAAGGACGTGTAGCCAATGGAATGGATGGCTGCCTCGGAGCGAGGACGTGTAGCCAAAGGAATGGGTGGCTGCCTCGGAGCGAGGACGTGTAGCCAATGGAATGGATGGCTGCCTCGTGGAGAGGACGTGTAGCCAAAGGAATGGATGGCTGCCTCGGGGCGAGGACGTGTAGCCAATGGAATGGGTGGCTGCCTCGGAACGAGGACGTGTAGCCAATGGAATGGATGGCTGCCTCGTGGAGATGACGTGTAGCCAAGGGAATTGATGGCTGCCTCATGGAGAGGACGTGTAGCCAATGGAATGGGTGGCTACCTCGGAGCGAGGACATGTAGCCAAAGAAATGGGTGGCTGCCTCAGAGCGAGGATGTGTAGCCAATGGAATGGATGGCTGCCTCGTGGAGAGGACGTGTAGCCAATGGAATGGGTGGCTGCCTCGGAGCGAGGACGTGTAGCCAAAGGAATGGGTGGCTGCCTCAGAGCGAGGACGTGTAGCCAATGGAATGGATGGCTGCCTCGTGGAGAGGACGTGTAGTCAAGGGAATCTGACTGTGTGGGTGTCACCCGAGGATTTGACTGTGTGGGAGTCACCCGAGGATCTGACTGTGTGGGAGTCACCCGAGGATCTGACTGTGTGGGAGTCACCCGAGGATCTAACTGTGTGGGAGTCACCCGAGGACTTGACTAACACTTTTAGGAAAGTAATCGACTGAGATATGCTTTCATACCTGTGTTGTGCTTACCTGTAGCTGCCGGAGGGACTAATGCTATTACTGGTCGTGGGAAGTTGTAGATGCCGGAGGGGCTTAGACCACTGTTGTTGGTGGTTTGCTGGTTCTGCCGAGTGCGGGACGGTCTTTGTTGACGGGTTGGTTGACTTTGGGGGTCCTTAACTTTTCTTGGTGGGACGGGGATTTTGCTTGCTAGGGAGCGGATTTTTGTTGGTGCTTTGACGTCGGGGCCAATGATCTTGATGTACATTGCCGGGGGGGACTGAAAGATTTGGATTCTTTGTCTCGGTGTTGCTTTAAGGGGTAGTCCTCGAGATTCGGTGATGCTCAGTTGATTGTTGTACTTGCAGGGGTGGATGTAGCTGTCGGAGGGTCTCCCGCTACCGTTGATGGGAGGTTGTAGCTGTCGGAGGGTCTCATGCTACCAATAATCCTGCTGGGGATAGGTGTAGCTGTCGGAGGGTCTCATGCTACTGCTTGATGACCGTGGCTGTCGGAGGGAACTATACCACTTGTCGACGCTTGCTGGGTGGCCGTTCACGTGACGACCGTTGCAAAATAGTCTTTGAAGTCGTCGAGACTGGCGAGCATTATTGCTTGGATACTGGGGCAGCTGGAGCTCTTTTCTGGCAAGCATTGCTTGGAGACTGGACAGCTGGAGCTCTTTTCGACGGTGCTGATGAGTTCGAAGGTGACGAGCCTGATGAAGATAATAAAGGCGGGTTCTGCCACCTGCAGGATTTGGAATCCTTGTCCAAGATTGTGATTTGAGGGGCAATCCCCACGATCAGATTATGATCACTTGATTATTGTACCCTGCGGGGGGAAAACACAACACTTCTAGGCACTTTGCATTTTATTTGACTTTTTGCTTATGCATTATTAATCTTTTGTTGCACAAGTCCATCTCAGCTGGGAATGGAAAGGAAGTGAGGATTTTGCACGGCTTGATGAGCAGATGTGTATGTAGCAGTTGTGCTATGGGGGATCGTGTATGGAACAAAAGTGTTTATAATGGGGTGGACCCTCTCCCATGAGGTGGGAAAATGTATGAGTGATGGGTGATATGGTGCAGCTTAGGCAAGTCGGGGACACTCCCGGGAGTACTGGCTGCAGTAGGTTGGTTGTTGCTGATGAGAACAAAGTGTGTCGCGCACCCGAGGAGGCAAGCAGCAGAGACTATGCAGAGAATGATCCCGGCTTGGTGAAGCCCCAGTTGATAGTGCAAAGTAAACCTGTAGGGAATCTGGTTCTGAGAGAACAACATAGCAAAGCTCCAGTCTGATGAGATTCAATGCGGCCTTATTGCAGAAAGTATCATCTTGTGGCCGAGGAGGCAATCCATCATTTCAAACAGCAGTCAATCAGTCACTGGACAAGACTTGGAAATGTTTACGCGCAGGGGCACATCTTTCGAAGATGGGAATAGATCCCGATATCTGTGTATGACACACTCGCTTTTGGGTTTGACTCTTTTGGGAGAGTATAATCATTGCAAGGTGTGGAAAGGTGTTTGGAAGCCCCTGCTGACCGAAACAGTGTTTGGCTCTATCTTCCTATGATGTAGAAAGAGAAGACTTGTCGAGACACTTGAAAACTTGTCTTATTCGTGATGATCACAAAGCTGCTTAAAACCCTTTATTGATGTTCGGGTTAGTCAACCACCAAAGCCGATATGAACAAATATTTCAATTAATCCCAAGGAGAAAACCAACTGATATCGAGAATCAAACTCGGAAGGATGGAAGGTGTATGGGAATGGTCCTTGCTGAGACCAGGTTTTCTGAGGTCTGTTTGTGATTTCGACCGGACCAGTTATGGTTGCCTACGTTCCCCTCCATGGGAGGAGCTCAGGTCGCCGTAGTTCGGGCTTATCCCGAATGAAGAGAATGAACGTTGAAATTCGAGGATCTGAGGACCTTTGAGGATTTTCTGAGAATTGGAGAATTGAAAAAACATGTCCTCTTGGAGTGTCGATGGGAGACACGGATGTGAAGCCCCAGTGGGACATCCACGGCAAGTGTTTGCGGAGGAGAAACGAAATATGCTCACATGAAACGTCGAATGAACAGATGGAATTTGCACAATCTTCGATTGACGGTCCTTTGAGCCGGGATGGATTTGGCTCTTCTTTAAGCAATAATCTGTTTTAGATCTCGACGATATTGGAATAAAACTGCTATCCGGTAGGAACTGCGGCTGGGCTTCAGGGTTTCGATCGGTCTTCGGGTGATTTTGGAATATCATGACCTCTTAGGATGAGAGGTCGACCGGGCCTTTTGCTGACTGAACCTCTAAAGATGAGAGGTTGGCTTGCAGGGATGTGTTTGGGATTTTTAAGGCGAGGAAATTTGTGGTTGCATCTTTTATTGCCTCTAAGAATGAGAGGTCAAATTTGGCTTTGGCCAAAGACAAGGGTAACGGTAGTGAGAATGTCCTCTAAAATTGAGAGGACGGCTTGGGATCGGTTAAAGGTAATGGTGAGGGGACATCAATGCTGTCTCTTTATTTACTTTGAGACTCCCTTTGAGTAACGATCGGATCCTTTGACTTTTGCTTTTGAGAGAATCGTCGGGGACTAGGCTCTCTTTCTTTTTTTTTTTTTTTTATCTCTCTTTTTTTTTTTGAGAGAGGAGAATTTCAACTAGTCCCCAGGATTGATCATTGCTTTCCGTCGTTCTTGAGCTTGGAGACTGTCAATCTTCTTTTGAGTCACGGGAGTCTCAAGGATAGTCCCTCTTCTTCTGGCGATGGCTAAATGGGTTTCAAAACATGCCGATCTTGAACTGAAGGGGTATTATTTAGTGAGGGTGAGGTAATGGCTTTCCTATGGGTGGAAGGTTTCAACCGCAGTCCCTACCGGATGATCCGAACGAGATTAAGTCTTCACTGCTTGCTTAAGCTTACTTCGAGGAAGATCCATGCAAATTCATCGAACAACGAGATGGTGATGGCGAAGGAAGACATGTGAGCACAGGAGATGCGAGATGGGGAGTTGGTGAGCCCCACTTTGGGAAGGATGTCAGTTGATTTTCTCACTCGATCAACTTAAACATTAGTCATTTCAAAGCAATAGTCGGCGAGCAGCACAAGTGATCATTTGGAATAAGACCATTTCAATTAAACGTAACGTGGGTGAGCAAGTGGTGCCTCGAGTCTAGCAAGAATAGAAACAAATATTTTTATCACTGAAAAGAAAAAAACTGGTCCAACGTGGACTCGACAGACTCATGTCCGATAGCGGACATTCTAGATCCTACGAGGACTGATCGACTGCATCAACTTCGGATGGGAGGAAGAGCATTGTTGACAGCGATGGGGCGAGGACCCTTCTCAATCTTTCTGTCATTCATAAGTCGTCTTCTTTAGCTTGAGCAACCTGAGCAAACAACCGGGCCTCCCGTTCGCGAGGAAAAACAGCTTCAAGGGTAGCTCGCCACTTTTCGATGGACACACCCTTTATACTCTGCAAACCGATGGGCTGCGAACCTCCAGACTGGTGGGCCATAATCTTCTCTGCACCGAGAATTTTGGATTCTGAATCATATGGACGATCACTCGGGCACTTGAACTGCTTCCGTCTCGGGACTATGGACCAATGAGCGCCAGGAACAGGAGCGCGCACCCGACTTGCCGTAGCCTTGCGGAGGTGAAAGGTGAGAGAGTGTATAAGGTGGAGGATATAGAACTTTGAGATGGTATGGGAGAGGGAAGAGCGGGAAAAGAGACGGACTCATGCAACATCTTATTAGTGTTCAAGTAAAAATCAGTGTCTTTTAAGTCCTATGAACGGTGGGGAAAGGCTAATCCTTTATTTCACGCAATCTAGGCCTCGGGGGAACCTAGGACACATCATCCAAAAATATACCAAATGTATTGATTAAAAATTAATAATAGGCAATAATACCTAATCAAAACCGAAGCATTAATGGGACGGACGAGCAGCCTCAATTTCTGGAGAAATTTGGGCAGCATAACGGGTAAAATTCAAGGAAAAATCCGGCATGACCTCTCATCGGTGCACGTTGACAAAGCGACATGATCTCTCGTTAGAACATGCCGTGGGAACGACATGTCCTTTCGTGAAACCATGTTGCGATGGCAACATGCCCACACGTGCTAGGTTTTGGGAAAGGTACAAAAGTCTATTAGAAATTTTGAAAGAACTCATTTTAGTGTATTTGAAAATGTCGTGTCAAAACCAACCGTTTTGGGTAAGCTTTAAAAGTGTGGCTCCACCTATAACGCGCTAGGGGGATAGGTTTGACATTAGGCGCTCAAGCGTAGGCGAATATTATCACCGTCCGCGATGTCGTCAATCGCACCCGAGGGTTCTAGATCTACGTGAAGTAGTTGGGGATGGCTATGTTCCTTTATTTTGCGAAAATGGTTTTTTTATTTTCATTTTTTTATTTTATTTTTTATTTTTTTTTGTTTTATTTTTTTTATTTGAAAAGGGGGGGGGGGATAAAAGAAGAACAACACACACACACACCCTACATAGCACAATAATCAAGGATCAACAATATTTGATCATGGGGATTGCCCACAACCACAACCTGCATCAAGGAAATCAAACCCTGTAGAGTGACCACCTTCTGTCGCGTGACACAGGATAACCAAGGCACTCTCTGTCGCGTGACAGAAGGAGTCACATTGCCAGAACCTGAACAAAAGAAGCATAACCAGCCCCAGCCTCCAAGCACAAAACAATAGCTCAGCCCCACGCCTCATCACAGACAACCAATATGGGACATAAAGAGGGAAAGGAATAAAGCAAAGCAAATAAGATGCAAACGACACATATAATGTCACAAACAAAGCACACACAAGTAAATGAGATGAATGTTGAACAAGCACGAAAGTTTGACCCACTTTTGAAAAACCAGTTTCAACTCCCCAGCAGAGTCGCCACTGAATGTGCGCTCGCCAAAAAAAATAAAAGGAGTCGCCATGCCGTTTTTAAGGAAACATTGAAAACCTTTTGAATAGAGAAAATGGGTTCGGGGGTCAGGTTACGTGTTGGCAAGAACCAAGAGTTCACCCAACACGCCTCGTCCGTAGACGAGTCTTTCTATGTTCAACATTCAAAACCATTCAAGAGTGTGTGCAATTGTGTGTGACAAGATATGTATAAAAATGCATGAAAATGCTTTATTTTATTGATCAACAAAGGGGAATACAACTTGTGAACCTTTCATTGTGGGAGGCCACATCCCACTTTACAACGGGGAAGAACAAGACTTACAAATGAAACTGAACCTACTGCAGAGGGCTTATTGTGTCGTGTGACACATGATCTGAGGGATCAATTGTGTCGCGTGACACAACAAAACACTCTTCAGAGGTTTTACAGAACTCACACTGCAGCAACACCAAATTAACAGAAACACAGAGATCACCACAGTCATCTCAAATGAGTGTGAACATTGAGGATTCACACCCTATTCTGAGTAACAAGTGGACTGAATAAGCAACTTACAACTGAAGGATGGTCTCTGCAGATGGACACAATGTGTCGCGTGACACTGGACTCCTCATGTCCAATTGTGTCGCGTGACACATTCTTATCATCTGCAGGAACCTTACAGATTCAAAACAGATTCAACAGATATCGAACTAGATCAAACAATTATAACAAGGTAATTAAATACAACACGAATCAATAATAGATCGGCCAAAGGAGTGTGGATATGGGAGATCCACACTCCCTTGACAACCAAATTGCACTTACAAATAAATCACATCATGAACATGCAATTGGATCAAGTAAAAACGATTTAAATAGAGAGATGGAAGTTGCCACTTGATAATCAGAGGCGGATGGAGCCTGATTATCAAGTGGAGGGAGGGGAATTGCAATGAAGCAAGCGAATAAGAGAGAGAGAGATGGAGGGGATCGTTACCCTTGTAGATCCACCACCAATACACCAATTTAGGTGTACTAGCCTTCAATTCAGCTTCTGGACGTGGATTGGGGCACAGGTGAGGTGCTAAGCTCGAGATCATCAGTTGGTATGAAGCTTGTATAAAGGTAGATGGGTGAAGTGTGTGAGGGAGGAAGGAATTGGAGGGAATTGGTATTTTTTGGTGTGGGAGGAGGATTGAGATTGGTTTCTGGTGTAATTTCTACAGAGTGACATTAGGAGGTTGAAAAGGGGACCTCTTTCTGAGAGGGGGAGGGTCTTATTTATAGCTGTCGATCACGGTCACCTTGTGTCGCAGGGCACTCTGTAACCACTTTCCAAGGCTTCGAGTTGTCGCGTGACAGGAAGTGTCACCAACCGTTTTTGGCACCAAATCTGGTTCTGGAACATTCTGGGATAATACCCAAAAGTTCCAAAATAGATTTATTCCCTTTAGGTCCCTTGGTCTGAGCAACGTACAAAAAAGTACTTCCTTCGTGAGAAAATTATGGAATGTTTCCGGAAGTCTCGGAATAGACCGGGAATTTACCAAAACGCCCCTTAATGCAATTTTATCATATTAAAATGCACCTAAAAGGGTTACGAATTGGATTAGCATACTTACACCTTCTACATTCCAACTTTGGTTCTCAGGCAGTTCGGGATGGAGCAGGTACCTTTAGAGGGCTGCGATGATATTGCCACCCAGGTGGTGATGTCTGTTTCTATGGATGACCCATCTGCATTTTCCCTCTTATCCCGAGTATGGAGGTATCATGCTTTTCCTCCTATGGTCCTTCTCAGGCATCCGGAGCGCATTTATCTGTCCACTTGGTACTTGGATTGGTATGAGGGACACATGGGGGAGACTCAAGTGACTCTGATGAGGAAGCGTGAGGCCATGGTGGGACCAGAAGATGTCCCCGTGTCAGTATTGAGGAGAGCTGAGGTGAGAGCTAGCCCATATGACAGGAGTCGAGATGATATGTTTGACTATGAGATGAGAGTGGAACGTCAGAGAGACAGGGTTCCTATGACACTACCCAGGAGGCAGGAGATTAGAGACGAAGCCCAGGCGACCAGAGCTTTGATAGAGGCAGGGTTGATGGACCCGGTCCTCATGCCAGAGCTAGGGATGAGGAGGACGGACATCATTCCCGTGCCTAGGAAGAACACAAGGCATGGGGGGAGGAGACGGAGGAGGACAGAGGGAGATGCTGGCACTAGTGGCTAGACCCTTGAGTATCCATTGATCGCCCTTGCAGGCACATTAGTTTTTAGTTATGTATTTTTTATGTCTTTTCTTTTAGCTCAGTTGTGAGTTTAAGAGTAGACCGGGCTTGAACTCATCAAGAAGTTTTTAACTGTCATGAGTAGGTGAATTGCATTAGAGTTTTTCGAGACGCAGATGTGATGTGATCATTGTGTTGATGACAAAATTTGATGTTTATTTATGTTTTAGACCGAACCGTTTCCGGTTGCCTACGTTCCCCTCTTACAAGTGGACTAAGGGGCTCAGGTCTCCGTAGTTCGACCCTATGCGTTATTGTTTTTTTTTTTCGAAGGGGTAGGTAGAGAGAGAGACGAGAGAAGTGCGACCCTATTTTTTACCTAGGCCGCCCTTTTGGGTTTTCAACCTAGTTGGGTATTACTCTTTTAGCACCTTTGAGGGGAAATGACTCGATCTTTAGGCATAGTATCTGCAGAGCTTGTCTCCGTTCACTGGATGCACGAAGGGATTTCCATCTAAGTCTGCGAGCTGCATGGCTCCCCCAGAAAAGATTTTCTGAACTACAATGGGTCCGACCCAGACGGGCTCCCATTTGCCAAGTGGATTGGTGTGGGTCGGAGGCTTCTCTTTTAACACGAGGTTGCCTTCTCGGATGTCCCAATGTTTCACTTTCTTGTCAAAGGCTCTGGCCATTCTTGCTTGGTAAGCTCGGGTGTGTTCCATGACTTTTAGAGGGCGTTCATCTAGCAGGGCCAACTCATCGTGGCGACTCTGGAGCCATTCGACTTCGTTGATCTGATTTTCCAACAACACGCGGAGCGAGGGAATTTCCAATTCGATATGAAGCATGACCTCCATCCTGTAAGTGAGGGAAAATGGCGTTTCCCCTGTGGCAGTTCTGACGGACGTTCTGTATCCCCAGAGGGCTAGGTGGAGCTTGTCTGGCCAATCTCTGCCTCGGACAGCCATTTTCCTGATGATGTTTCCTAGAGTCTTGTTTTCCGCTTCAACAGCACCGTTGGTTTGGGGCTGATAAGGGGATGACTTGTGACGAGTTATTTTGAATTCTGCCAACAATCTGTCGCATTCTCCCTCGAAATGGGAACCATTATCGGAAATCACCTCAGCAGGCAATCCGTATCTGCACATGATGTTTTCTTTGACAAAGAGGGCTACCTTATTGGAATTGAGGACTTTGTAAGACTTGGCCTTGACCCATTTGGTTAAATAGTCTATGGCTACCAGGACGAACTCGTGATCGTTGCTTCCTGGTGGTTTAACTTTGCCGATGACGTCGATTCCCCAGGTAACAAAAGGCCAAGGGTTTTTTCATGTAGTAGAGGTCGTGCGGAGGCAAATGGTTGAGATTTGAATAGCGCTGATATTTGTCGCAGCTTCTCACGAACTGGATGCAATCCGTTTCCATAGAGATCCAAAAATAGATCATTCTTAGGATGACCTGCATTAAGGCTCGAGCATTCATGTGGGGGCTACAGGAACCGCCATGTACTTCTTTTAATAGCTCGGCAGCCCTTTGTTTGCTGATACAGCGTAAGAGGGGATCTCGATAGCGCTTTTTGTACAGCGTATCTCCCAGAAGGACGTAGTGGGAAGCCAGGCGTTTCAGAGCCATCATACTTTTTGCCTTGATCCCTTCTTTGTATTTCCCGTCATCATTTTTTAAGGAGGCTTCACCGCTTTTTAAGTATTGGTAGATTTGAGCATACCACGGGTCGTCTACTGATTCCCTCTCTGCTTCAATCTCAAAGCAGTAGGCTGGGTTTTCTATTCTCCCAACCCTGAAGGGTTTGACTGATTTTCCTTCGGGTATTTTGACAAGGGAGACTAGTGTTGCCAGGGCATCTGCGAACCTATTGCGGTCTCGGGGCAGGTAGTGGAAGCTGACCTCCTTGAACTGGGTTACGAGGTCTTCCATATAGGCGTGATATTTTTGCAGGCCCGGATCAATTGTTTTCCCCTTGTTAGACACTTGGTTGATGATGAGAGCAGAGTCACCGTATACTTCCAACTCCTTGATGTTCCTTTCCAAGGCTGCCTCCAATCCATCTATGCAGGCTTCATACTCGGCGGCATTGTTATTGACCTTGAAGTTGAGCTTTATGGCTATGGGAGTATGTTCATCACTGGGTCGACCAGGAGCATTCCTATCCCATTCCCCCGTTTGTTAGCTGCCCCGTCAAAGAAGAGTTGCCAACGATTTTCTCCTTCTAGAGCGAAAATTCCTTCATCGGGGAATTGAGGTTCAGGCCCTCGGCATTCATCACTTGGGAAGTCAGCCAGCTGGTCTGCCATTACTCATCCTTTCACGGATTTCCTCATCACATAAGTGATGTCGTACTCAGCCAGAAAGAACGACCATTTTGCCAATCTCATGGAGAGGGATGGCTTTTCGAACAGGTATCTGATGGGATCCAATTTTGAGACCAAGTGTACTGAGTGAGACTACAATTCAACTTTCCCACTACCCATACTAGTGCGCAGGTCTTCTCGCAAACTGAGTAGTTGAGTTCACTGCCTTGTAGCTTTCTGCTCACAAAATAGATGGCGCTTTCAACCTTTGAGTCTTTCTTCTTCTGTGCCAGCATAGCCCCAATTGCGGTGTCTGTGACAGTCAGGTATAGCAGTAGTGGCTTTTGCCGATGTGGGGGACAAAGGATTGGAGGGTTCACAAGGTATGCCTTGACCTTTTCAAAAGCAAACTGGCATTCTGGATTCCATTCAGTGGATGTGCTCTTCTTCATCAGCTTAAAGATGGGCTCACAGATGGAAGTCAGTTGATTCACGAAACGGCTTATGTACTGTAGCCTTCCCATGAAAGATTTAACCTCTGTCAGTGTTCGAGGCAGCTTCATCTCAACTATGGCTTTAATCTTCTACGGGTCCACTTCGATTCCCCGTTCAGTTACCATGTACCCCAACACGTTACCTCGTTTGACGCCAAAGGAGCATTTAGCTGGGTTCAGCCTCATGGAATGTTCTCTGAGGCGGTCGAAGAATTTTCTCAAATCGATGAAGTGCTGGCCATCGGATCCTTTGGAGTGGACTATCATGTCATCCACATAGACCTCTATTTATTTATGAATCATGTCATGGAACAGGGCGGTGGCAGCCCTCTGATAGGTAGCCCCAGCGTTCTTCAGACCAAACGGCATGACTGTATAGCAATATGTCCCCCAGGGAGTAGTGAAAGCTGTCTTAGCCTGGTCCTCTTCGGCCATTTTGATCTGGTTGTAGCCAGCGAAACCGTCAACGAAAGACTTGACTTCATAGTTGGCCGTGGTATCTACCAACATGTCAATGTTGGGTAGGGGGAAGTCATCCTTTGGGCTGGCTTTGTTGAGATCTCTGAAATCCACGCAGCATCGGACTTTTCCGTTAGCCTTGTTGACTGTTACGATGTTGGAGAGCCAGGTGGGGTACTCAATGACCCGGATGAATCCTGTTTGAGCATCTTCTCAATTTCTTCCTTTACTTGTAATGACCACTCAGGTTTGATCTTTCTCAGCTTTTGTTTGACTGGCTTGACTTCTGGATCTAGCGGTATCCGGTGCTCCACTATGGAGGGATCGAGGCCGGGCATATCCTTGTAAGACCATGCAAACACGTCCACGAATTCCCTGAGTAGTTCCGTTAGAGTTGCTTGTTTGGGCCCGTCGAAGAAACTACCAATCTGCGTCTCTTTAGGCTCTTCTGCAGTTCCCAGATTCACACGAGCCAAAACCTCCTCGGCAGCTTGGGCTCGATTTTTCTCTTTCTCAACAACCTGCTTAAAGATTTTTTTAATGTATTGTTCGTTTAGTGTGTCTGCATATTTATCTAGTGAATCATTATTAACCGTTTTTAAATTATTAGTTAATTTATCATTAGTTAAAGTGGCGATCAGGGGATACTCGGAAAGGTCGATCATTTCATTTAAAGTAAAAGGAAGTACAGCATTGGCTACAATTTCATAGTCTTCTGGCGTAAGGCCATCAGACAACTCTAGGGACTCAAATTTGACGACAAGAGACTCAGAGGACTTGAGATAGGTGGACACTATTGGTGTAATGCCCTAGGCTATAGTTATGATTGACTTGAACCATTATGTATCATCTTTATTATTTATTATAGAGCGCACTTATTCTATTCATTATATGTTTGCATGTTTATTATATTGAATTGCATCCCTAGTTGTTGTGAACAACTAGTATAAGTTGGTGCACGCGGGGTCTTAGCCTGATGGTTAGAGTTCATGGCTTCCAACCTGGAGGTCATGGGTTCAATTCCCCCACCAGTGGTTAGAGGGAATGACATTGCCCTCCCTAGCATAGCTAGGCGCCTCTGCGAAGTGCATCAAGGGGGGAGCGGTGAAATGTGTTGATCCCCTTCTTTTTAAGAAAAAAAAAAAACACTAGTATAAGTTGGTAGTGGATAATCATAGAGATGATTATATGCATATGATGCACATTACACTTATGGATACTTGCTAGAGAACAAGTATTGGACATGACCAACCGATGAGATTTATGACATGGTCAATAATCATATGTGTCATGAATAAATCTCATGATAGTCGTGTTATTGAATCCTTGCACCTGAGATTATCATCGCCTTCCACATAGTGAAGATCGTGTTTGATATAGTCTAACACTATCTTTAATCGGATAGCAATAAGGGATATGTTAGCACGTTTGGATCCATGTATGGAAGAATGATAAGTCAAGACGGGGTTTGTCCCTCTTATGAAGAGAGATGTTAGCTTGGGTCCCTCGATGAATAATGTTGTGCAATGTGTGGCCACACTCAAATGATTTGATAGAGATCAAATGCATTTGCATTATCAACATATTCGGAATCGAGAAAGCATTGAACGGAATGAGTTGACATAGACCATGACTCATGTTCAATAGGACATCGTGGACAAAGGGATTGTAACATTTGATTATCAAGGAATCAAGCTTTGATGTTATATTTAATTGGGTGGACATAATGATTTGCTAGAAGTCACTTATGTCTTGTGAGGTTGATGTTTCAACTCACTACCAACATAAAATATAATTCCTAAAGGGTCACACACAAAAGAACGGATTAAAAATGGCTAAAAGGATGAATTCTGGGCTCTGGGGACGACTCTGTCACGACTGATGCTTCAGGGTACGAGTCGTGCCCCATTGGCTCAATTCGTGCCTTAAGAAGGGACGACAGATTCTGGGAGTATGTTATTGGGGACGACTCGTGCCCAGAGGGACGAGTCGTGCTCATGACTCGTGCTCTCTGGCACGACTCGTGCCCCTTTGATTTGACAACCTGGAAAACTGGCTCGTTAAGTCGTACGACGAAATTGGTCATAAGGCACGACTCGTGCCCCTGGGGACGAGTCGTGCCAGTGGCTAATTTTGGTACGTATTGCTTTTCCTTTGCTGATTTGGTGTTGGTTTTTGACTAGGATTCTCCCCTAAAAGTTAGGGATTTATACTTAGTATAAATAGGAGCCATGGTTAGCCAAAAACACATGTAATTTTGGGTTTATGAAACACAAAATTGGGATCTAGATTTAGAATCAAAGATCAAAATCCTTTTGCCATTGATTATTGAAAAATTATTTTCAATAATTGGATCATCTAGCAATCAATCAAGAATCGTTTTTGGTCTGTTCGAGTGTGGATTACCGATAGAGGGTGATAGGTTAATCACCAAAAGCTTGAAGCCTTCCATCATCGATTCTTCACAAGGTAAAGAACAAGGAGAAGATCAAAACCTTCATCAACGGTTTTGATATTCGTTTTGAGATTCGATTTTCAGATTCGAATCCAAGTTAAACTTCATCGCATTCAAGGTATGTAAATTCTATCTCATATTAATTTCTAATCTCTTCATGCTAGACGGGTCTTAGGGCTAGGGTTTTGATGTTATTGTTAAATCTTCCGCTGCGTTTGTAACCCCAAAACTCAATAGTGGTATCAGAGTCCTGTCTTGCCATGATTAGGATTGAAATTGCATGCTAGATATAATTTGATTATTTGCTACCATGCTATATGAAATAGATCTAGATCCTATGTGTTTGTTTCTGTGAAAAACAAGTATATGTGATATACCATGATTCATGATTAATGATAAATTAATTAGATTAGTTTATCACGTAGGTTATTAATCTTGTAATATGATTAAATTAGATTTGTAATTTCTCAAAATTGAATCAAATTGTTTGTATGATATTTTGTGAAGCCATATGTTCATGATTATGTTCACATGAGATCTATGTTACAACCATGTGATGTTTGTTACATATTGAAAACCTTCTAAATATTTAAGTCTTATGACATTCTTTGATTAGAACACTTGTGAAATTTAGGGTATTTTGATGTAGTTTCAGCCATAGTTGGGTGCATCATTATATCTTAGTTTGTGATCAATATAAGATTATGGTTGATGTAGTTTTGGCCATAGTCAAGTGCATCGTTCCATGTCTTATATGTTTGAAAAAGGTTTTGACTTAATTGGTGCTTTCAAATAAGATTTGACCCAAGGCATAGATGAGATTTAAAATATGCTTTGATATATGATATCTATTGAAATCTCATAAAAGATCTAAGAGTCATATAGTGATATGATTGATGTTTCTACCTAAATAGCTTGATTTCGGGTATTAGCTCAGTTAAACCGGAATTAAGTGAAATATGGATCTTAGCCTACTATGATTATATGATACATGTTTGTATTTGAAGGTGTATAATTTAGTGGGAGTATTTATGAAATACATTATTTGCTCTTAGATGATAAATGTGTTGACATTGATATGTGTTCATATAGTTTGCATATTTTGTTGTAGAAATAGCATTACACAATAAATTGCGATTTGTCCTTATAAAGGACAAAGTTCGAAAAGAATGGTACAAGTTATTCTGATTTGATCAGATGCTCAAGAATTGTTCTTAGGCAAATGTGTACGTTCTTGACGAATTCATTCTTGCTGAACCCACTGCAAATGTTGCAAAGGGCAGATAAGGAGCAACATTAGAAACATGTTGATGATTCTAATGATTTTGCTTGCCTTATACTTGCCACCATGTTTAAAAGGCTCTTGAAAAGGACCTTGAACACATGAAAGTTACTTTTGTTCTAGCACAACGCACAAAGGAAATGTTCCAAGTGCAAACTAGGCAAAAGATGTATGTTGTGGTGAAGGCTCTTAATGCATGAGATACAAAAGGAGTAATCCGGAAGTGTGTTAATAGTTAACACAATGAAAGGGGTTCATAAAGGAAGGTAAAGAGGGTAAGGCAAGTGTTGCTAAACCTAAGGCAAAAGTTGCCAAAGCCGAAGAGGCTAAACCCAAAGTGTCTCAAAAGGATGCAGTTTGCTACCATTGTAATGAGATTGTGATTAGAAGCAAAGTTGCAAGGCTGATTAGGAAGGCCTAAAAGGTGAAGAAGGGCAATATGATTGCTACTACTTCAAGTATCTATGTGATAGATATTTTCCTTTTGACTTTTTGTTCTTGGGTATATGATACCGAATTGGATCCCACATTTGTTCAAATGTGCAAGGAACATAGAATAGAAAGCTACTCAAAGAAGGTGAATTAAACCTATGCGTGGGAATGGAGCAAGAGTTGCTACATTAACCATAGGGACTTAAGAAGTCACTTTACCTTGTGGACTAGTACTTGTTTTGAACAAGTGTGACTACGTTCCGGATTTGAGTAGGAGTATTATTTTCGTTTCTTATATGGATGATGAAGGATATAATTTTCTTATTGAGAATAAGAAGTTTTATATTCATTTAATGATATGTCTTATTGTATTGCATATGTTATTGAATGGACTTCATATCCTTGATGATGAGAAACAAAATAATATTGATGTTGGTCCCAAAGGTGGCAACAAGGGTGAAAATACAGCAAGAGGGGGGGTGAATAGCTGTTTAAAATTTTTCGCCCTCTTTTAAAAACTAAACCTCTTGCTTACAAAATCCTCTTGCAGTTGATAATATACTGCAAGTGATAATGTAAAATGCACAGCGGAATTATAGAGTGTAAAGCGGTTTTAGAGGCGGTTTGTAAAATGCTGTTTTGCTAGCGTTTTTGGTAAGTGCAGTTTTACAAACACGTGTGGTTTTGACTTTGTTAACTCCAAACACTATTTCACAATAATGGATAACTATATAAAGATCAAACAGAGAAACAGAAAGATAATTAGTAATCACAGGAAATATAAATGCAGAAATATAAGAACAAGTGATTTGGAGTGGTTCAATCGATAAACGATCTACGTCCACTACCAAGATGGTTAGTCTTGGATTTCTAAGAGAGATTTTATATTAAGTATTTGAGAGATTACAAAGTACAATAAAATCTTTTCTATGAAGAACAAATCCTAGACTATAACCAGTGTATCTCAAATGTATAATCTATGTGATTAAAACAAGTGAGGTGTGTGTGTGTTCAAGATCAAGGCTCTTTAAATCTGTGAGATATAGAGCTCAATGATTCTTGAATGTGTTAAGGCTTGATTTCTGGGCTGGGGAATATTTCTTGAAGTATGAAGATGAAGATTCAAAGGACTTATGAATTTCTGGGCAGAGCTTCAACTTCTTATGAACACAGCAATTTCTCAATTTTTCAAGCAATCTTCAAATGGTGAAGATTAGGGGTATTTATACCCAAGCATCAAGAAACTAGCCGTTGGATACAGCTGTGTAAGGACAGTCCTTGATGCAATCCTATTGGTCCACATCAACCACTTTTGTCCTTTGGTACAGCTGCTGCAGATAAAGCTGATCAGGCTCCAGCTGCAAGCAATGAGGTTAGGACACCTGTCACCTTTTCAAGATCTTTGCAGATCTTCTCTGACATTGAATCACGTGACAAGATTTGGTGGTTGACTTTTGATATTGCTGACGTGGATTCCAACGGATAAAAAGTGGTTCACTTCAAGTAGCCAATCATTGGATGCGGTTGGTGAGGAGCGGTTAGGACCATGCGGTTTGCTACACCAGGAGGTTGCACAGATGCGGTTGCACATGAACTGCACAGGTGCGATTCAAGAGCGGTTACACTGCAGTTGGTTCAAGAGGTAGATTCAAAGGAGAAATACACATGCGGTTACATGTGCGGTTCATAGGGGCGGTTTTGAATACTGCTGGAACTGCAACCTCATATCCAATGAGTCTTGTGCCAGTCTTCAAGCCTAAATTTAACCTATGCTATAAAATGGACTTAGCTAAAAAATTGAAGTCTAAGCTTCATTACATAGGGTCCTAAAGTCCTTAAAATAGATAGGAGGTTATGGTATCAATCAAATCTAATACAAAATAGGAGGGTTAAAACATGCATACCCAACAATCTCCCCCTATTTGATTGATTCCATTACCTACTATGACTAAAGCAAACATTGTACTTGGTAAAAACATGTCCATAAGAATTAACATGGTAATTCATGTCCCAAGTCAATGCACACACTTAGCTTAAGCTATAGATTTCTATACTATCTGAAAGATAAAATCTTACAACATGGAAAGTATAGAAATGCATTCAGTGCACTTAAAATTATGAGTTTAAGTTCAAAGTGCGGTTTAAACTGAATGTTTAACCTTCATTTCAAAATTATGATTTTAAGTTAGAAAATATTTGAATGAGGTTATAAACCATAAGCGGTTTCATTGTTCTACAAACAAGCAGTTTGAATGAACAAAGTTTTGGAACCAATGATGCATTTTCCATTACTACCAATGCGGTTACACTTACAATGGTAGAGAAGCAAAATACAAAGGTTACAAAAACAAAAGAAAGTTGGACAAAAATACATGGAGTGCGGTCCAACAAAACAAAAAGGAGTTCAGCACAAAGGACAAAGAAGTTACAATGAAGAGCGGTCCTAGTGCTGACGCGGTTGGTGCTGATGATGATGATGCGGTTGATGTTGATGACGCGGTTGCTCTCTTCGTTGATTCACTTCCTGGTTGGGCAACTGCGGTCCTGATGGTCTGAAGGCTGAGCTTTCACCTCTGATATTTCTTCTTAAAGCTCTGAGGTCTTCAACCTGCCTTGCAAGAGTAGTTTCAATAGTTCTGAGAGCGGTTACAGATTCAGCAGCAGCAGTTCCAACAGCATCAACTGATCTTGAGTTGGCATCAACACTGTCCTTGATCTGAGTGGAGAAGGCTTCAAAACTGGCTTTCAAAGAATTGAAAAAGGTGAAGATCTCATCCTGAATGGTCACTGTTTGAGTAGATAGAGCATCTCTCAATGGATCCAAGTCAACAGCATACAGGTTGGACTTCAATTCCTTTATGGAGTTGTCCAGCCTTGAGGTTGAAACCGGCCTTGAGGTTTTCAAACCTGAAAGATATATCATCATCAAAGGATTTGACTTGCTCCTTGAGACTGTCTCCCACTATGTTGAGATCAACATTGATTCTGCTTTTGAGGGAGTCCAGTTCATTGAAAAACTTGAGCTGCAGGGCATCCAAGGCGGTTTGAGTAGGGGCGGCTGAGGTAGATGCTTGCTGCGGTTGCGGTTGAGGATGGGAATCTTCAAGGGTTTTCATGAAGGATACCAGAGCAGCGTTGGTTAAAGAAACAAACTCATCAGATAGCTTGGAGAGCATCTCTTGGAGTTGAGTCTTTGAAACCGTATCACCCAAGGCTTTGAGTACTCCAGTGGCTAGATCTTCTCTGAAAGCTTGAAAGCACTCAAGAGGCTGCGGTTTTGATGTGCTCTTTCGTGGAAACTCTCTCCCCCTTAATGGCATCAATCAATTGGGCTTTCATGATTGCCAATTCAGTGGCTTGAGAGTCCACTTTGAAAAGAAGGTTGCGGTTGGAGGCTTCAAGGTTGGCATTGGATGAGGTTAAGGCTAGGTTAGATTCAATAAGTTTAAGCATATGGCCTTGGTTTACAACCAACTGTGATTGAATCAGTTGGAGGGTGGAAAGAATTTGAAGGTAGTCTGAAGGGGCGGTTGGAATGGATGGAATTTGGGTAATTGAGGGAGGCGGTTGAGATTGGGTTGTAGGGGCGGTTTGAGGTAAAGGGGATAGGAGGGTTTGGAATATACGGGTGGCTGGGACAGTGAATTGTGAAGCGATTGAGGGAGGTAGAGGAAGTGTTTGGGGTAAAGTGGAAGGTGCGGTTGAAATAGGTGCGGTTGGAGGAGGTGGAATGTTTATGGTTGAAATACCAGAAGTGATAGGGTTAGAATTTGATGAGGAACTGGTAGTGTGAACTTCAACAGAGGGGGTTTTTTGTAGAGTAGGTGTAGTTTCTAGAATGGGAGAGGTTTGAGGAGGTGGAGTAGGAAGGCGGTTTGGAGAAGGGGTTCGGTTTTGTTGGGGAGAATTTATGGGAGGAGGAGGAGGTGAATGTACGCGGTTAGGGGATGGGGTTCTTTCGCGGTTTATATTTGAGATGGAGATAGCTGGGGTGTGATGAGAGTAAGGAGGTGATTGGGCGCGATTTGAAATAGGGGACTTGGAGCGGTTGGAATGTTGAGGAGAGGGAGTTGGGGATTTGTTTTGGCTAGAAGAAGAGTAAGATTCTGAAAGGGATTTGGATGGTGTATGAGAAGTGGAATGAGAGGATGAATGGGATGAAGGTGGAGAAGGAGTAGGTTGTTTAGAAACGCGGTGAAGAAAGCGTTTGGGGCCTTTGATAGGGGTCCTTTTCTGGGCTATTTGCTTAACCCTCTTTGGTTTCTCCCCCTGAGCGGTTGCAGCTCTTTGCGGTTGGGGAGGAGAATGCGGTTCAGGAGTTGGGGCTTTGGCAGGGGATTTTTTATGGGATGGCTGATGGGAATGGATGGGAGATTGAGGAGGGGTTTGAACAAGCGGTTGGGTTTGGGGCGGTTTAGAAGGAGGCGGTTGGGTAATTGGATCCTTGGATTTTCCTTTGGCTGCTTCCCTCTCAGCCCTTTCCCTCTCAAGTCTCTCAAATTCAGCTTTGTAAAAGATTGACAGCTCCTCATCAGTCATCTTGGCCAGATCAATCTGAGTCTGCTTGGCCTTCTTAGCCCTGGCCACTAATGGAGCAATGGTATTATCTTCTTCCTCTTCTTCATCATCCTCATCAATAAGGGACATCTTCTCTTTCTCTTTCTCTTTCCTTGGCCTCTTCTGGCTTGGGCCTGCACCAGCTGAACCACGCGGTTGAGTGGGCGCGGTTGAAGCTGACTTAGGGAGCGGTTTGGTAGGACTCTTTCTCTTCCTTGAAGCCTTCTTCATGGCTTTTCCAAGCGCGGTTGAAGCAGTAGCAGGATTCATCTCTACGTACATCTCCTTATTTTGAGAAGTATCAACATCATATATGGCTTTATAATCATCATTCCCAAAAGATCTTCTGAAGGAATGCATAGCTTTTAGGCCAAAGGATTCTTCAATACCCCAATTGATACATAATTCTGGGGTGGCAATCCTAAGCTCCTCCAGATGCTGATAGTTCCCAAAGATTGCGGTCAGCACTCTCCCAAAAGGTCTCCATCTGATCTTCTCATTCTTGACCTTTAGCTGATACGCATCTATGCTGCTAGCAATCTCTCTCATCAGAATCTTGGGCCAATGGAGCTTCATGCCGTTGAAGATGGCATAGCAATACTGCCATTGGGAAGAGGTGAAGTTGTTGTGGTTTCCAGTCTTCCCACACACAGACTTCCCTACAAGATAACAGAGATGGCTCATAATCTCACAAAAATCTCTCCTTGGCGTAGTTTTGTAATGGCCAGAAAGAGTATCTAGCTTTCCTGTCAGAGTTGAACAGGTAGCATCTTGAACCTCCTGAGAAACTTCAACAAGGGCACCAGAGACATGGAAATCGTAGGTGCTTCTGATGTCCAAATAGTCAATTGAGACTCTGAATCCTTCTACAACTCCCACCAAGTTAGGAATCTTGGTACCATCAGAAAGTTCAGTCTCACCACGCACTGCGGTTTCATAGAACTGATCAATGAAAGAAGGGATGGTATAGGTTTGCTGTTTGATGAATAGGGGAAGGATTCCAGAAGCTTGCATCTTCCTCATCATCTCTCTTCCCAGAGCATCAGACCGTAACTCTGGTTCATTTATCTCCCAACCTGGCAGGAAATACTTGGTATTCTACAAATAAAACACACAAGTTAGAACACTTTTAGGAAAATCACAGTTCACATGCGGTTGGTCCACACATGCGGTTGGCAATAGTGCGGTTTTGGAAATGAAAATTTCCAACCACAATGAAACTGTGAACACAGGTAGGAAACAAATAAGAAAAACACAAAAGTATATGCTTAGTACGTGGCATTGTAATCCAAAATTATCCCACACTGCAAGCGGTGCTTAGAGAGGAAATTTATGGTGTCCAGCCTATATACTTAGTAAAACTTAAGTAATTTCTAGCATGCGGTTCTAAAAATGTATATGCGGTTTTCAGCATGCGGTTTCCAAGAGAGAATATGCGGTTAAGATGATGCGGTTTTGAAATTATAAATTAGCAACTGTAAGTGCGGTTTCAAAACGAATATCATGCGGTTCTAAAGCATTCGGTTCAAACATGCAACACATAGTTAAAATTTTCAGAAGTTTTCTAAGTATGGAAAACAGGATTTGAAAATTAGGTTAACCCAAAACATAAGGAAAAATCTGAAAATGAAGATGAACAGTCATATAAATGCATGAAGAACACGAAGAACACCAAGAAGAGAGATTTGAAAAATGTTAACCAAAATGAACAAATAACATGTCAAAATGATCACATTGAGCAGTAGATTAACAATATAACAATAAAAACCTCTACTTTACTCAGAATCACCCAGAAAATGCAAAAATCAGAAAGTGGGTTTCGAAACTTAGAAAGTTTAAAATTCAAAATCAGTGCTCCAGATGTTGATTGATCATAAAACAGAGTTTAGAAACTTAATCTATGCATGATTCCGAACAAAACCTAACAAATTTCATCAAAAATAATCAACAAATGAAGCATATATGAAGAAAAATCAGTTATTGTTGTTCGAAGCTTTTCAAGTTCATCAATGGCAGAAATCTCAAGTATGATTTGCAGATACTAAGAAGATAAAGGTTTAAGAAATCATACCATGTCTTCGATGGGTTGCTTGGGAGCCATTGAAGAAGAAAAACTTAAAGATTTATGAAGTTTTGAAGAATAAGTTTGGTGAGTTCTGACACAAACGTACGGTGACAGAGAGAAGACAGTTGAAAAGTTTGAAAAGGTAAGGTATGTCTTCTATTTATAGGAAAGGATTAGGGTTTGGCAGTTGAAAGGACAGACTGATTCACCAACTCAGTGAATCATTGCAAACATAGCACCCTTTCAGCTTCATCCCATCAACCAATGACGGCTGACATGAAGGCCATTTAATGCTAATGTTCCCTTTGCATTGAATGCTCTCAAAATTTAAATTTTCGTGGGAAAACATTTGCAAATAAATCCTTAAAGAAAAATAAGGACTGAAAAATAAATAAAAGAATTTGAACAGTTTTTTTTTTAAATAACTGTAAGTAAGAGTAAAAATAGAAAATACTCCAAGTTGAAAACGCGGTTGAGGTCCAAGCGGTTGAACTGTAGCATGCGGTTGGATATACTTGCGGTTTGGTACACGCGGTTCAACAGTGGATTTGAAACTATACTTAACACACAAGTTAGCTAATAAAAATAATGGATTTATTTAAGTTCAAGCATACCCATTTCTCCTCTGAGGAAGGAAAACCTCTTGGAGTCAAGAGCTTTGGTGAGGATATCAGCAATCTGATTGTCTGTCTCCACGTACTCTAAATGGATATTCCTCTTCTCCACATGGTTTTTGAGGAAATGATACTTGATATCTATATGCTTGGTCTTGGAATGCATGACAGGGTTGTTGGAGACTGAAATTGTTGAAGTGTTGACGCACATGATCGGGCAATTTCCTTCTTCAATTCCATAGTCCACCAATTGCTGCTTCATCCAAAGGATTTGATGAAGAACAACTACCTGCAAAGAATGTACTCACTTTCCGTGGTTGACACCGAAACCGATGCTTGCTTCTTGCCGGCCCAAGCAACTAGTCTATTTCCGAGGAAATGACAAGTACCACTAGTGCTTTTCCTGTCAATAGTACAAGCCGCATAATCTCGCATCCGAATAACCTACAAGATCGAAGTTCGAATCTTTGGAATACCAAAGTCCAAGGTTAGTGGTTCCAAGATAAATATCGGATTATACGCTTGACTGCAATAAGATGTGCTTCTCTAGGATCAGCTTGGTAACGAGCACATACACAGACACTAAATATAATATCGGGCCTACTAGCAGTTAAGTAAAGTAATGAGCCGATCATACCTCGATATAAAGTCTGATCAACTTTCTTACCTTTGAGATCTTTATCTAGCTTATTGCCGGTGGCCATAGGAGTATCATATGCTTTAGCATTTTCTAATCCAAACTTCTTTATCAACTCCTTGGTGTATTTGGCTTGGCTGAGGAAAATACCTTCTTCGCATTGCTTGATTTGAAGCCCGAGGAAGAATGTTAATTCTCCCATCATGCTCATCTCAAACTTGCTTTTCTTTAGCTTTTCGAAACGCTTACAAAGTAACTCATTAGTAGAACCAAAAATAATATCATCGACATATATTTGAACAAGTAAAGTATGCTCATTATATTTGGCAATAAAAAGAGTTGTATCAATTTTACCACATTTAAATCCTTTTTCTAGTAAAAATTTAGAAAGAGTCTCATACCATGCCCTTGGAGCTTGCTTAAGTCCATACAAAGCTTTCTGGAGTTTGTAGACATGATTGGGAAATTTGGAGTCTTCAAATCCAGGCGGTTGGGCAACATACACGGTCTCTTGCAGTTCGCCGTTGAGGAATGCACTCTTTACGTCCATTTGATATAACTTGAAATGCTTGAAAGAGGCGTAGGCTAAGAAAATTCTGATAGCTTATAATCTTGCAACTAGAGCAAAGGTTTCATCATAATCAATTCCTTCTTCCTGCCTATATCCTTGTGCAATCAACCTTGCTTTATTCCTAGTGATGCTTCCATTCTCGTCCATCTTATTCCTAAATACCCACTTAGTTCCTATCACTCCTTGATCCTGAGGTCTAGGCACCAAAGTCCAGACCTTGCATCTTTCAAACTGGTTGAGTTCTTCTTGCATTGCAACGACCCAACTGGAATCTTGGAGTGCTTCATCAATCTTCTTGGGTTCAACTTGAGATAAAAGAGAAGTATGCTCATCATAATTCGATCTCCTTGTTTGAACACCGAAAAATAGATCACCAATCACATTTGTGAGGGGGTGACTGCTGACTTCACGAACCTCCGGGGGTAAGTCTGGTTGGACTGAGGTTTGCTGAAGATCTTCAATTGGAACGTCGTTAGATCCTTCAGCGAAGTCATGGAAAGTAAGTTGACGAAGAGGTTCTATAAGCTGGATAGAGGAATTCTCAACTTCTTCTTCCCTAGGAGTTGCATCTGGAGTAGGAACTTCAGGTGCGGTTTCAAAGGTGCGGTTTGAGGGAATTTCAGTTGAGGGTGCTGGATTTTGCGGTTGAGGTTCAGGTGCGGTTTGAGATGGTTCACCTGGTTCATTATTCTCAACAAAATCATCAGCAACATTTGGAGCCAAATGTGGCTCAAGGAGAGAATGCTCATCAAAAGTAACATGGACAGACTCAACTATTTTTAAACTAGTTTTATTGAAAACACGAAAAGCTTTTGAATGTTTAGCATACCCAACAAAAATACCTTCGTCGGCTTTAGCTCCGAATTTACCTCTATTTTATCTTCCGTTGTAGAGGACAAAACATTTGCAGCCAAAGATCTTGAAGAATGCAATGTTGGGGGTTCTTCCTCGCCAAAGCTCATAGGGAGTCTTATTATAGGTTTTGTTGATGAGGGAGCGGTTCTGAGTGAAGCATGATGTATTGATTGCTTCAAATTTCAAAAATACCGAGGTAGCTTCGCTTCGTATATCATTGTCTTTCCAGCCTCAATCAACGTCCTATTCTTCCTTTCCACAACCCCATTTTGTTGTGGAACACCAGCTGGAAAAATTGTGATCAATCCCGTGGTCATCACAATACTGAGCAACACCGTTGTTCTTAAATTCTGTTCCATTATCTGATCGAACACTAACGATGTCGTCTTCTTTTTGGGTTTGGAGCCGTCTAAAGAGTGCGGTGAGAATCTCATAGCAGTTATCTTTGGAAATCATCATCTCAACCCACGTATATCTTGAGTAATCATCCACCACCACTAAGGTATATCTATTTCCTCCAATGCCGGCAAAATGGTTACGGGTCCAAACAAATCTATGTGAAGCAAACTGATTGTAAGCATCTTGAAGTTGATGGAGCGGTCTTGTTTGGTGAAAGATGACGCGGATCGGCTACTAAGTCCGGCATGCACCGCATTTCTCTGTGATGGTGGTCAGCCACTTTGGGTAAACCACGAACGAGGTTTTCCCTACCAATCTTTGCAAGATACTTGAAGTTCAAGTGGCTCAACCTCTTGTGCCATAGCCAACTATTTTCGCTCACATTCTTAGCTACAAAACAGAGATTAGTAACACTACATGCAGAATTTAGATCAATAATGTAAATATTACTCTTACGAATCCCCGTGAGTAGGGTGACGCCTGAAATGCTATCTTTGATAAAGCAATTTGATGACGTGAAGTTGCAAAGCATTCCTTTGTCGCAAAATTGAGAAATTGAAAGCGAGGTTGTGCTTCGAGTCCTTCAACAAGAGAAACCTTCTCAATGGTTAGGTTTCCTCTCCTTATAACACCATATCCAATGGTCTTGCCTTTGTTGTTGTCACCAAAGGTTACAGACGGACCACTTCGCTTCAACGACATCTTCAAGTAATGATCTATCTCCAGTCATATGTCTTGAGCACCACTGTCAAGATACCATTCATTATCCTTGGAGTGACCACCATGAAGCAGAGGACCCGAAATGTAAACATTAAGAACGAGGTCCCCTTTATTCCTCGGGGTCCCGAAGTTAGCAACCCTTTACGACCCACACCTCGCTGACGTATGAGGTTTACTCTTCCTGGCATTGGATGTGAACCGCAAAAGGCATTCTGCAGCCTTGTGACCTAAACCATCACAACACGTAACATTTATAATAGCTACAAGCTTCATGAGGTTTTACTAACTCCTTACTCTTCTTAGAGTTGCATGCGGTTTGGGACAAGGAAGCGGTTTTGGAGGAGCGGTTCCTAAGAGTCCGCCGAGATAAAGTGGAACAGTGCTTTGGTTTGACCACGTATTTCCGGGAACGCTATTTCTCGCTTTTGAAGGCAGGGAGGGAGCGGTCGAAGAAGATGCGCGGTCAGACCTGGAGCTTAAAGACCACCTTTTCCACCAGAGCGGTTTGAGCAGTATGCATGCGACCAATTCCATAAGCCATTTCCTCTTCAATTTCTGCCTACGTAATCCTTAGGTTTCAAACACAAAATTCTTTCCATATTGCTTTCCTTTAGGGTAGACATAATTAATTTTGTCGCCCTTACCCTTTCCTTTAGCATGCTTCCCTTAGGAATTTCTTTAGTTAGTTCCAAAATTTCCTCATCCTTTCACTCGAGGATGCACACTTCTCCTCTTCCTCGTATCCAAAACCTAGGCCTTCCTTAATTCCAGGAGGAACTTGGGAGTCCATGATTTTATCCTTGGTGGATTGAGACTCTGAGCCACGAATCAATAATCTTTTGGAGATCGTTGATTTGGGTTACCAAGTCATCATTCCGGAGTTGAAGTGCAGCAACCTTAGTTTCAAGGATGCGGTTCGATCAAGCAAGAGGAGTCATACTTCCGATTTGGTCCTTAAGATTTGAAATTTCGGACTTCATCACGCTTTTCTCCGTCTTGTACTGTATTAAGTTCATCATGAGCTAAGCTTAAGGCTTTCTTAAGATTAGAGAATTGATGGATCACCGCTTTCTAGCCTTTCCTTGAACATCCTTTCATGTTCCATGGGAGAAACCTCTTCCACCACCTTTTTCAAAATTTTCTTCTTTGGAATTGTTTTTGAAGGTGGAGCATTTGTAGGAGGAAAAATGGGACGTGAATACGAGCAATTTCCTATCTTAATGCTAGGGAGTAAGTTTGATATTTTCATCCAACGTAAAATTTGGAAGTTTTGTAGAAACCTCTTTTTCTTCCATATCTTGCGACTCGATTGACTCGTAATCCGACTCATCGGGAAGCGTCTCGCAATTGCGTAGATTAACCTCTTTCGGTTTCATCATCACTTCCATCATCGTAACTGCTTTCAATCCAAGTAGCCAATTCCTTGGAATTCTCTTCCTCCTCAAAGAACCATTCCTCTCGCGACGAGAAAATTTCGCAGTGAGAGGTTTTCTTTTCATGTATTCATATTTAGGCCGTGGACACTCAGTATGCAAAGTGACCAGGTTTTCTACAATTGTAGCAAACTAGGATCACTCTTTTTCTTTGTATCTCCACCTTAGAAAACGTTGCAGAGGTTTGCCTTTTGAAAATGATTTTGTGAAAGGTTTTGAGGATTTTCTAAATTTTTGGAATCTTTTCACAAACATGGCAAAATCATCATCATCCATCTCGATGAGTGATGAGGTTGATATGGAAGGATCTCGCGGCTTGATTGGATGTAGATGGTTTCTCCTCATGTTCCACGACGGACATGGATAGCGATTTGGTTTTCCTTCAATCTCTTCAATATGATTTAATTTTAATTCATAGACTCTAAGATTGGCGTACAAGTTACTTAACGACCAAGTACCCAAAACTTTGGAGTCTTCTAAAGAGGTAGCCTTATTTACCCATTTAGAACCTAAAGCGTATAGGAAAGTCATATTGATTTCCTTATCGGTTAAAGTTTTGCCAAGAGATCTACAAGCATTAACTACCTCAACATACTCGATCGTAGGTTTGACGCAAGGTTTCGTTGGATTTTCGTTGAAGTTGTTGTATGATCTTTCAACCGATATAATTTGCTTTCCTTGCATTCGTCATCACCTTCGAGGTAGCTCTCAATGGCATCCCACATCTCGCTTTGCGGTTTTGAGGTACATCACTTTCTCGTAGAGTTGATACTGTGGAGGGTTCCGTAAATGATGTGCCTAGCCTTGCCGTCCAAGGCAACTAATCTCTTCTCTTCATCCGACCACTCTTCTTTTGGCTTTTTGACTTCTGGAATTGTTGCACTAGTGGTTGCATCTCGTGTTAGCCTTCATTGGAACTAACGGGCCATTGATCACGCATTCCACTAGCATTTCATCGATGGTTTCCAAATGAATAAGCATTCGGCACTTCCAGATGTCGAAGTGGTCTTCGTCCAAGATTGGAATGTGTGAATAGTTAACGTAGTCATTGTCTTTGTATTTGCCATATCGAATCGGCACACAAGCCGTTAAGCTTGAAAAACAAGGGGTTTTAAAATGTGTTTAAGCTCGATACCACTTGTTGGTCCCAAAGGTGGCAACAAGGGTGAAAATACAAACTAGAGGGGGTGAATAGTCGTTACAAATTTTTCGCCCTCTTTAAAAACTAAACCTCTAAGCTTACAAACCTCTTGCTGTGTAAGAAACCGCAAGTAGAGTTGTAAAATGCACAAATGGAATATATAGAGTTATAAAGCGGTTTTGGGAGAGGCGGTTTTGCAAAGCGGTTTGATAGTGCGGTTGTCGAAGGTGCGCTTTGCAAAAAGTGAGGTTTTGACAATGTTAACTCCAAACACTATTTCACAATAATGGATAACTATATAAAGATCAAACAGAGACAGAGATAAATAATTAGCAAGCACGTAAAATATAAATGCGTAAGTATATGAACAAGCTATTTGGAGTGGTTCAATCGATAAACCGATCTACGTCCACTACCAAGATGTAGTTAGTCTTGGATTTTCTAAGAGAGATTTTATATTAAGTATTCGAGAGATTACAAAGTACGATAAAATCTTTTCTATGAAGAACAAATCCTAGACTATAATTCCAGTTGCAGATATCTCAATTGAATAAACTATGTGTTTAAACAAGTGGGAGGTGCTGTGGTGTGTTCAAGATCAAGGCTCTTAAACTGAGAGATGGTGTAGCCCCAATGATTCTTGAATGTGTTAAGGCTTGATTGGCCGGGGAATATTTCTTGAAGTATTGAAGATGAAGATTCAAAGCGGACTAAGAATTTCTCGCGTAGCTTCAACTTCTCATGAACACAAACAATTTCTCAAGATTCAAGCAATCTTCAAATGGTGAATATTAGGGGTATTTATACTCCAAGCACTCAAGAAACTAGTCGCTGATACAATTCACAAGGACAAGACTCTTGATGCAATTCCTATTATCCACAAAGAACTAATTTCCACTTTTGTCCTTTGGTACAAAGAGCTTGCCGTATAAAGCCGATCGTGCTCCACCGCAAGCAATGAGGTTAGGACACCGTGTCACCTTTTCAAGATCCTCGTGCATCTTCTCCTCGACATTGAATCACGTGACAAGATTTAGTGGGTTGACTTTTGATATCGGCCGACGTGGATTCCAAACGGATAAAAAGTGGTTCACTTCAAGTAGCCAATCATTGGATGCGGTTACAGGAGCGAAGGAACATGCGGTTTACTTCACCAGTGAGGCCGTACAGATGCGGTCACAGATACGAATCGCACAGCGCGGCTCAAGAGCGGTTATACCGCAGCTTGGTTCAAGAGGCAGACTCAAAGGAAAAATACACTACGCGGTTACATGTGCGGTTCATAGGGGCGGTTTTGAATACCGTCTAACCGCAACCTCGTATCCAATGATTCTTGAGCCAGCCTTCAAGCCTAATTTTAACCTATTCTATAAAACGGACTTAGCTAAAAAATTGAAGTCTAAGTTTTATTACATATGGTCCTAAAGTCCTTAAAATAAATAGGAGGTTATGGTATCAATCAAATCTAATACAAAATAGGAGGGCTAAAACATGTATACCTGCAAACAATTAGTATTGCAAGGAAGTGCAAGCAACCCGCTGCAAGGGATTACGTTCTTTAAATTCCGAGTATTCATCATTTGTGATGTGGATTCCAGTTTCGGTTTTATAAAAGTATATAATACTAATGTTGCAGTTTAGTGATTTTCTAAATATTCCCTTTCGATATGAACTTCTTTAGGAATATCTTATCCCCGATGTGTGCCGTTCAATGGGTATCCATGATAATTGGAATTTGTTAATGTGTTCTTGTACGTACAAACATTATATGTAAAAAATTACTATATCTAATTCAACACGAGCGTACGTAGTTAACATTGTCTCGATTGGAAGGACTTAGCAGAATTGGTCCGATTGAAAAAGACTTCATTAGGAAATTGTCTAACCCGATTGAAAAGGGAACTTAGACACTTGTATGCTACTTGAGGAAGTAGTTGAATTATCATGATATATCATAATAACGGAGCGCCTTGAAAAAGGCGTAAGGTCTCTTATTTCATGAACGCCCGAAAAGACGTACCGTACTTTTAGAATTGACTAATTTACGTGTATATAATCTTCATTATTATCATTCTTGTGATAGTGCCATAATTTGCGTACTTGAGAAGTATTTTCTTTATCGTACTCATAAGTGTACTTTAAGTTATATTTAACCTTTCGTTGATTATCTGATTGGTCTGGTTCGCTTCGCCTATCTCTTCCTTAGTACCCTGGAGAGATCCCGTATGAACTTAATGAGCATTGTTCACTCACCCTTTCTTTCTTTTTCCCTCCCAAGTAAAGAGTAGGAGGAAGGATTGGTCTAAAGTTAGCAACAATATTATGAAGAGCTAGGTTTTAATAATCGAAGAGTAGAATTGTAGCTAGCTGGTCAGACTAGCCGTTAGTATTAATGACATTTATTATGTATTGAATAATGTTTAGGTTTGACGTTTGAATTACCCGGATTTGTGGGAATTTATTTATGATTGTCGATTATTGTTATTGTTAGTAGTTTGGGGTAGTTACAGTTGGTATCAGAGCTAAGGTTTTAGGTCACACGGGAGATATTAGATGTTATGGGCTACTGGAAGAAAGTAGTACTTAAACCATGATCGGGCTTACCTATACATTACTATTTTGGGAAAGAACTTAGAACACTACAAGAAAACTTTCTTTTGCTACGGGGTTTTTCCCATCGCATAACATCTATATGCCATCGCATATTCTTTATACGATTGCAAAGTCCATCAAAAGTGTCTTCGCCTTGGGGCTTTGCCGCTAGCAGTATATGTATCGCCTAATGTGTAACACCTTACGCGATGGTTAGTATAATCTTATAAGGTAAATATTATTTTCGATAAAAATATTATTTTTTAAAATAAAGTGCCATCGCATATAGTTTGCCAACAAAGATGGTCTTAACCATCACATATAGTCGTCAACATTAGATGGTCTTAACCATCACATAAAACCCGATTATGCGACTCCGCAATTGTAATCATATATTTTAAATATTTCTCCTATACGAAGGCACTAGCCATCGCATAAACATATCCCGAATTTATGAAATTCCAAAATTTATATAAATTCTATTTTCACAATTGCTACTTTCTTTTCATAAAAACTAAAAATAAACAAAATACTCATGTGCATAAACATAAGTTTTATATAAACTTGTAACTAACATCCATTCTTTATCCAAAATATATACCAAGTACCTAAAATTGTCATTGTCCAAAATATATACCAAGTACCTAAACTCTGCTAACCAACTACCATTCTTTTTTTCCAGGTTTCAAAAATAAAAACTACCATTCTTTGTCCAAAGCACGACTTGGGTCAGTAGTTGTCCAGGTCATTAACTTCACGTAATTTTATCTTTGTATAAGCCTCCCGTGAAAATTTCATTCAAAGCGAGACTATCATTATGGAATGGAGTATTAAATCAGCCTAAACTACGTTGTTTCCGCACATAGTGTGATTATATATTTTCTTGAGGGCAAACAAATTAATGCAAACAAGAACATAATTAACAAACTTAATCATTATGCCACTAAAAATTCAATGCAAGAATAGAAACTCCAACCAATGATTAAACTTAATCATCAAAGTCTAAGTGTCTATGTTTATGAAAGGATTCAAGTTAGAGGGATTCCAATGGGTGTCCAAATGTATGTTGTAAAGAAGAATGCCATCCGGAAACAAATACAACATTTGTTTCTGAATCGTAAGCTGCAAAGGAGATATGGAACTATTTTAACAAAGATATGAAGAAAGCTGAAAAGAAAGCGTAAATATCGAAATAACAAACAAGAATGGACACCATCATAGAAGCTGAATGTAAAGTTAACTCTACAATACATTTATCTAACATAAATGGAGAATCATATTTTATCATAGACCAAAATATTATAGCTTTTCCCGAGATAGGGAATATTTTATCTTTAAGATGATTCATAAAAGGAGCTAAGCCACTATCGAGGTCGATAGATATAATACAACTTCCTAAGTCAAGACTACAATAAGAGATGAC